>OZ026621.1:54033166-54555170 GCA_964020975.1 Hermodice carunculata
AAATCCAAAAATCATTGGAGTGTTTCCATTTAAACAAATCTGTTAGAGATCCCAACCAAGGTACATTGCCACCAAGTTTAAAGTGAATTTGAATGCCAGTTTTGCATAAACAGGTCAAAATGTGAATCAGCATTAGAATACCCATTGACTTACACAGTAATCAATAGGAAAGGTGCATTAACCAGTAAATACCCGAATTAAAATATGAAGAATCAGTAATCCAGAGCATTGCCATCTACTGAACTATTTTGTTTGACCTTTCCACAAAGAACAGGTCCACCAACATTCAGCTTAATATGAGTGACGGTTGTGTAAAAGAAGTCAAAAATAGCAATGAAACACAAAAAAACATAAAAAATATAAATAATCGCAGCGCAACTTGGTGAACCAAAACAGAACTAGGGGTCCTTAGGTGTGCTCCTGTGTGACATCAAAGCAACCGAGTGAGCAGTTTCAGAGGAGAAGATTTTTTTTAAGATTTGTCCCAAAAAAGAACAGAAAAATTCATAAAAACTCCAAATTTTGATTTGAACAAATCTGCTAGAGACCCACCCAAGGTACATTGCCAGGTTTGGCAGAAGAAGTCAAAAAATTGAATTAGCATTAGAATGCCCATTGACTTGAGTAAGCAACAGGAAAGGTGCATTTACCGACAAGTACCCGAATTGAAAAAATCATTAAAAATCAGGAATCCGCAACAGTGCCTCCTAGTGACCAATTTTGTTTGGCCCTTCCACAAGGGACATATCCACCAAGTTTCAGCTTTATCTGAGAAACGTAGAAGTTATAAATGGCAATAAGACACAAAAAAAATCGTAGCACCACCTGGTGAACAAATTCAGAGCCAGGAGTGCCTAGGAGTGTTCCTGTGTGATATCAAAGCAATCGGGCGAGCAGTCTCCGAGAAGAAAAATTTTTAAGATTTGCCCCCAAAAAAACCAAAAAATCATGAAGAAGAGGGCTATGTGAACAGCCCATCCTCAGCTGACCTAGACATTCATCACACTTGCAGCTCTGTGAACTTGGAATAGGATCAAGGCCAGCCATGTACGGAGTAAGTCTGACCTTTTCAGAGGATCACTAACATGTGCAACATCAAGGTCCCAGTTCAAGTAGTTCTCAAATTATAGTGAAAAGTAAAATTGATGTATGTTGCACTGTGACTCCAGAAACGAGGTCAAGGTCACTCATGTATTGTGTAAGCGTGACTTTCATAGAGAAACATTAACATGTGCAACATCAAGTTCTTAACTCAAAACAGATCTCAAGTTATCAAGTGAACAGTAAATTTTGTGTCAGTTGTCCTGTGACCTTGGGAATGAGGTCAAGGTCCAAACATCACTAGAATATGAGCATTTGCACAAATTAGGTAGACAAAAAATATAAATCGTATATCCATACCAAGTTTGGCACAAAGGTGGCCAAAATTATTTAAGTTATACACATTACAAGAAATTCCCATGTTAAACCTTCCTATTAAAACTTTTTCAACGATTTTTGAAAAAAATTATTAAAAAATAAAAAAATCACTGGAGCATGGCCATTTGAGCAAACTTGGTTCAAACCCACCCAAGGTACATTGCCACCAAGTTTGAAGTAAATCTGACAAACAATTTATACAGAGAAGTCCAAAATGTGATTTACCACTAGAATGCATTAGAATTCCAGTTGACTTGCAAACAACAGAATAGGTACATTTACCGATAAGCACCAGAATTGAAAAACATATAACCATTTGCACAAAATAAGGTAGATATATATAAAACGTACATCCCTAACAAGTTTGGCACAAATCTGGCCAAAATTATTTAAGTTATACCCATTACAAGAAATTCGCATGAGCAACTTTCTAACGATTTAAACAAAAAATCATAAAAAATCGAAAAATCACTGGAGCATTACCATTTGAACAAACTTGGTAGATGACCCACCCAAGGTACATTGCCACCAAGTTTGAAGTAAATCTGACAAACAGTTTCTTCAGAGAAGTCCAAAATGTGAATTGCCATTAAAATGCCCATTGACTTGCATAGTAAGCAATAGAGAAGATGCATTTAACAAGTACCTGAATAGAAAAAAAAAAAAGCAAAACAAGAGGATCATGATGATCCTGTGCTCAGCTGACATGCATCTGCTTATTTTTAAAAATGTACACAAAAATTTATGCCAAAATCAATGCAGTGTGACCATTTGAATAAAATATGTAGAGACCGATCAAAGGTCCATTTCTACAAAGTGTGACATAAATATGGCGAAAATTATCTAAGTTGTTTCCATTACAAGAAATCTCCATGTTCAGGTTTTGTAAAATTTTTTTTTTTCATTTTGTACTTTTTCAAAAAATTAATGAAAAAATTAACTGAGTCAACCTTTTGAAGAAGTTTGTTTGACCCTTTTACAAAAAACATATCCACCAAGTTTCAGCTTGATCCGACTGACGGTTCTGGAAAGGGAGTGGAAAATAACAAAAACACACAAAAACTCACAAAAAAATGGAAAAAATTGCAGCACCACCTGATAAAAAAATTCTGAACAAAGAGTTCCCAGGAGTGTCCGTGCGAGATATCAAAGCAACTGGGTGAGCGGTTTCTGAGAAGATATTTTAAGATTTGCCAAAAAAAAAAACAACAACAAAAAATTCATAAAAAATACAAACAAATCACTAGTGCATGACCATTTGAACCAACTTGGTAGACATTCACCCAGGGTACACCCCCACCAAGTTTGAAGTAAATCTGGCTTACGGTTTTCGAAAGTCGAAAATGTAAATTGTGGATGATGACGGACGGACAGACGACGGACCCTCAAAAAAGCTCAGCTAACTGACTAGTCAGCTAAATATATGAATTAGCATTAGAATGTCCATTGACTAGTATAGTAATCAATAGGAAAGCTGCATTGACCACCAAGTACCTGAATTGAAAAAAAATCATTAAAAATCAGGAATCCACAGCAGTGCCACCTAGTGAACAACTTTGTTTGACCCTTCTACAAGGAACATATCCAGCAAGTTTCAGCTTAATCTGAGTGACGGTTCTGCAGAAGAAGTCAAAAATAGCAAAAACGTACAAAAATTCATCCAAAAAAATCGCGACACCTGGTGAACAAACTAAGAACTACGTGTCCCCGGCAGGGTCCCTGTGGGATATCAAAGCAATTGGCCGGGCAGTTTCGGAGAAGAAGATTCTTTAAGATTTGCCCCCAAAAAGAACAAAAAAAATTCATAAAAAATCCCAAAATCAATAAAGCGTGACCATTTGGACAAAATTGCTAGAGAACCACCCAATGCACATCCCCAACAAGTTTGAAGTTAATCTGGCCAAAATTATTCAAGTAATAACCATCAGAAGAAATATCCATGTTCAACTTTTCTATCAAAACTTTTGTGAAGATTTTTGAAAAAAATTCATCAAAAATCCAAAAATCACTGGAGCATGACCATTTGAGCAAACCTCATAGAAACCCACCCAACGTACATTGCCACCAAGTTTGAAATTAATCTGGATGACGGTTTTTTTGGAGAAGTCGAAAATGTGAATTAACATTAGAATGTCTATTGACTTGCATAGTAATCAATAGGAAAGATGCATTGACCGATAAGTACCCTAATTGAAAAAATCGTTAAAAATCAGATATCCGCAGCATTCCCACATAGTGAACAACTTTGTTTGACCCTTCTACAAGGAACATATCCACCATGTTTCAGCTTAATCTGAGTGACGGTTCTGGAGAAGAAGTAAAAAATAGCTATATCACACAAAAATTAGTACAAAAGTAGAAAAAAATTGCAGCGCCACCTGGTGAACAAATTAAAAACTAGGAGTCCTAGGGAGTGTTTCTGTGTGATATCAAAGCAATTGGGTGAGCGGTTTCCCAGAAGAAGATTTTTTAAGATTTACCCAAAAAAGAACAAAAAAAAAATCATGAAAAATCCAAAAATCACTGAACCATGACCATTTGAACAAACTTGGTAGAGACCCACCCAAGGCACATCCCCACTAAGTTTGAAGTGGATCTGGCCAACGGTTTTTGAGAAGAAGTCAAAAATGTAAATTGTGGACAGACGGACGACGGACCCTAACAAAAGCTCAGCTGACTGACAAGTCAGCTGAGCTAAAAAACAAAAACAAAAACAAAAACAAAAAAAACCCGGCAAAAATCAGGAATCCACAGCAGTGCCACCTAGTGAAAAACTTGGACCCTTCCACAAAGAACATCTCCACCAAGTTTCTGCTCCATCCGAGTGATGGTTCTGGAGGAGACAAAAATAGGAAAAACACACAAAAAAATTATAGAAAAAATCGAGGCCTCAACGATCCATGATTAAAAGAAGACCAATTTCTAAATTTATTTTTCATTTGAATTTGAATGAAAAACACTGTATACGGAAATTGACTGAAATATACCGATAGCATCCATGACCATCGCCCTAACCCATATATGGGTCTCTCCCTGTATTGAACGACCCCTCGTACAAATGACCACCTGGTTTGAAGGACCAAATTCGATCACTTGTTTTTCTTTGATAATTTACCTCTTATGAACGACCACCTGTTAAACGCGACCAGCAACCATGCCAAATGAACAGATTTTGTGACCACATTATACAAATGGGGTGGGGGTGGGATGGGGGGTTATTTCGTTACTGTTTACATAACCGTGATTTGTGACTGAGTAGAAAAAAATGTATGCTGGGATATTATGGATCGTTTTCTGAACTAAACCTCACAATGATTGGCAGAAATTTCCTTGTGGTGGGAGCTTGGTCGCTCGCACTCATGATCGGTCACATCATCCACCTTGAAATACTTCAAATCAAAATGCTGTGCGAATGTTGCCGACGCTCTCCGGAAATGTCCGGAACAATCTTCCGTCATTTCCCCGCAGATCAACAACCCACGTGGTCATCTCTTTTAAACCTTACCTGACCCTGGCAGATACGAGCAAAGCTACAGAAATATTATTTAGTGTTCTCATTTCTAATTGAACGACGTTTTATGATAGAATATTTATAAAATGAATGATGATAACTTTCGCTGGATCAAAACCCCGATCAAGCACGTGCTTGCCTGCATGACTCAGCGACCGACACTGACGAAGTGGGTTGATCTATTTTTCCCACGGTTCAGATCGAGGTAAACATGGTGCCCAAAACACACGTGGTGGCAGTAAGAAAATGCCGAGTCTTATTTTGATCCATAACTTATGAACTACGGTGAGTTAGGCTCCATGGAACGTGTAGAATAAAGTTAAGGAAGTGAGTTATATCATCAAAACAATTTTACGACAGTTAACTTTAAGCTCATTACTTCGCAAGCGAAAGCTCCGTACGGGATTATGCATCAGCCCCATTGAGGCTGAGCGTAATGGAAAGACACAACTCAGGACCAGCAAGTATTTTCAAGTTGCAACACACGTCTTTCACTAGTTTCACCACCAAGGCAAGCGTTGGTTATTGAAATAAAGATTTTAAGGGTTGTAATGGTTAAATATAATAAATCGTGTTTTTTCCCAAAGCATATGTAATCGATGATGAACTGGTGGTTGAAGAAATTTGTGTACCTCGCTACCACCAGGGAAAGGCCGCCCAGGATTTGAGCTGTTACTGTTAGTGTTCAGCTCGCGAGTGTGGGGCTCCTCCAATGAGAGACCACCTGCATTATACAACCGCTTTTTGGTATGCGCGGGGGTTGGTCGCTCAAAAGCGGGACTACTGTACTCGGATTTGTGCACTTTTTTCTTCGCACAGACAGTGAAAGCGTGGTTTCCCTCAGTGCCTCACCACGTCGGCCTCGTAGTCCCACTGCACCAAGCATAACACAACAGATCAACTCGATCATCTTGTTCACTTCTTGAAACAGCGCCCATAAAAATTTTAATCGAAAAGACCCGAAAAACTCTATAGTTACGAAAGTTCCAAAATCAATCAGGCTTCCCCGCCATCGCGTGTATGATGACATCTTTCATGATGAACAAACGAAGCATCGTTGCGATGAAGTATTCTGCCAATTTGTAACATTTGTACGCTAATTAAGCTTTTAAGTTTTATTAAACAAAATTACCGCTCCACACTTTGTATCACAACCTCCTAATTAAAATCCACTTATTGTTGTCGCCAGTCCACTATTTCCGTTCGTGTGCCCAATGATGTGTCTAAACGTAAACACTGGTCAACACGTGCGAGTCCAGTTCTTCCTTTTTTTAATGGTTAACCTTGACCTTGCTGACATGTGATAGCCTCGTGGCGACCGCTGTCACAGGACTGCAGCTCCTTTTCGTACAAAACAGTTCCTCTCGATGTACCTCAAACTTTATACATTTTTACAGTAACTTGAATATTTTGTCCCTTTTTTTATTAAGGATGGTTTTTAAGAACACTGACACTAAATTCTGGCTCTGTCTGGCTGACAATAAACTTTGTCACATGGTACAAAATTATTTAAACCATCAACAAAAACTAGGGCAACTTTACGATTTGTGTAGCGGTCCTTTATGATTCTTGAAACGACCCCTCAACAATAAAATAGCGCTTTTTTTTAAAAAAGACAAGCACAACTTAAATAAAACATGTTGAATAAACAGTTTATTGGCTCTTCTCACATCGTGCACACTTAAAATTGTATTATTTCAGACATAATCCAGTGTACTGGGGCGTATAGGTTACGTAACAGGTACGCAAACGCCTGGATTTTCGCGATAACAATATGCAGGGGGCCCTACCCCTGCATAAAAATAATAAAGCTCTTTCTTTCTTGTCATTCCAATGCCCTGGGGCCTAGAGTCACTTCAATGCATTCGGTTCATAGGCCTGGCAGAGCATGTATAACAAAACAGGGCCAGAATTTCGGCGAGAATCCGAGAATCCATTCTAGTAAAGATTCTCCTAAACTAGTCTTTCTTTAAAAAGAAAACTAACTGACAATAATCCAAATAGATTCTCGCAAAATTTTGCTAAATTCTGGCCCTGCAAAATGCAGTCTCTCTATAATGTTTATAATATGCTGGTGTCTCTTAGCATATAGCAACACTCAGGTTATGAGTGACAGGGTTCATACAGCTTGGCAACTTTCAAATTCTAGGACTTTTCCAGGACTTTCCAGGACCTTTTTACCAAAATTCAAGGACTTTCCAACTTGATCAATTTTCTTTTTTGTGTCTTGTTGTCCGTGTTTGGGGGTTTCTATACTGGGAAGGGAGGAAGTGATCGAGCTAACCTAACTTTTGGCGGAAGGTGCATTAATGGATACTTAAAATTCAAGGACTTTTCAAGGACTTTATTGCAAAAACATTGATTTTCAAGGTTTTCAAGGCTTTGAAAAAGCAGGTAGTAAATTCAAGTACTTTCAAGGATTTCAAGGACCTGTATGAACCCTGGAGTGATGCCCCTCTAGATACTCCACATACACCTTTATGTACCCATACACACCCACACACCTCAAACTCAAATAGGCCTACATGAATTTAAAAGCAGAGTGTCTTTCATTGATTTAGGCCTTACGCAATTTAAAAAACGAAAGCAAATGAATAAGACAAACAGCTTTTCATTTGGGTCTCTCGCAACACATCATGGATGCAAATCAAAGCAGCCTGACCGCATAATACACACATGCATGGGTTAATTGCTCCCTCACTGTGTGCTTATCATGGTGTCCAAGTACTTAATTATCAAAGTTAAGTCCATATGTAGCAACTTCTTTTGCTTGACTTTCATCATAGGACTTACCACATGAAGCAATCTTTGTACGACCACCCCGAAATAATATTTGTAACCCTTGTGTGGTACTCATTTAATATTGAGCCATATTGATTCAGAAATTGAGCTAATGTGTTAAATGAGCCCTACATATTTTTTCCCGTTTTGGAGATTTTTTATTTATATAAATATTAATATGATAATTAAAATCAAAATCTCCAGATCTATCCCAAGTTAACGAGTCTCATATCCAAAAAACTGGTCACACTGCCCGGACGTGTTGGCCAGGAACAAGGACACAACATCTAAGTTTACCATTGGAGGGCTTATGGAAGGATTACGTTATGCCTGTTCTGAGGCCGACACAAATGCTTGTTTTGATCTATTAAGGAGAATAAGTTTAGACCTACCAGAAACGAAATATTTAGAACTACATAACTATGAATCAAATGCTAACAGCCTTTGTATGCTCTTGAGTTGAACTTCTTACAGCCCTATATATATCTTTTCGTATTTTGGCAAATTGGCTTAAATTTTTTCCTTTATTTACCCACAAAATGCCAGTAAAAAAACTTAACAATCACTGCGCAGTTTGTAGGTGATGTGTTAATCATTTCATCCAGCACAAGGTATAGATAAGACAAAATATATACAGCACTACACCTCAAGTAAGGGTCTGAAGGCCTACTTTTTGCGGATGGAGGTTGATTATCATAAAGATCTCTGTGCCACATGCATTGCTTTGCTTGCCAAATCAGATATGCAATACAGTGGTCCCCCTCTTATAAGGCCACCCCAAATGCACCATTCAATCTAATGATTTATTACATCACACTACGGAAGCAGCCTGGATACATGAGTTAGCAACCATATAACCATGCAGCCTAAATTCTAAAGAAGAACAATGGTTGAAACAGGTACAATGGATAGGCCCATATACACCTGCAAATATTGTTTGAAAAAAATTAAAAGTAGAATCACGTTCTCAAACCCCTTGAGCTTCACAGAGGAGAAGTCTGCCGTGTATCTTGTTGCTTTTGTACAAAAACTTTCACCAGAAGTGACAACTTCAGGACACACTTAAAGCAACAAGGCAGTGAGTTTGTCAAACCAGTTAGATTTATTCCTCGAGAGCAGGCCGTGGTACAACATGCATACCAAAGGCCGTATGAGGCTATGGGGTCCACAGATACTCAATAGAGCTTCACAGAGGAGAAGTCTGCCGTGTATCTTGTTGCTTTTGTACAAAAACTTTCACCAGAAGTGACAACTTCAAGACACACTTAAAGCAACACGGCAGTGAGTTTGTCAAACCAGTTAGATTTATTTCTCCAGAGCAGGCCGTCGTACAACATGCATACCAAAGGCCGTATGAGGCTATGGGGTCCACAGATACTCCATACAGGGGCGCCCTCAAGGAAGTGCAGCCAGGATCAGAGCCGGTGTTCTGTGTTAAAGCTGCTGGCAGCAAACCACTGTGAAAGGAACGCAAACATCCAATTCCAGTCATCGTTTTACCGAGAAAGTCCAAGCGACGATATTCCCAGGGCTTCCCCTGGTGTAGCTCTGCCGAGAAAATTCCCCAGGCAACCGCAATGGCACAAGGATATTCTCCGAGACATCCCAAGCTGGCAGAAAGACCTGTACCTGTCCGGTGAGGAGAAGGCCGGCCCAACCACGCCATGAACCAATTCATTCTTGAATAAAACTTGAGGACCGCCTCCCTCTGAAGAAGGGTCCAGGGGAGCCTGAAACATCAGGGTGGTCCTCCACTTCTACTTTTACTTCTACTTCTATTTGAGTGTTCGGACTGGTTTCTTTATCATTATCATGATTATTTAGCTAATGAAATAAATCATGTGGATCTGCCCTTTAATGATCCATATAAAAACATTTTTACCATTAAAGAGCAGCAATGCTAATCATTTATCATGTTATTTAAATACAGGACTGGCGCAGCGAGTGGTAAAAGATTTCAGTGCATTTTAAAAAGTCGAGTTATAACCACGGACCGACATACTTCACCCTGCAGGATAATGTGGGATCATCATATTTAGGCTCAAGCAAGGACAACCTGTCATTCTTGAATAAAACTTGAGGACCGCCTCCCTCTGAAGAAGGGCCCAGGGGAGCCTGAAACATCAGGGTGGTCCCCCACTTCTACTTTTACTTCTATTTCAGTGTTCGGACTTCGGTTTCTTTATTTAATTTATTAATTAACTTGGAAAGTGTAATTTTGTTGGAGCTATGCAGCAGATATTGGTCGACATTGACAGACTCTGTCTTAGGCTTTGAAGTTCATCTCTTTCATTTGCACATTTGGGGCATCGAGATAAAACATGAAAAACTGAGAAATCCTGGCTCAGGTGTGGGGAACAGAGCTATCGTTGCGAAATTATGGTAATCTGAAAATAACCACCATCAATTTTCTCAAGACTTAATGTGAAACCAGTTTCTTCTGCCACACCTGGTGAATGATGAGACCAAACATACTGAATAATTTTGGATTAGTAGGCTACTTTATGCTTCTGGTGCCCTTTCTCCCATCTTCATTTAAAAGTATGCACTTCAAGTCTAGGCCTACATGTATGTACATTAAATGACTGATGCTGTACTTAATGCTGGATGCCACATGTTTTAAAGGGCTATGCTGCTGGCAACACATGGCAAATATGTGAAACTTTTTAAACTGGTAATATAATCTGACTTCAGTCTTGAACGAGTCGTTACTGACAGCACGATACAAAACAATAATTATAGAGCTTACAATAATGATTGCAATTTGTGGATTTAAATGTTTTCAGCCATTACAACACTGACAGTATTATACACTGCACGATCCACTTAAGGAATCTTTTCAAGACAGACCTGGTGAACATTTGGGCCCAGCACAGCGAGTCATTTTGTCTGGTGTCAAGCCAATGCATGGAATCCAATATACAGTAGCCAAAGCCTCCCTATAGCTCCCTGCGAAGCCCTTGCCTGGACACTGCAAAACCTCTGTGTACACACTGCTTATGCATCATGCAGCCGCTGCGTTGACACTGCGTAGACAACTGAACAAATGGGTATACAGTGCGCAGCTGTGTAGAACCCCTGGTAACTCAAGCGGAACTGTACATAGTAATAAATAGAAAAGGCACATTTACCGACAAGTACCTGAAGTGAATAAATTGTTCAAAATCAGTAATCCAGAGCAGTCCCACCTAGTGAACACTTTTTTTTTACCCTTCCACAATAAACATGTCCACAAGTTTCAGCTTAATCTGAGTGATGGTTCTGGAAAACAAGTAGGAAAATGGCAAAAACATACACAATTTTTTTTTTTTTTTAAATTGCAGCACCCCTGGTGTGTAACTGTGTGATATCAAAGCAATTGGGTGAACAGTTTCGGAGAAGATCTTTTTTAAGGTTTGTCCCAAAACAGAACCAACAGATCATTAAAAATCCAAAAGTCACTGAGCCTGACTATTTGAACAAACTTTGTAGATACCCATCCAAGGTACATCCCCACCAAGTTTGAAGTGAATCTGGATGACCGTTTTTTTAAGAAGTTGAAAATGTGAATTGTGGACAAAAGGACAATGGACCCTCAGAAAAGCTCTGACTGACAAGTCAGCTGAATTAAAATACAAAACAAAACAGCAGTGGTCCTTTACAGAACTTAGGAGAACTTGTCATTTTGTCATTGTTCACCGAGAACTGATGGCAGCTCTGAAAATAATTTTATCTCTTCAGAAATAACCCTGGTGGCTACCATACAGGTCACATAAGTTACATGAGAGAATTAGGCCACTTTTCTGTCTCTGACAGATGTTGAAAACTCTGTGAAGTGTGAGAAGAATATCAACAACTATGCTATCAGACATACTGCCTATGAAGCATTTTATTTTATACCTAAGTAGAAGGATTACTACACATTACATGGTTACAGCTATAAAAACGCATTAATTGTGTTACGTAAGGTACATTACTTTGTCACGCAAGCTACACGTGTGAATTCTGGTACAGTTTCATTGTTTACAATAAAAGGTACATATATGTTAAATTGTGCAAACTTAACTTATAGGCCTGGTTGAAAATATGTTCTACAAGGAACACAGTTGCGTGCTGAGAAACATACCATATTCTAAAAAGGGATGTAGCTTTCAGGTTAAGACAGGTTGGGAAGCCTGTGACATGTGGAGAGATTTTTGAATGAATATTAATGCACTGCCAAAAATATTCCCACTGGAACCATGTTAGGTATAGATTCAAGAATTTTCAGCCCTCACTTCATTGTTTAAGTTCTATAGGTACCCATTAACTGTGTCACGTAAGATACATTAAATTGTCACCTGTTACATTTGCAAATTCTGATCCTGTTTTAGTGTTCTTTTTTTAAAGTTACATACGCGAAAGAGGGAAAATATAATTTTCAGTGCATGATTGATGGAATGTGTTGCTGCTGAAAGATCAATCACTGGACCAGTGCAAATGCCTAACTCATAAAAATTTTCCACCTTAGACTATTAATGCCCTGAATATCCATGTGGATCAAGATTTCTGGCCCAAATGTATTTGCGATTCAAATGATCTCAACTCTGCCTGCTGGAAAGGATCGTGCAAGGAATGTAAAGGAGGGACAATGCTAGATCTTACTGGTCATGATAAAGAACATGAAGTTACATGGAGAAAATGGACCAAGGACACCAATGGGCGGATTGTAAAAATAACAGAAAGCATGTGCATCGGAGAACTGGAAGATCTGATTCTTGGTGATTGGAAAGCATACAAGGAACATATCAGGGTGAAAAGAATCATGTCAGATGTGTTTAAAAGGACAAAACAGATACCAATCTTCATGTTATCCAAGTGGATTTTGCTATGGCATATAGCTGCCAGTATCGGGATGAAATACAGTCTGCCCTGTGGCCAGAAAGATTGTAAATCTCTTTGCTGCAGCTGTATTCATCAGCGACCTCTCATGACAAGGACTCCACAGCATTGGATATGCCACAGTGCAGGAATGATATGCGGAGTTTATTGCTGGTGAAATTCCAGCCCAACACTTCTATATCCATTGCAGCAAAAGTTCGCGAGTTAGGAGATAGTCAATTCCCCCCACCCCCCTCCCCCCAAAGATCCACTTTGGACTCGTCTGCAAGCAGATCATCATACGAATCTCTGTAGGCATGCCTGAATGAGCGATTCCACAAAACATCGCAGGGTTGCAGCTTACATGTACACCCTCCAGGTATCATGGCCAAATCAGAGTTCTACAAATGAAGACAAAGATCCCTTTGAGGAAGTTGCAGAAAACAATGCTGTGAATGAGTGGAGTGATGCTGTTTCCTCAGATGCAGAAAGTGTCTCAGAATAGGTTAAGGATTCTGATTCCGGTTCACCAGGGCATTAACGGATGCATAGATATCGGGGGTGACCAGACCATAATGTAATATGATATGGTTATGTTACATCACGTTCGGTTATTTTTTTGTTATATAGACTGCGATGTACCAGCTTGGACATTCAGGAACATTTAATCATTACGCCTTTATGGGAATACATTAAGCCTCAGTATACACTACAGGCATGTACCAACATAACTGTCAAAAGTGTTCCTTAAAGATGTTACAGATCAGTATCATGTTCGACTGTTAGTCCGTGATAATTGGACCTTTTAAGCACCACCCCCCCCCATGCCACCAGGAAAAAAGTTAAGCACCTGGGGTGCTAAATAGGGATAATACAGTACTTATCCCGTATACTTAGCCAACTTTCCAAGAATCTGTGCAAAAGTGTTGGAGGACATGCCCACACAAGACTACACAGGTGTCTAAACCAACAAGGCTTGGTTTGCAATCGGAGACCTTCAGTCACATTTAAAATTCCTGCCTTCATGCACATCTGCATATATTGTGAAGGCCAAGGGTCTAGCCAGTCATTTTACTGTTTTTCCTCATTATGCACTTGGTACAACTAAGTGTTGTCAGTACTTTTTTTTTTTTTTTTGACAAGAAACCTGTCATTTCATTGCAATTCCCTATTATTATATGTATCTGTGACATGGAAATACTTTTACATGGTTTTAAACTTATTTGTACTGGTTTTTAGTGCCTGGAAGCAAGTCTTCCAGCTTTTTAGTTTAGCTTCCAGGTTGCCTTCCAGGTTGGAAGTAGCTTCCAGGTTGCCTTCCAGCCTGGAAGTTGCACGCTGTCACCTTTTTATGAGAGTTTAGCCTGTAAGGAGTAATTTTGTAACAATGTATCAAGTTTTCTTTTGAAATGTACATGCCACGTGCGGTAGTTTGCATGTTGTCACACGGTGATTCCGTGTCAAAGGGTGCAATATTTTTTAACCAATCAGTCATGGAAGCTTGTGGGTTTTGCTTCCACCAATGGGATTAATCTTCCAAGTTTGGGAAGCCTGGGGATGCCCTGCTTCCACCAATAAGAAAAGTTTTAGTACATGCGCATCTTTTAAATAGTCGAAGGAAAGAAGTTTGTTTTTTGTTCGATCACTAATCCTTTCTGGTGAGCAGAAGTAGGCCTAACTAAACTAATGAAGTCAAAGTTGTCATGGTGGCTGATAGCGGTAGTGCTAAGCCTAAGGAAGGCCCAGCAGAGGCTGGCGGCTCTAGCGGTGCTGTGGTGCGTGCATGGTAAGGCTGAATGCAGTGAATCTACTGATGTAGATTAAATTTTGAACTTGCATTGGGAGAACGTTGTAAATAAGTTAAGGTGTAGCGTAGATGGAATATACATAGGGTTGTAATTGTGGCGTTTTCGTAGGCCTAGTTAGCTAGCTAGTGTTGTAAATATTGTCTGTGTGTGTGCTGTAAATATTGTCTGCGTTTGTACTTGTAAAGTGTACAGTTAGTGTGTAGTGTTTGTGTATATATGGTGCTTCCCAATTGTAAATATATTGAATCAAGACAGATAATTACACTGTTAAATTGTACTTCAAATTCTTCTGCTCTTGGCGTGTGTGGGGTAAGTTTGGGACTCAAGAAAGTTTCCCTGGTCCCATTTTCACAGCCCTCCAGATTCTGAGAGCGAGAGCGAGTGCAAGTGTATGGAGTCCATTACCATATAAATTATAAGTAGTAAGTCTAGTAGGTCTATGAAATATTTCATTAGAGCAATGTTTAACAAAATGTGCTTGTCCGGGAGTTGCCTTCCCCCACTTCACGAACCTGGAAGCTGACCTGGGAGCAGAGAGCAGCGCCGCGCAGTTCCACGCTACCTTTTATTGAACTGCCCTGGCTGGGGTTTCTTGACACCCCTGGCACATCACAATATTGTGTCACTATTGTGCCAAGTTCAAATCAAATGTTAAAAAGTGTGGGAGATTAACACACAACAGTGCCTGGAGATCTTGATGGATGGGCAGATGGATGCACACAAGGACAGACAGACAAGCGGATCCCAGCATTATAACTACCCTACTATCCCTGCTTAATAAACATCCAACTGAAAACTGGTTATTCTCCCACAATGAGAATAGTACGGCTGATGATTTTCCGTTTTTGGTTCAAGGATTTTCGGTTTTCGCCCTATCATCATTCTGGTTTTTTTCCCCGTTTTTTTTCCAAAGGCCTTGACAGTCATCAGAGCGACCATGCTTGGGCTGTGTGGCAGCCATATTTCCTATTGAAACTTGAGTTCACACAAGAGTCTCGAGTTGCGAGATTAATGGCGGCCCCCTGGTAAAAGCGTACTTGTAGAACGGAAATGGTTCAGAGCTTTAATTTTAGTGTTTTAAAAGAGGAAATGTGCAGATTTTTCTACATTTTGTGTTGCTTTAATTAATTTGTTTCTTTTACTCGGAAATTTATACAGATTTCCGTTAAATTCCACGGGAAATTTACTTTTCCATTCTTTGTTACTCATTCCGCGATTCCGCTGGATTTTCAGTGAAAACAGAAAATCATCAGCCCTGAATAGTGTCAAAGTAGCTGATGCACGTGAAGTACCAAACTTTCTCCAAATCATTTAAGTGTACATGCAAACAGTTCAGAAAAACATGACCCATATATCAATAACTTTCAACTTTGTGCCACGTGTCCGTACATAACAGAAACAGATTATTTCAGATCGAGGGTGACCCACTTAACGCATTACGTTTTAATTCTCTTCACCACAGTATTAATGATCTACAAGTAATTGGTATCCAGACTGTATATAACAATAACACGTCATCACCGTTGGCGGTGGAAGCCACGTGGATTGACGAATTACGCACAATAAATCTGTTAGGTCAAAACGTCAAAGATCCTAGATATAGCCATCTGATGCAGTCGAGGCTGTCATCCCTCCAATCATGAGGTTTATGTGTATAATCTGCTTCAAAAATTTCAGCAGAGCATGGTCTTCAAGAAGACATTTACGCACACACGACAGGGAAACACGTCGACTAACATGCCCTGAATGTTTGTGCTCTTTTGACAGGCTGAACAATTACCAAAGCACTTAAATACAAAACATGACAGCATGCGCATCATCCCCAAAGGATTCAACCCCAGAGCCACAGCCTGCATCCCACAAGCTGCGCAAATACTGTGGGAGTCCACTGGGAGAATCATTTCCACCCACAAAACCCGTTTGGTGACATTCAGAATGATAGTGGGCAAGAACAAGCAGAAGAAAAACACCGATGGTTTGTCAAAAGTGAAACTACAGCAAGCCAGCTCGCATAATCAACCTGCAGCGACATCTGGAGGTTTCTTAAGTGTCCACAGACTTACCGACTCCGAAAGCAATAGCGCTGAGGATTACATTCCCTCTTCTGATGATCCAGCCCTCCCACTCAATCTTCAGGATTTAGACTCCGGTGACGAAACCCCATGTCAGGATGAGCATCCGGACCCTGTCACCCTTATCTCTAGAATACAATCAGCAGACAGAGCCATCCTAAAAGTGCTGAAGAACATCCATTCTATTCTCCATCCACCGCCGTCTATCCCATCTATCTTATACACAGACTCAGTATTGTCAAGCGACTCCAGCGACAGTGACTTCTAAATTTTCTCATAGTAAGGTGCTCTTACTAATTACCCTATTACATTAATCTAATTGTGATTCTTTATGATCTTAGAAGTAATGCTCTTTGCAGTCATCTATCATCAATGCAGTGTGGACATACTTTGGTTTTTGCGGACAATTCGCCCACAAAACTTTCTCTTCGGGCTGTATACTCATAAAGTCATATTACTAAATTTATATAATTTCTCGGGGGCAATTATGCTTAGTCCAGCATGTAATTTCACCAGTGGACTTCACAGTTGCGCCTTTCACACCACAAAACGTAACTTAGTTACGTACGTTCAAAATTACGAAGTTACCTCATAGTATCAGTTCATAAAAACAAGCACACAACACATTTCAGCATGTAATACCTCATTTTTCAGGGCCAGAATTTCGGCGAGAATCCATCCTCGTAAGGATTCTCCTGAACTTGTCTTTCTTTAAAAATAAAAATAATTGGCAAACATCCAAATAAATTCTCGCAAAATTTTGGCACTGTTTTTAATGTAGACACAGAAATAAAAGCACACAACGAGCCTCCATTCCCCCTGACGAAGGCCCCAGTGTTAGGAGGAGGCTCCTCTATGTTTATTAAATTTAAGTCTCCTCTTCGAGTTTCTTGGTCTGTTCTTGCTTTCCAATAACTTTCAACCTAACAATGACAACAGAGCTTCAAGATTTCACCAAAATTCATTCTCCATACAAACGCAAAGAAACAAATTTCACTCCCAATTTGAGACTGGCAATAACCCACAAAAGGCAACCAGTGGCTCCAAACTGACCCCTCAACCCTTGACATACCCCCATCAACCACAGACTTTACTTTAATATTTCCAAAGCATACAGGCCCACCCCCCCCCCCCCAAATTCCATCACTTGAGGCAAAGATAAAAAGAGAAATGGCAGACTTATCACTCTTTGATTTTCCTGACACGTCAGTCAGCTAAGTTGACAACAAAAGAAGAATGCAGACCTACATTGTTTTTGTGATATTCATGAATCTGGAACATTATGAACACATTCCACCTCAATTACAACTACGAGTCGGAGAACACAGCAGTCAGCACAACACAGCACTTGACAACCAATGAAGTATTTATTAAGTAAATCAGAAAAACATTACACAAATTCATAAACTTCAACCAAACAATGACAGCAAAGAGATTCAAGACTTACCAGGCTCACTGGCTGGGATCTTTTCAGTTTAGCAGTCTTCTTTGAAGACGCCATAGGAAATATGAGTACCAAAAGTACTCTTTTCAGACAGTTAGGAGACACATATAGTATCAGGGGCAGACCAGCTGCATTCACCTCTCTCCGAACATTGTAAATGTGCTTCTGGCACTGGCACAGCCAGGGATCCTGTCCACCAGTGCGAAGGAATAATGAGCTAGCCAGAGACATACAAAGACAACTCATGCCTTTCTGGATGCAAAATACAAAATATCCAAATAATATTGTACCACAGGCAACACAGAAGATATTCCACTTCAGCCATGGAATAGACCTGGCGCTAAACAGACATTGACGGAGTATTAATATAGACAAATATAAAGCTGACAACAAAACCCCAAATAAGTTTCTATGAAAATCAAACCCAACACCAGCCAGGATTATAACAGTTTTTCAAGCTAAAGAACATATGAAAGCTGTTTCCTGCCTTTCCTCGTACAAAAGTACAACTTGCTGTCACATGCTCTGGACACAGGAAGGGCCTTAACAGCATGTATACGTGTACCACTTGGCAGACAAAACTACTAGTGCAGGGCCAACAAGGGCAAACGACGTGAAGAGTCATGTACAACAACTAGGGCTGGGAGGATACACTTTTCTCCCTGATTTGATACACATTTTGATACAGATCTCACAATACAGTTTACTTGTCTTGGTGGAATCACATGCAGTAAACCATACTGTTTCACATGCCTACAATAAACCCTACAGCATATTTCACCTAGTTGGCCTTATCATCATGTTATTCCAGGGCTTAAATTGACAATTCACGTGTCCGGTTGCCTGGGATAAGTCAGATTTAATTTCGGGCAAGTTAAAATTAATAGGTACTTGGCCGGTCTGGCAACCAACTTTTTTTGCAGGGAACTCTATTCCTCAAGTTCCCATAACACAGTTACAAGTTACGGTTGTTTGCAAGGCTGGCAAGAGGGCGGCAGAAGGTGACAATAATCCGCTGTGATAACAGTGTTTGAAGTGGGAGCGCTGCGTACTTGCTGAAGAACTATAGGGGGTCTAATCACTGAAAAAAAATCAAGAGTTTTCTCAGCACGTGCATGGGCCAATAAGTGATAATGATCACTAATTAATTTGTAAACATTCCAGGTTTAAACAATTATGTGGTCAGCAGTTTTTTTCATCAAAAATTTCAATTCTGTCAACACAAGCAGATATTTTCACTGTCCGTGTGGTGTACATACGGGGTCACACTACTCACCATCAGTGTGATATGCCCCAACAATGTCAAAGCATCAAAACATATAATTTGCAAGGCGAATTAATCTGCAAAATAACATCAAATGCCATTTATCACTGGGTTCTTATAATGTTGGAAAAAATAAAGATCATGTATAGGTGCCGTAAAATGACTTCCCGGGCAAAAACAGCACACAACTGCCAGTCACACGCAAGTGACAGCGTGGAGTGGATCTAAGGGTGAACTGGCCCAGTCTCACGGACAGATTTAGGAAATATTCAGCAGTTCCCTCTATCCCCTACTTTTGCGCATTTGCCTGTGACTCCAAAAAATTGTTGCAATAAACACTGGACTCTTTATTTTCACATGCTGCAATATAAATGCTTCCCGTTTGTGTATTCCCTCCATAGATTACAGCAAACAAGTGATTTTTTAAAAAAAATTGTGCCCTGTATTCTGAATATGTATCAACTGAACGCCCGGAAATATACATCCACCCTCTGAACACACTTACACATCGGTGTAACCATTATCTTATCATTCTGCCTGCCGTGAGATCGGCGTGCGTATTCTTCGTTTCTCAGCAATACCTGCCGATCATTCAGCAGATTTGACATGACGCTTCATGCTACTTTTTCCTCCCATTTTTACATGCTTAACCAGTAACAAGAGAGCCGTGTGAACAGCCTATACTCAGGTGACCTAGACTAAGAGATTCACACTTCTGGCTCTGTGATCTTGGGGTAGTATTAAGGTCACCCATGAACTGAGGAAGTCTGACCTTTATGGAAGAACACTAACATGTGCAATATCAAGGTCCCAGTTCAAGCAGTTCACAAGTTATAGGGTGAAGAGTAAAATTCATGTATGTTGCACTGATATCCAAAAAATGAGGTCTGAGGTCACTCATGTACTGTCTAAGTGTGATCTTCATAGAGAATTGAAACATTAACATGTGCAACATCAAGGTCCCACTCAAACAAATGAAGAGTAAATTTCACGCAGTTGTCTTGTGACATTGGGAATGAGGTCAAGGTCCAAAAATCACTGGAGCAAGACCACTTCCACAAAACAGGTAGACACTTATCAAAGGTACAAATTCCCTACCAATTTTGACAAAATTCTGGCAAAAACTAAGTTATAATCATTACGAGAAATTCCCATGTTAAACTTTCCTTAAAAACCTTTTAAAGGATTTTCCAAAAAAGTCATAAAAAATCCAAAAATCAATGGAGCATGACCATCCAAAGAAACTTGGTAGAGACGTGCCCAAAGTGCATTGCCAACAACTAAAAACCTGGGCAATATAAAAGTTGTAGCTGAAAAATTTGTCATCATTTAGAAACCATATTCAGTAAAGTGGCTTTATGACCTTGGAAATTATGGCAAGGTCACTCATTTTCACTTGACCTTCTTCAGTTATTGTGCAAAAAAAGGAAGTCTACTGTCTGTGTGTGACCCTCAAAACTGCCTCAAGGTCACCCATCTACAAACTCAAACTAGCCCTTATACGCAACCATAAAGCTGTGCAATATAAAAGTGCTACCTCTAAAATGCAAGTTATCATGCAGAAACAGTATTCAACCAAATGGGTCTGTGACCTTTGAAATTAGGTCTAGGTCACCCATCTTCAAACTTGACCTAGACCTGAATACGGACAATTATCCAGTGGAATATAAAAGTTCTAGTTTAAAACCTCTTCAGTTATCATGTGGAAACCTAATTTTATCTCAGGTACCAACCTGACCTTGGAAATTAAATCAAGGTCACCAAACTTTAACTTCTTCTAGCCCTTAGCATGAACTATAGACCTGTAAAGTATCCCATTCCTAACTTAAAAACTTCTTGTGTTATTGTGCAGAAACCACAGGAAGCATGAAACCATATTCAGTCAAGTGGCTCTGTGACCTTTAAAATGAGGTCAAGGTCATCAATCTTTAAACTTCGCCTAGCCCCAAATATGGACTATAATCCTGTGCAATATAAAAGTCCTAGCTTAAAAATCTTTTCAGTTATTGTGCGGAAACCAAAGTTAATTCAGGTACCACTGTGACCTGGGAAATTGGTCAAGGTCACCCATCTTCGAACTTCGCCTAGCTTTTGATTAGAATGATACACCTGTACAGTATCAAAGTCCTAGCTCAAAAACTGCTTGAGTTATTGTGTAGAAACCACAGTCTAAGTACAATCTCTCTAGGCCCTGAAAACTGGGTCAAGGTCACCCATCTTCAAAATCAACCTAGCCCTTACAGAGAACCATAAACCTGTGCAATATAAAAGTTCTAGCTCCAAGGTATAAGTTATCATGCAGAAAGCATGAAACCATATACAGTACAGTGGCTCTGTGACCTTTAAAAAGAGGTCGAGGTCGTCCATCTTCAAACTTCGCCTAGCCCCAAATATGGACTATTATCCTGTACAATATACAAGTCCTAGCTTAAAAACCTCTTCAGTTATTGTGCGGAAACCAAATTTAACTCAGGTGCCACTGTGACCTTGAAAATTAGGTCAAGGTCACCCATCTTCAAACTTCGCCTAGCTTTTGACTAGAATGATACACTTATACAGTATCAAAGTCCTAGCTCAAAAACTTCTTGAGTTATTGTGCGGAAACCACAGTCTACCGACCGACATGTGGAACGCTATATGCCCCACCTTCTTCGAAGGGGGGGGGGGGGGGGGGGGGCATAATTAAGTACCTGAATCAGGGGTAGAAATTAACTGATTTTAACCAGTAGCAAGGGTTTGCAACCAAGTTTAATTTTTGGTAGCAAATCTGAGAATAGAGTAGCAAATCAAGAGGGTTTGGGGGGTGTGAAGGCATGTCCCCACCCCGAAAATATTGAAATTAAGCATGCAAATTGATGCACTCTGAGGCACTTTTTAACAGAAACTGATTTTGTGATTTTTGACCCACAAAATTTTGGCAACCAAGGTTTGCTACCGCACAACAAATACAGGTAGCAGATCATAAAAGTTGGTAGCAAATGCTGCCAATGCTACCCCTAATTTCGACCCTTGCTTAATTAGAAAAATCATTACAAATCAGGTCCCCAAAGCACTGCCACCTAGTGAAGACCTTTGTTTGACCCTTTCACAAGGAACCTATCCACCAAGTTAAACTTTAATCTGAGTGACAGATCTTGAGAAGTCGAAAATGGCAACAACACAAAAACTCATTACAAAATAGAAAAACTTGCAGCGCCACTTGGTGAAAAAACAAAACTACAAGTCCCTACGAGTGTTCCTGTGTAACATCAGAGCAATTGGGTGAGCAGTTTCAGAGATGAAGATTTTTTAAGATTTGCCTCCAAAAAAGAACCATAAAATTCGTAAAACATCCAAAAATCACTGGACCATGACCATTTGAACAAACTTGGTAGAGACTCACCCAAGGTACATTGCCACCAAGTTTGAAGTCAATCTGGTTGACGGTTTTGGAGAAAAAGTTGAAAATGTGAATTAGCATTAGAAAGCCCATTGACTTGCATAGTAATCAATATTTAAGGTACATTTACCAATATGTACCCCAATTGAAAAAATCGTTAACAGGAGGGCTATGTGAACAGCCCATGCTCAGCTAACCTAGACATTCATCACACTTGCAGCTCTGTGAATTTGGGATAGGATCAAGGTCCCAGTTCAAGTAGTTCTCAAGTTATAGTGAAGAGTAAAATTCATGTATGTTGCACTGTGACCCCAGAAACGAGGTCAAGGTCATTCATATACTGTCTAAGCATGACCTTCATAGAGACACTAACATGTGCAACATCAAGGCCGTAACTCAAAACAGATCTCAAGTTATCAAGTTAACAGTAAATATGTGTCAGTTGTCCTGTGACCTTGGGAATGAAGTCAAGGTCCAAACATCACTGGAGCATGACCATTTGCACAAAACAGACACTTAGTATGAGGTACATTCCTGCCAAGTTTGGCACAAATCTGGCCATAATCATTTAAGTTATAACCACTACAACAAATTCCCATGTCAAAATTTCCTATCAAAACTGTAAATGATTTTCGAAAAAAATCATAAAAAATCCAAAAATCACTGGAGCGTAATCATCTGAACAAACTTGGTACAGAGCCACCCTAGGTATATTGCCACCAAGTTTGAAGTAAATCTGACGGACAGTTTCTTCAGAAAAGTTCAAAATGTGAAATACCATTAGAATGTAATTAAATGTCCATTGACTTGCATAGTAAGCAATAGAAAAGGCGCATTTACCAGTAAGTACCCAAACTGAAAAAAAATCTTTAAAAATCAAGAATACACAGCAGTGCTACCTTGTGAACATTTTTGCTTGACCCTTTTATAAGGAACATATCCACAAAGTTTTAACTTAATCCGAGAGACGGTTCTGGAGGAGTGACAAGTAACAAAAACACACAAAAATTCATTAAAAAATAAATAAAAAGAAATTGCAGCACCACCTGGTGAACAAAGAACTAGGAGCCCCTAGGACTGTTCTTATGTAATATCAAAGCAATTGGGTGAGCGGTTGTGAAGATTTTGTAAGATTAGTCCAAAAAAGAACAAAACAAGACGGCTATGTGAACAGTCCATGCTCAGCTGACCTAGACATTCATCACACTTGCAGCTCTGTGAACTTGACTAGGATCAAGGTCATTGACCTTTATAGATGAACACTAACGTACATGTGCAACATCAAGGTTCAAGTAGTTCTCAAGTTATTATGAAGAGTAAAATTCATGTGTTGCACTGTGACCCCAGAAATGAGGTCAAGGTCATTCATGTACTGTCTAAGCATGACCCTCATACAGAAACACTTACATGTGCAGCATCACGGTACTAACTCAAAACAGATCACAAGTTACCAAGTGAACAATAAATTCCGTATCAGTCGTCCTGTGAATTAGCATTAGAATGCCCATTGACTTACATAGTAATCGATAGAAAAGCTGCATTGACCGATAAGTACCCGAATTGAAAATCCTTAAAAATCCGGAATCCAAAGCAGTGCCACCTAGTAAACAATTTTGTTTGACCCTTCCACAAGAACATATCCATCACATTTCAGCTTAATCTGAGTGACAGTTCTGAGAACAAGTGAAAATTTGCGCCACCTGGTGAACAAATTGGTAACTAGGTGTCCCTGGGAGTGTCTAAGTACGATATCAAAGCAATTGGGTGAGTGGTTTCAGAGAAGAGTTTGCCCCAAAAAAGAACAAAAACAATCATAAACTAGAACAGACTGATTTTCCAACAGAAAATCAAATGTCTCCCGGTGGAACACTTGCGTCTCTGAATAAGCAACAGGTGATAACAAATTACAAATGACCAAGTTTGCTTGAAAATTACAATCCTATTTTAGCTCTCACCTAGAGACATTACTCTAGTAATTTTCATCAAGTTCTTCAAGACTTATAGCACAGAAACCTATTTCATAAAACTGACCTCGTGACCTTGAGAATTAAGTCAAGGTCACCCAAATATGATCCAAACCTAGGTCTTGCCTAGATATATATTCCTACCAAGTTTCATCAAATTCCATCAAGTTCTTCAAGACTTATCGAACGGAAACCAATTTCACATAAGTGACCCTGTGACCTTGAAAATTCCCTCAAGGTCATCCAAATACAATCCCAACCTAGGTCTTGCCTAGATACATAATCCCACCAAAATTCATCAAATTCTGTGAAGTCCTTCAAGACTTAACGCACGGAAACCAAGTGTTGAAAAACCTGAACAACAACAACAACAACAACAAGCAGAAGAAGCGGAAGAAACAGGCACTTAAACAATGTCCCCTGGCTTCCACCGGGAGACATAAAAATCCAAAAATCGATAGAGCGTGACCATTTAAACAAACTTGGTAGAGATCCACCCAAGGCACATCCCCCCCCCCCAAGTTTGAAGTAAATCTGGCGAAAATTATTTAAGTTATAACTATAACAAGAAATTCCCATGTTAAACTTTCCTATTGAAACTTTGGTCAAGATTTTTGCAAAAAAAAAAAAAATTAGAAATTACAAAAATCATTGGAACATGACCATACAAACCTGGTAGACACCCACCCAAGGTAGATCCCCACCAAGTTTGAATTAAATCTGGATAACGGTTTTGGAGAAGAAGTTGAAAATGTAAATTAGCATTAGAATGCCCATTGAATTACATATAGTAATCAATAGGAAACTTTAAGGTGCTTTTACCCAAAAGTAGCCGAATTGATAACAGGGCTCACATTACGGATTTTTCAGTGTGGGTCTGTTGGACCCATCTTTCTTCTTTTTTCAGGAAAAATAGTGAGTCCATGGACTGAAATGATGGGTCCAGTCTGAACTTGTGCAAATTCCACTTCATTTTGTGTAATTTGATTGATTTTATTTGGTATGATCAACATACAGTGATGCGCGAGTTTACATAAAAATGTTAAATACATAATACATGCTGGTGAATTAAGCCTAGCAACAAACATAACATATAGTCTATATGCTCATGCAGGCAAATCATAATTATAATTAAGATTGAATAAAAAGTTACCAATGTGCCAATGTCGGCGTGTGCCATCGGGCAGTTTTTAACTCTCTTGCACAAGAAGCGACATGCATATATTGAACACGCCTAGCTGGGCTCTATTATTTTTGCGATTCATTCCACGAGATGAAATGGACAGAAATTACAGGATTTATATTTCTATTTCAATATACCTGAAAAATTTGATGCCGTAGATGGTGTTAAGAGCCTGATCTGAAGTGCGGTCACTTTTTTTACTAAGCAACATGATACAGGCCGTGCAACACAACACAAGCAAGTGTACACAGCCTGTGACCGGCAGGGATGGTTTTCCGCTATGTTGAACGTATATTTTTTTGGCCTGGGATCGCAAATTTCATTCCTCTCTTGTTCTGTCATACAGGTTTGTTCCATTCAAGCAATTTAATAAAATCAAAACAACAAAATTTTTTGTTAAAAATCACAAACGACGATGTGACGCATGCGAGACAGCAATCAACAACACATAATCACAACGTTTTTTACGCAAATTTCGCTTCGTCCACGTGTGACCGTGCGGTGACTAATCTGCATATTTTCCTTGCCCTCCGCTAGGAATTTTCATTTGTGCCTTTATCTAAAATTATCTAGATTTGTTCGATGGAAGTCTTTTTGGTAAAAATATGATGTGAAAATTTAACACCTTGGTCCAATAATCTTCGCTTTAGAACGACTTATTCCTCCCCAACATGAGACAGGCACATGCATGGGCAACAACGAGTTTGATTGGACAGTGAGCGGCATGTGATCAAATCCACCCAATGAGGAACCTTGAAATGCCCTCAGCGCATTTATAATGAGTTGAAATGACGTAAATTTTTGCAGGAATACCCCAGGAATATTTTTTCTTAGCAAATAAAAGAACATACAAAGACGAATATCAAAGAATTCCACCAGTCTAATGCATAATCATGGTCGTGGTGAACAATGCAAAACACCGTGACCACAAAGGTGCAAAGTTACTAAGTTTGGGGTAATATTTGCAGTTGTATCCTTCAAAATGCATTGCGTTTTTTGTGCGTGGGTCCACAGAGACGAAAAATGACAATGTTTTATTGATTTCCAGGCGTCTTTTCCTCATTTTTTGCATCTATGACGCTTGAGGCAGGCTTAATGTGACCCCTGGATAGAATTCTTAAACCTCGGGAATCGGGAATCCCACATAGTGAAAGACATTGTTTGACCCTTCCACAAGGAACATATCCACCACGTTTAAGCTAAATCTGAATGACAGTTCTGGCGAAGAAGTAGAAAATAGCTATTACACAAAAAAAATCATAAAAATTTAACAGGGCCACCTGGTGAACAAATTAAAAACAAGGAGTCCCTTTGTGTGTTCCTGTGTGATATCAAAGCAATTGGGTGTGCGGTTTACGAGAAGAAGATTTTTTAAGATTTTCCCCCAAAAAAACAAAAAAATGTATAAAATGTCCAAATATCACTGGACCGTGACCACTTGAATAAACCTGGTAGACATCCACCGAAGGCACATCCCTACCAAGCTTGAAGTGGATCTGGCTGATGGTTTAGGAGAAGAAGTCGAAAATGTAAATTGTGGACGACGGACGGACGACCAAAAAAGCTCAGATGACTGACAAGTCAGCTGAGCTAAAAATCAGGGATTGATACCATCGCCACCTTGCAAACAACTTTGTTTCCAGGCCCTTCTAAAATGAACGTTTCCACTAAGTTCCAGCATATTTTGAGTGAAAGTTTTGGAGAAGTAGAACAGCGAAAAATGCACTTTTTTACACAAAAAATATTTGCAAAATCACACCACCACCTGTTGAACAAATCAAGGTCTAAGGGTCCCCAGAATTCTCCCTAAGCAATTTTGAAACAATTGGCCAAGCAGTTTTTGGAGATTTTTTAAAGACTTGCCTCCAAAAAGAACCAAAAAATCATAAAAAATTTAAAAAAACAATGGACCATGACCATTTGAACAAACTTGGTAGAAATTTACCCAAAGTACATCCCCACTAGGTTTGAGGTAAATCTGGCCAATAATTTTGGAGAAAAAGTAAAAATTGTGAATTGTGGATGCCGACCAATGCCTAACCACCACATAAACTCAGCTGGCAAGTCAGCTGAGCTATAAATCACCCATCAGGGGTAGAAATTAACTATTTTTTCAAGCTTCTCCTGGGCAACCACAGCAAATTTACAAGTTGCCCAAGCGTCTAGAAAGTTGCCCAGTTTCCCACCACATGAGGATTGTAATAACTAGTAAGCTTGGTAAAAGATACTGATATTTAAAATGTGGCAAATATGGATGAACAAGAGCTATAATTGTCATTACCACAAAAAAAAAAGTGTTTTGTTCACAAAAAGGATTTTAGGAACTGTATTTAATGTCCCCACTATTGTCGGAAATGATATGTTCTGCTGAAGACAGAAAGTTGCCCCATGAGAAACCAGCAAAGGAAATAAATATGCCCATACAAGAATGAAAGTTGCTCAGGGCACGTAGACACAATCCGCTAATTTTGAACCCTACCTTTACTTGCTTGCTCAATGAACAAAGAACAGACTTCCATGTCGAGCCATTCCTATTACAAGTGCGTTTTTGGCTACAGGCGTCTGATGGGAACCAAGACCTTGGCCATCTCAATCTGCACCTTGGTCCAGATCCTCACGAGAACCGACACCAAAACCTGCACTTACCGTCGTCACTCAATGGGAAGATGGTTCATCATGATTCCCGTTAACAAGACACTCAGACAGACAGGCTGTGAGAATGCTAAAAAACACTACCCTTAATATGTAAGTGAATTCCAATCAAAAGTTTGAAAAATTTGTCCCAAAAAAGTATAAAAAAGTATTTCGGGGGGGGGGGGGGGGGGGGAAGTATTTAAGTATAAAAAATTAAACCTGTGAAAATAAAGCATCATACTTTTGAAAAAGTATAAAGTGGCAGCACTGCATGTTCAACATCAAGATGCAAGTTCAAATAGCTGTCAAGTTGTCAGGTGAACAGTAAAATTTGGGCAAGTGGCCCTTTGACCTTGGGAACGAGGTCAAGGTCGCTCATCTACTGTCTTAAGTCTGACCCTCAATAAGGACAACTAGCACGTGCAATGCCAATGACCTTGCCTTAATAGTTCTCAAGTTATCATATGAACGGTGAATTTCATGCACCTTGCCCTGTGACCTTGGAAATGAGGTCAAGGTCACTCACCTACTGTACATGTATCAATCTCATACCCAGAAGTGTCTCCTTGCAATTTCAAAGCAATTGGCCGAGGAATACTTCAGATAAAACTTAAAATACACAGCGAAAGCTGCATCAATGTGTATCAAAATCAGCAAAAGCAGGACCATACATATATATATATCTGTCCTTGTAAAGGCTTGTTGCATCCCAAACTTTGGTCAAAATGGTTGGTCCTTTTAATAATTTACACAGGACTTGAGCCTTGAGGCACTGTCTTCATATGTACAAAGTTTCATAACTGTTTAAACTATTAAACGAATTATGGGAACTTGCAAGAATGAACCTACAAAATTCAGTGTGGAAATTATGGAAATGAAGGACTAGGACGTAACATTATTGTATGACAGAAAATTGTCACGTGGACGTTGGCTGCCCAAGAAGCATGGTCAGTAAGCCATTTCTAAAAATGGTTACTGAAATGCGTTCGTCTGCCACTGGCGTTCCCATCTGATAGACTTACTTGCTGGACATCACTTCCAAAGTTCAAATCGGCATTTGATTTTGTCTTTGATAGCAAGTTCTGCTACAGTCACTCTTGACCTTGACTCCTGAACGCACACAGCCTCAAATCGTGTCACTGTCAGTCTGTCACACTCACACTTCACAAGTCCAACATGGAACTGGAACTTTGCTTAAGTATACGAACAACTTCACCGTAAGACGTAGCTTTGGGACGCTCGCAATTATACTGACACTGCCCTTTGTCGCATTCTTAATTTCGGTTTCCGTCAAACAGCCTTCGCATTATCGTACCACACCTCACCTCACCTTGCGAGCATTTCCGGTTGTCCGAACTGATGACGTAAGAATCGTGGGGTACAAAAGGAAGCCCCCTACAGCGCGCGCAAACTTTGGCACTCCCCAACAAGTGTTTTGCGGAATAATTATCTGCCGATAGATGGCAACACGAGACGGCGCCTGGCCTCACGTTTAAACGCATACAATAAAAAAAGTCTTCCAAGATTTTAAAAAGAAGTGTGCATAAAGGTTGCATAGATTGTGAAAATGGTTTATATTTGGCATCGTGAATATGATGAGGGAGTATTTAACGTTATTTTGAAAACGTCTTTGGCAAGTCTGAAATCTCTTTGCCGTCATTGTTGGGTTTGGAATTAATGAATATGGATCATGTGTTTCTGTACTATTATGTCAAGACTATCTGGTGGCAAAATATTATTGTTATACTTATAGTAGGCCCCCCAGAGTAGGCCTTAGCCTCATTGCATATAGTTGATAGTCAACACCTACGTACAATATTTTTGCAATGATTTTACCGGAAACAAGTCTTGGGACTGGGAAGGCATATTTACACCTGTCAGCATGTATAATGATTTTGCATTTCAATGGGCAGCAATTTTTGGACTGGGAAGGCATGCTAACACCATGCCACTAGACCTCTGTGGCGCCATCAGATGGCACTGGGACTAATTAAACTATGTAAGGAGTCCAGTATGAGGCGCCATCAAATGACAATGGGACCAACTAAACTATGTTGGAAGTCCAGTATGTGGCGCCATCAGACGGCAATGGGCCTAATTAAACCCCAACGATGGGACATTAAATGAATTACGCCGGTATTCATCTGAGCGCCCAAGTGTACTGTTCAGATGTTAGCGCCCGCCGAACGATAATGCAGGCGAGTTGGGTATCAAAGCCTTTAATAATTCTGTGCCACTCCGCTTATTTGCTGCGGTCTTGTATCATATCTGATACAGGTGGCCACAAATAAAAAAAAAAAAAAAAAAGTTTTCCCTTGGATCCTATCCAGGCATTTCCCATGTCCTCGGCACAGTCATGGCGGCCCTGATAAGGGCTACCGCCTCTCCCTTTCCTTCTAAAAAACCTGTTTGGCCTACTCCAGTTAATTCTATTCTCCTCTAATTCTAAGCGATGTTAACATTCCATTTGTTTTCTCCCAGCACCCTACCAGAAAGTCGTGTACAGTTCTGACCTTTCTTTCCTCCTGGTAAACCCTCTGTCAAACCTTAAATCCATGCAAATCACGCTCTTCTGAGCGCCGAGCTCCTCTAAGCCTTTGGTCCTCATTGTGTCATTTCCGAAACATATTTTCCCTCATCTCTCAACATGCATCACACCATACCAACCAATGATCTACCGTTTCATCTGCCCCCTTGGAACAAACTCAAAACTTAGGTCTACTATTGCTACCAGCAGTCCATTTCTTTTTCTGTTTTCTAAATTGACAACTCGATCCTACCCTAAGCCTATAAGAAGAGGATACATCCCAAGTTCAAGGGATTTATCTGGAATCCTGCTTTTTTAAATCCCGTAGCGAAGCGTAGGGATTTAAAAATGCAGGATTCCAGATCCTTTTTATACCATGCCTTCTTTGTTTTCATGAATATAAATGCGTTTTAAAATGTATTCACCAAAGCAAATCAGTCCTGTGTTGAAATTTAGCCACGGAAATTAAAGCAGGGATATATGTGTAAGCAGGTGACATATATATCCCTTGAGAAAACAAAGGAGGCATGGTATAATCTGAAACACAAGTTTGGATCCGTCCCTCCATCCCAGCATGTACATTTCTTCTGCTGCTCTAAAACCTTGATGCCTTTAATGTACTTTTTTCTCTCACTCCTGTTCTCCAGTCTTTGTTCCATTCTTCTGTCACTACCTTCCTTATATGTTTCCCAATATTCAACCTCATCATAACCTTTCAATTCATACCTTTCGGTAACGTATCTATATCTTTGACCCACCTTGTCTGTTCTGTGACAGCTTCATTAGGTCTGTATATTTTCCTGCACCACCTGTCCTCGTTTACTGAATGGAAACATCGCTGGTAGCTCAACTTGGCTTTGGCAATTATGTCAGTTATGGTATTTAATCATAACACCCAGGGCTATAAGACTGCTTCTGTTGCTGCACACGTGGTGCTCCCAGAATCCATTTTCACATTTCATTCTGTGTTTTTTCCATACCCTGGATATCTTTCTCATTTACTGCGATAACATCTAAACCATGTAGCACTCCTGGTAGTCCAACTCTATCCCACAGCCCTCCAGCTGTAAATACCATATTAAAACTATTCTTGCTTTAGCTTTTATAATTCCGTTTGCACAGTTCACCTTCTGCATGAGCACTTTGTCATAATGATAATAATAATAATAATAATAATAATAATAATAATAATAATAATTATTATTATTATTATTATTATTATTATTATTATTATTATTATTATTATTATTATTATTATCATTATTAATATTATTATTATTATTATTATTATTATTATTATCATTATTATTATTATTATTATTATTATTATTATTATTATTATTATTATTATTATTATTATTATTATTGTCCACTAGCTGTTCACCTTAACCCTTAATATATATATAATGCGAAGAAAATCTGGAAAAACACACACCCTTGTTTTATGCTTATGTTCACCTATGCATTTTGTACTTTTACATTTCCCAGTGAAAGAGTGCATTCCGCATCCGTTTATAAGGCTTTCACTATTTCTATGCACAACGCTGGTGGAAGTCACCCTCATAGCAACCCGTGCTTCCGTAGACGCACAGAATAATCAGCACTGGAGTCTTCCAGATGACGAAAATCGAAAATAGTTTCTTCATGCAGGGATAATCAATAAAGACATTATTATTATTATTATTATTATTATTATTATTATTATTATTATTATCATTATCATTATCATTATCATTATCATTATCATTATCATTATTATTATTATTATTAGTATTATTAGTATTATTATTATTATTATTATTATTATTATTATTATTATTATTATTATTATTATTATTATTATTTACATATAGGCAGCCAAATGTCATAACCTGCTACTCACTGTGCGCAATGAGTAGATCAGTAAGAAACTTTTTTTTTTTTTTTTTTTTTTTTTTTGAGTGTTAAAAACGCCCACATTGATCAAGTACAAGCAATGTATTTACTGTGTACAAAACACATTTTTTAATTGCTTGAATTAATAGTAGGGGGGCACGGGCACTTAACCGAACACTTCATGCTATTTTTGGTTTCCCTCCAGAATGTGAATTATAGCATCATAGTGTCTTAGAATCTAGAGGGCAACCTTCTCAAATCAGTGTACCTCATGCTCTAATAAGCCCTTTCCATAAATGGCATGTAACAAATTTTTCAAAAACTGAATATTCACCGATTCTCCTCCTGTGACTCATCTGTGAGTTAAAATTTATTTAAGTTGACTAAAATGATAGAACAAAGTTTTATTGGTGTTATAGGCTTCCCAAGATATGATTCGGGTTCAATAATAGTTAAAACGAGTAAAAATATGACGCCTTTAGGGAGAAAATGCTTTAGAATTCAGCGTATCATTTTCAAAAAACTTGTTGTTTCAACACTCTACTCGTTAGATATTCCAATAGTTTATGTGTTGCTGCTCAAACATATTGTAGCTAACCAGGTTGCCCCCCAAAATAGTAATGGAATAGCTGTAAAACTTTACAGATGGTTATTTTTGTATTGGTTTTACCCCTACCCCCTTAACGTAAAAAAACGCATCAATGCAACGACAATGTACATTGTGTTCTACATTGAGCATTGGTAATAACAGTTGAACAGATTACCATATTGACTTCTCCAATCACGTGTTTACAATTTTTAAATACAGTCCAGGGGTGACTGTTGACCTCAGGTTTACCCTGTAATTTGACCCCACCAGGGTTAACCTTTCGAATTTTTTTTCCAGTTTCAGTTTCAGTTTCTATCTCAGTGCAGCAGCTTTTCATTCATTTCGAATACACTTTGAGCAGCTAGTGCAGGGATACTGTCTGTGTCCAACATCTGTAAACCAATTATCCCACATCTCCCCATTGGGTAGGTATATTTACAAATATATTGAGCTCATAGTGTACCTAAATAGTGATACAATGTAAGTACAAAAGTACTAAACTGATCATATACTTGTAAAGGACTTTGTAACAATCTTACCGAAAAATACGTTTTTCAAGATAAGTTATATATTTAGCAATTATGCCGGGATGCAGGGTGAAGAAAAGATAAATATAAATTTTTAATTTGCCTGAAGTAATAAAAATTGAATAAAGTTAAATCAACCTGAAAATAAAGCCTCCTTAAATATTTTCCAAAATCGAAATTGGTGTTTCACTGAGAACGAGAATTCATCAAGCCTCCTGTTTAACGAAAATGTATGTATGTATGTATATATGTATATATATGTATATATATATATATATATATATATATATATATATATATATATATATATATATATGTGTATATGTATATGTATATATATATATATATATATATATATATATATATATATATATATATATATATATATATATATATATATATATATATATATATATACATACATGGATCATAGAATTGGCCACGAGACACAAATCTCCAGCTGGGTAAATACATGTACCCATAAAGTGATAATAGTAGGCATACGCTATCAGAACCAATTCATTTTTGCTAAATATTCTGCGTATATCAAATTAGATTCGGTTTTAACAACTTTGAGCACTACATATGGGGACCTTTTAACATGGGACATGCCTCGCAGTGCTACTGGCTTCAATGAGGATTAATTCCTTTTCGTCTGGTTAATGTTAAAAGAAATAAAGCACTGAAAGGTAAAGTGCACAGGAATTGAGCTGTTTAGGTTAAAATACTCAGTTGCAGTTTGTGGGAAGTTAGCTTGCAGAATCAGATGCTGCATCTAGATGTGACGTACGTTTCTATTTTCTTGAATTAAAAGGTACTTTGCGTCAGAATAAATATAATCACACCATTTTAAACGATCAAATCAATATTTACGCCTGTCTGAGTATAGACAGAACGTAAAGTAGTTTCCAGATTTTAAACAATACCCGTCAAGACTTTATATTGACTGTCGAAATCAGGCTAAATTTTAGTTTCTCTTAACACTGTTAAGATGGAGAAAATATATAAATTTTGTTCACCTGTGTGAAATTAGATATCACTTCGTCCATATTTTCCTTGAACACTGAATATCAAAATAAAATTCCTTAGAATATGTAGGCCTAGGTAAACAAAGTTAGAGCTCCGTAACCGTTTCCCGCTAAAATTGCTCAAATGCACCCGGATGTAAAATATCGTCTGCAACAGTTCTTCACTTTAAGTATTTTGTTTGTTTGTTTGTTTGTTTGTTTGTTTTGGTAAGAAAATATTTTGAATTGTATGGAGTCATATTATCATAGCAATGCCCAAGTCAACAGAATTTCTTGACTCAGTTTTGACCTAGGATAAGATCAATTTGGAGAAGTAAATTCTACCGGAAACTCATTTGTTTAGGCAAGAGCATTGGGTACCAGCAATGATGTTACAATCCAAGCTTGTCTTTGTAACGGAGTGTCTGTCCGCTTAGATACAAGACCATTCATCCCTATAGAAGCTCACCAGAATGGAGATCTAAAATTTATTGACAAATGACCCCAAGTATCAACGACTCGAAAAAGCAGTGCTCCATACACGCTTTTTACTGCAGAAACAGCTAAAACCTGATTTTTTTGTTTGTTTTTTGTTTACTTTTTATTTCATTTTTTTTTCACTTTTCCTCTCAAATGCACAAAAAATATAATGCTTGATTAACTTTCCCTAAGTACGGAAAATGTCACTGTATATTTTGTTTCATGACCAAGTGCTTCTGTGCACATCCAGCCTTGTCATGAAGATCCATCGATTCATTTAATGAAATGTCATTGTGGCAGCAAAGTTGTAAATATGAGGAGGGCTGGAGTCATCATTGTAACTTTCGCAACCCAAAACCGTATTTCACCATACCATTAAAGATATATTAGAATTGAATTGGCTGCTTTTGGTGAAGTAAACAATGAGGAACCAAGTAAAGAACTTATCACTGAAGCTAGAAATCTTCTGATGGCAGCGTATGGTGGGTAACAATTCTCCTCCCTTGCTGCACTGAGGGCACAATTGTTTGTTAGCAATGAGTCCAGGAATATAATTTGTCTCTCCCCCCCCCCCCCCCCCCGCCAAACATTCTTTTTGACTCCATTTACAAAGATCCCTCATCGCTACTCTAGAGCTAAAGCGAGCCCACTTGATTGATCCAAATCTTCCGGCACCAACACTGTTTGGCTAGAAAGAAGAAAACAGAATCCTCAGTCCACGTGCCATGGATATTTCATGATTTCCAGACTCTATGCAAACTCTTGCGAGCTGAAAATGCTTAAACAGTCGGTGTATGAGAAACTGCTCCTGCAAGAAGGCTAAGCTTCCATGTAGCGTAGCCTGCAAATGTGAAGGAAAGGCACACAAATGTGGACAATCTCTTAACGAAGACTCATCAAGTAGTTCTGATGAGGAATCAGGCTACGAATAATGCACCAATTAAATGTTTTTAAAATTGAGTGCATCACTCAATTAACTATTTTGGTGACAGGAATCTTAGTTTTACATGTCAAAAGTCTGCAGATATTGTATAAACTTTGTTTCTTTACTCACACTGTCAGTGCAAACCAAACGGACAATTATTCCCTATGACTTGCATAATATTGCAACTTTTTACTGTTTTTCTTAAGGGGTAGGGGTTACATGTAAAGTTTATTATCACTTTGTGTGCAGGTAAAATGCTTACTAAATTGTGTTCAAACACTCCTATATCTATCTAAGGGACATATGGATGGATACTAAAAAAAAGTTTCAAATGAATGTTTGATATCAGTGCATTGTACGTAACATGCCAAAAATTATGCAGAAATTCTACCATAAAATATGCATTATTTTAAATCAAAAATGGTGCAACACTATGTTTTGAAACCTATTCGTGCTTAGTTTGTCATACTGGATACATAAAATATCCAAACTCAAAGTTTGACCGTTTTGTGGGGGGTTTAAATTTTAATAGCATAAGTTAAAGAAATATTGATAAAAGTGCTTGAAAACTTAGTCGCTCCGAACCCACCTATGTACCCAGAAACAATGCCGATTTTCATGATGAGGTACACTGGTCTGAAAGGGTTGCCCTGTGGATTCTGATCAGCCATCATGTCTAATTTATGGAAAAAGGGCCAGACCAAAAATAGCATGAAGTGTCCATCTACCCCCAAAATGGGCCCTGTGCCCCCCCCCCCCCCCGACTATTTATGCTTGCATGCAATGATTTTTTTGCGCGTAATATAGGCCCCTACGAACTCTCTTCGTTAATTTTATGCGTGCGAAAATTACCAGGTAGGCCTAATGGCTTTTTTAATGAGAACACATATTCTCTCTCTCTCTCTCTCTCTCTCTCTCTCTCTCTCCTCTCTCTCTCTCTCTCTCTCTCTCTCTTCTCTCTCTCTCTCTCTCTCTCTCTCTCTCTCTCTCTCTCTCTCTCTCTCTCTCTCTCTCTCTCTCACACACACACACACACACACACTATACAGATTAGTGAGTTGAATTAGCGACACAGTGTCAATGCATGTCTGCGAAGAGGTACTACGTAGGCCTAGTAGAGACTGAGTAGTATTCTTTGTTATCTCCGCACTAATGACATCTTCGACAATGGGTCTACATGTGTGTAATTTTTCATAGGCCCTATATATCTTTGATGATATTGACATATATAAAAAGGTCTGACAAAGAGCACCTAAACGGTATTTAGTATTGCATCTAATATATGACTTAGAACTATTTTTTAATTCATTTTATTTAAGTCCTCGAGAAATAATTCGATTGTTCTGAATAAGTGGTAAATTGTCTGAAATTCTGGTCCCATATACGTTACCAAGTCCAACAAAGACAATATAAAAGATAAAATTTTTTGTAGATACTGGTATTGGCAGCCTGTATAAGACGTCTCTTTCCCTTTCATTGTTACCCATGGTAGTTAATGATCACCCACAATAAAATACATTTCCAAACGGATCATGGCATCAGTTCATGTTACGGTCATGGGTTTTTGCATGAAAAACAGGAAGTTGCCCTGGCCAGGTCATGCGCAGCCCTGAGACTTTGGGAGCCAAGCATGGCATTTCCGATGGAAGAGCATCCCCGAGTCCCAGGACAGTGTAGGCCTATAGGCCTATAGGCCTATGTGGCTGACATGGTCCCGCCATCAGGTAAGAGTGCCCTGTATATCATTTGATTTGGTTTATTGCATCAAACATTTTCCATAGGTTGATAGTATACTATCTACTAACTCGAATAGGTTTATCGTTCATCGTTTTCTTGTGCAGTGTGAGGGATTAACTTACTCACAAATAAGAACATGATATTTTTTTCTTTTCAGTGAACATAAATTAAGCCCAACTTAATCTGAGTGAGCATACGACTATGCTCCAATCAGAATCAACAAAGTATGGTGTGTCGGCTTATACCGGAGCTTAAATAAAAATCAACTGCGTTAAACTCTGTCTACTCTATAATTCTCACCCTAACCTTTCTTATTTTTCGTTGACTGAATACCGATTATTGCTTCCGAACATTTCACAGACTCATTTTGAGTGCAAAATAGTATATATGTTGATGAAGATGGTATGCAGTGGGAGCTTTGCAAAACAGGGTATTCAATATCCCAAAAAGTTGCAAGCAGACCTGTGTTGAGAAAAGCTTCCTGGGATGGAGAAAGTTCCGAACAGATCAGCGACGGTAGGCCTTTCAGACATCATCAGTCACATTTTGAAGTGGCACTCACAATGTCTAACTTTTTCTTGCCTTGCTTTCAGATCTCATATAGCTTTAAGAGAAAGACCCGCCTCTCAGTAGTTTGCCAATACATGTATATATACAGTGAGACCTCATTTATCCGGACACTATTGTTCTCAAAAATTTGTCCGGATTGTCGCGGTATTCGGACTGTTGAAACTGTCAATCACGAAAGAAAGTTCCTACACACAATGACAACTATTTATTATTTCAACATGGTAATGCAATGGTCTTTATTAATGAGTTGAGTAATGTTCACAACTTAGGTCTGGTCTTGTCAAAGGTAGAAGACAACAGCACATATAAAAACAGACATAATAGTTTTTTCGACCCCGCTCCCCTATTACTTTGAACTATGGGAATATGATTTATTACGCGCAATTAAGGTATATATATATATATATATATGTAGCTGGAAATAAAATATAGGTGTTCCTTTACGGACTTCCTAGCTGAGTAAGCTGTTATATATATATATATATATATATATATATATATATATATATATATATATATATATATATATATATATATATATATATATATATATATATATGTATATATATATATATATATATATATATATATATATATATATATAGGCCTACCCATTGACTGTTTTGTTTTTGTCCATTTCATACTATGTTGGCCTAATTCTAAATATTGAACACGTGTAACAAATATTTCGCTAAAAACTTGTCAGTGACTATTTTGCTTTTTCATTCCAGAAAATCATTCAAAAGGGTCAATCTTTACATGCTTATCAATCAGAATATGGTACTCCCATAGGTAAACATTAAAAAATTGTGACTGTCAAGGATTCCACCATCCCAAGCCTATAGGTAATGAGCGTAAAAATATTTTTAAATTAGATCTATCAATAATAGATCAGGGTAAAAGGACGAAGTGAAATGATAGTTTGTTAAAATCGACAAATAACATTGCATTTTATTCCACAAACAATTTGAATCATTTTTATCAACGTCATACGACATGCGCCACCTGTTGATTTTGCCAGCCAACCAGGCGCCTTTCTTAAATTGAACGAGGGACAGTTAAGATCGGTTGATGTCATGCCCCCTCCAATTAACGGTTCTAACATTTTCGGGAGGGGGGGGGGGTTCTCCTGCTTGACAAGGACAGTTGCTTATGAGTAGATGTGAGCAAAAACTTGTCAATTCAATACCAATCAGGCCCATAACCAGGATTTGCGGGGGAGGGGGGTAGGGTTGCCGGCGGAAAAGACTGATCCGCGGGAGGGTGTGGGAGGGGCGGAGGCTGCTCCCAGAAGTTGAAAATTTAAAAAAATCTCCCCCCCCCCAATTAGTGCTATTTTGAGACCAAAATTGATGCCTGTTCTAACTACATGAAAAAGCAGTATATTTGAAAATGTTATTTAAAAGCATGTCATCAGTTCACAATTTTATATGTAAAACAATATGAATTTATTTTTTATAATGCATCAGGTTTATTTAAAGAAATTCCCAGTCTACAATCCAATGATGCACTTATGTCACCTTTGGCACACTTCTGAAACCCTTGACACATTTATGCCACCTTGGCCCACTTATACAAATATTGACAAACTTATGCTACTCTTGGAATACTTATGTTACCCTTGACATACTTCCATTACACTTATTCTACTCTTTACACAGATTACACTTATGCAACCTTCACAGAACTCTCATCACTGTAATGACTTTATTTTACTGTATCATTTCTTTCAACACCTTGGAAGAGTAGGTCCTTTAGTATTTGGTTAACCCGAATGCAGTAGGCAGATAATCTAATGCTATGATTTTCAAAAGGCGTTTTTTGGAACCTATGCCTGGGATATGACCATTACTGACAGGTTATGATTTTAAAATTCATGATACAATAAAATATTGTTTATTAACCCTTTACCCCTTGAATTGAATCTGGGTCGACAGTTTTCCTTGCCATGCTTTGGACACAATGCACCCAGAGCATGCCAAGGAAAGCTGTTGACCTGGGGTATTGTATGGTGTATAAGTCAGCTTTATAAACTTCATACACAATTCTGACACAATTATTATAATTTATATATATATATATATATACATATATATATATATTTATATATATATATATATATATATATATATATATATATATATATATATATATATATATATATATATATATATTTATATATATATATATATATATATCAGCATATGATATTTGCCACATCCGGCCGTTTTTGGCCAGTTTGAAGAGATACGGTTTATAGATCTCCAACCTGTGCCTGGTATGTCACCATTGCTGATGAGTAAAAGTGCTTTTGCCATTTTTTAAGGATCTGGGTTTATTTCTAAAAGTGACTGACTGCAAAAGAGACAAGAGGACTGTTTGAACATTATGTGCTCAGCTGACTTTGTGTATTCATCGAGACAGACTAGGAGACATGAAGACTTTTGATAATTTGTTCAAAAATTAACGAAAAAAAATAATAATAAAGCATCCAAAAGTACTGAAAATAAAATGTGTTATCGCTTGAACAAATTTAGTTAAGACCCATCCAACACACATCCCTACCAACTTTAAAGAGAATCTGGCCAGCAGTTTTGATGGTTTTTCTGAAAATTTTCTGTAAAAAATGAACAATAAAATTCATTTTAAAATTCCAAAAATCACTGAGGGGGGACCATTTAAACAAAATTTGGCAGAGAATCACCAAAGGTAAATTGCCACTTAATGATTTGACCAGCGATTTCACAGAAGGTGAACATTTGAATTCCGAACAAACGGACACACGAGCAACTAGGGATGACTGAGCATCACAAAAGCTCAGCACACTGACCTGTCAGCTGAGCCAAAATACTACCACACTAAAATTACTCAGCACCAAGCTTCTATAAAAGGTCATGGACAAAATGCCAAAAGGTTGCTTTCTTGAATTCAGTATGATATACTGAGAGAATATCTACACAAGTTGAACTTATTTTTTTGTCACAATCCCAGTGGTAGTGACAAGGGCTTTGGTAGACGAGTGTTGCCGAAAAGTACACATAGCATGAATTACTGTTGTACGATGTATAAGGGGCATGACCATGACATCCCCAGTTCTAGCATGTAAATGGGGCATACAAAACATGCAAGTAACAGGTATATCACTTTGTCTAGTTGGTGTCACTATGTCATGCCAGTTGACGTCAATATCTTGAGGCAAACGACATAGAATTAATTACTGTTGTACGATGTATAAAGGCATGGCCTTCGCATCTCCAGTTCCATATTTGAGCGTGCTTCAAACTACGCAAGGTCAAGGTCAAACGCCAACTCCGCACACACCTTGTTAATGCATTTGTGATTGGCTGATTTAACAAGCTACTAGTCAGGCGGAAAATTTAAACACTGAACGTGGCTACATTCAACCTTGTTTTGACCATTTTAACAAGTATTCCAACGAAATTAGAATATAGAAGAGTTTATCCCAGATCAACCATTAGATTTACATAATGAGTGCCCATTAAAATTTATTGATGACGACACTGTATTGTTCCAACTCATTGTTATTTCGTGTGAATGAAAAGTTGCAGTGGAAATAGTGTTTTTCCATGGAATGCAAGAATTATATTTTAATCAGTTAGCTGTATTGCATTATGACTGTTCGAATTAATCTGACTGTCTAAACTGGAAAATAGGAACTTTCTCCTGACAGTGCACACATCATGCATGTGAATAATTTGGGGGAATGAAATGTTCGCGGTAGTGTACTTTTGTACACAAAATTTCTGCATGTTTAATTCATTGATATTTTCAGCAAATATTAATGTTCGCCTCCAGCTGGTGGAAAGGCACACACGAAGGGTACAACAGGAGACCATCAGTAATACCATTGAACCCGCAAGTGCTGGTACCATCTCGCGTCCTGGAACAGGTACTTTTGGTCTTTGTTTCCGGTATGTCCCTTAAATAAATTCATAATTATCCACGAGAGAAAAGTTGCTCGCAAAAACCAATAAAATTAACCATTTCAGCCCTGGAATTCAGACTGAGCCAGCAACTTTTTTGGCTCTGGGTTGGGCACTTAGTGCCCAAGTTATCCACACAAAGAGAAACTGTAAACTTGGGACATGTTATCAGAAGTCTCATCTGCAATTCAAAATCATATTATTTGTCATTACTATCAAAATTTGGTAAGAAGATTGGAAACATCTGACTGGCAGCCAGTTTTGCTTGATTTGAGTGAGAAAGCGTTATGATCGCCATCTTTTCTAATGGTCAGTATGTAACTTTCAAGTGACCATATAATGAGGAATTGTTTTGGGTACTTTAAAGTTCAGCAGATAATACACTTAGCCTATTCAGACATATCACCAGTTCAGTGGTATATACTTGTGAATTTGCGTTTTGGACTAAAATGTCAGTTGTTTCATTAAACATGATGGTGAACATGCTGGCCTGAGATTTTTTAAGGAAACTTTAAACTGATGTCCAGTGTAATGCTGAATTTCAGAAACGCTGAAACAAATGTATATTAATGCAGCTCTTAATTCTTGAATCAGTGTTTATTGGCACTAAAATCTGAAATAACAGCTTTACGTCTCTTGCATCGGAAAATAATAGGGCTCTGAGGATTAAAATTGCTTATTACGTGGAGCGAGAAAGACAAAACTCAAGCGGAATAAAGCTACGCTTTGTGCAAAATATAAATGGTCAAATGTCTTTTCCTGAGGCTCTATTATGATCTACATGTATTATGAAATGAGTGAAAACTATACAACGTGCTTCCAAATCCCGTGTCTTTGAGACAATTTGCAGATCATGACAATAAATCTGGTGAGTAGAGCACAAAACAGATGATTTGTTTCTATTGAATAGGAATTTATGTCATACTTTGCATTTTCAGCGTTTTCGGGTTGTCATTGCGGTCTGCAGGGCCAATTGAAGTGAATTTTTAAAGCCACTCCGAAAAACATACTAAAACTTGCTAATTTGTCAGTTCCACGAGTCTGTCAAACATTTACCACCGCCAATGCATCTTACATGACTGGGGGATGAACTTCTTTTTAATGTGATTATAGTTTGCAGGTGATTTTTGGTGTATCAGTGCTAAAAAGTTAATAGTCATGGTAGTTTGTCTCGATGGTATCCACAGTGGATGAATGATGGACAATCAAGGACAAAACATGTTAGTCAGTATTGGTTGATTTGTAATAGATGCACGTGACTGTCCTAAAATGTATATTTTGATGATTATTTGATCTGTTATTTTGGAAACAAGAATTGCCAAGCAGTATTGTGAAGCTACAAGATATTGTAACAAGGAAAATTTTGATTGTTTTGTATTTGCTAGCGTTCGTGAATTTTGTATTGAATGATTATAATTGAAATTGAATACACTGTAAAGGTCCGAACTGAATGTTGAGTTGGCATATTCATTTATAACAAGATAAGTACCTTTATCATGAAAATTTAGTTATTAGCAACATCAGTTCTATCCAAATTTCTGGCTGGTTGCAACTTTAAGTTTATTTGAATGCACCTGGGACAGATCATTTTTAACGAGGGAGAACAAGAAAAATTTTCAGTCCGAAAATGAAACAAAAACGTTTTCGGTGGAATATGTTGACGGAATTCTTTCAGATAACACAAGCAGTATTTGGAAACCGTCACACTCTTACTTGTTTCTAGAAGATGTCATCTAAGGACAGTCAAGTCACTCAATTAAAATTAGACATGCCCCACCAAATATTTGTATATTTAGAATACCAAACAGAAAAACATGAGTATATAAAATAATATACATACATACATACAAACATACATACATACATACATACATGCATGCATACATACATACATACATACATACATACATACATACATACATACATACACACATACATATTCGGCATATATTGCCGCGACAGCCTGCATAGAAAATATGACAATATTTTTTTCTTACCTTTTTAACCGACCTTTGAAACCACTATCAGAGGCAGAGACACGGGGAACACTTGCACAGTTTATGGTGCCCTGTGCTTACATAATTGGACCTGGCAACTTGGGGAGATAATGGTCTGAATGAAGAGAAGGTTGTTCGCTGCATATGCCATTATAAACATTAGCTCATTATGGCAAATATACAAAGAACTGCCAATTTCTTCATGAAGACCACAAACACAAAGTTTAATAATTATACTTACATAATACAAATTAATTCCTTTCGAAAAAAGCATCTTTATGATCGAGAAAGTGCTTTTTCGAAAGTTCAAGGTGGTCTTTCTTTTGGAGTTTTGAAGTGAAGGAAACAGCCAACAATCAATAAACACAAGTAATGCTTCTTAAAAGGAAACAGCCAACAATCAATAAACACAAGAAATTCTTCTTTAAATGTAACATGTTTTATTTACTGTCAAAATCCCCCCCCCCCCCCCCGATGCGCATGTATTACAACAGAGTGATACGCACCCTAAAACTGATTGGCAATTAATATATTCTATGATATCATAAAAAGGTCAAAGTATTACATGTAAAAGCTGACTCCCCAAGCTTATCTATTTCACGAGGCCCAAGGCCGATTGCAACGGCCCAATAGCAATTAATGGCAAGCTTGAACATAAGGCCAACCCAAGTGTCTATAGGTTGGTACTTATGCTTAGTTTTACCAGTAATATTAGTTGTTTCAATATATTATGACTAACGCTACTTGTACATTGATGCACAAAAGTTATATTACAGAAGCATATTTAAAAAGCATATTACACATCTGGATTAAACGATTCGTGTTAGTTCTCTTTACGCACTGGATTCTGAATTTGGAAGGTTTTTTTTTATCCCAAATTCAAAGATAGTTATACAGAACACAGTTAAATCATTATGCCATTTGAATAATCCCTTACGCCATTTCTACATAAATGGTCATTGTTTAAGATGAAACGTGCATGTGTTGACACACTCTGGATATTTTCAAACGTCTTTTCTCTATTATTTCTGCGGAGTGTCTATTATTTGGCTGAGAGATATTGTTTGTTTGGTCGTTTACTTGTTTGAATCTGGAGTGGTGTTTTCACAGCTTGCTTTGTTTCAGCTGTTCTTTAATTTGTCGGCGCAATATTTTTCCACTTCCAGATTTAGGAAGTTGTTCCACAAATTGAACACCTCCCCTCAGTCGCTTGAAGGGAGCCACTTGGCCTGCAACATAAGAATAACTGCTTTTGTTGCATTGACCAAAAAAAAAAAAAAGAAGAAGACTTCTAATAATGCCTACAATAGACGAGGAAAGGAAAACCATGCCTCTAACATCATTTTTAATACATCAAAGAATTTCTTGGTGACAGTATTGATTGCAACATTAATACAGAAATTTTCATTAAGAAACAAAAATGACAATACTGGCATGACCACTCATAAAAATAATTTGAATACTTTTATGCACAATTTTAAATCAAATTCTTCTTCTGCAGATGATGCCTTGTTTGGTTGCTTTCTTCGTAAATTGATATTTATGTTGAATACAGCTGAAATTATCTATAATCAAGCTTTCAATTTATTTATGTGTAACTTAGTACTTCCCAGGGTGCTTAAAATGGGGCTTGCATCATTATCATTTATTCTTACAATATTTTTATTTCTTTTACTTCATGTCTGAGTTATCCTTTTTTTTCAATTTGAAAATACCGCCAACACACACCCGCCACAAATTCTATCAGTTTTCTCTCTGTAAGGCAAGCGCTTCCCAGGGTGCTTAAAATGGGACTTGCATCATTATTATTTATTCTCACAATATTTTTATTTCTTTTACTTCATGTCTGAATTATCCTTTTTTTTTTTAATTTGAAAATAACGCCAACACACACCCGCCACAAATTCTATCAGTTTTCTCTGTGTGAGGCAAGCCCCGGGATTCTTCACCACTAGTGCCAGGGGTGCCTCCCCAGTGTCGCTGTCTGGTACACCAATGACGCCGACGTCGGCTACCTCTGGGTGGCCCAGAATCACTGCCTCGAGTTCTGATGGTGAGACCTATAACAGGGGATGGGTGGTATGTAAATAGGCGACATTCATATTTAACTGCGATCCTGATCACTGCCTGTGTTGCCAGGGCAACAGACTGATGCTTCCACCATGATCAGGGCAGATTTGTATCATGTACTACATAAACATCCATAAGTAACACCTTTTTCAACCAAAAAGAACCCATTTCTAATTATTACAGGCATCCTTTATGTTTCAAATATATGTTAAAACATTTTCTTCAGATTATTCTCTGTTTGTGTTGTTCATTTTGATGAGAAAGTACTTTTGACCATGCTAAATACATGGATCTGCCCTGATGCAGGTGGCTCCCTCTTTTGCTCTATAGGTGTTAGGGTAGGACCGCATTTAGATATGAATGCATCCTATTATACCTGACACCACTTCTGGGGAACAATCAGGGACCAATTAGTGAGGCTGATTTCTTTAGCCGTTTGTGGGTCCACTGGTAAGCCTACGCTATTAATGGCGCCATCTGTAACACACATTCTACATTTTCAGCAAGAAAAAAATAGACAACTAAAGGTTTCGATCAAATCAATATGTGTTTGTTTCATCAAGGTAAAAAATAATGCTGAACAGTGCAGTATCTTTGACAACTAATACTAAATAAAGAGATATGAGGTAACTATTAGATCTATCCAAATGATGATGATCACCAAGGAATCGTGCCCTTTACATTCATGTGTTTGCCCGATAGACTTAAGGGTTAAGAAAAAGTAGGCTTGATAGCAAAGTAAAATGTCAGAAGGTCGAAACTCATCCCTATAGCCTTTCAGGAGATGTAAATGCACAAACACATTAAAAGCACCAGTTTATATTTTTTCAACGCGTTTAACTTGTATAAGCAATATGAACATGGACAGGAACAATACGTTCGATTCTGATATATTCTTTTGATGGTATTGGTGTCTAACACTGTCTCATATATATCACCTGGCTCATACAGATTGAAAGTTACTGTCCCTTGTCCATGTTACAGAGGTTTATGCCATGAGGAGGAGAGTTAAGCTGGAAAAAATCATGGAGGCAGTCTACAATGTGTTTGACAGATTTCCGCTTACACAGGTTTGACTTTACATAGTTTGTCTTCAAACACCTCCTTAAGTGTTGATCTCTGGCTTCATTTGTTAGCCAATATCTCTCACTGCGCAACACCTGACCAGCTTCATGTAAAGGATGCGTCATCATTTTTAACACTTTTCCGCTCAATTTGGCCAAAAGTGCCAGGATGGTAACTGTCGTCTGCCTTAACTTTTTTACTTAAATTTCTCCTTACTACAAAATTTTTTTGTTGAGATTTGTATGTAAGCCCATCCACGCCCCTTGTATATAGCTTTCCTTATTGCGTCCAACCCGCGCCAAGGAAAGCTGTTGCCTCAGTCGTGCCCTGACCAGGAATGGGTCAATACCTAGAGTAACAAATTGTTTTGACCCTTAAATTTGTGCTAGAAATATTATTTTTCCATAGAATCATGCCACATTACCATTACATTTGAGTAAAAACTGCCTATCATTCACCAACTTCATCATCAAGGACGCATAGGTTTGTATTACTCTTATCTATACGGCATACTCTTTGGTATAAATTTAAAATGGTGTAAATGTGGAGCCACCTGTAACACTGTGCACTGAGCATTTAATGCCCAGGCCTTTCACGCAGAAGTATCAGTTATTATTTTGTACTGCTGTAAAGTGGTTACACAAGACAGCAATATATTGGAATAGTTCATTAAATATGTCTAATTTGCAGGCTGTTCTTTCCTCTACTACTACTCTACCACCTTATATGTAATCATTTTGCACTTGAGTAGCAGTATCGACCAAACATGTTGCATTGTAGCTTTTGTATCGTCTTAGTAGAAATATGGATACAATGAGTTTATGAAAGAGAACGGAAAGCAAAGGAGAGAAAGAAAGAAAGAAAGAAAGAAAGAAAGAAAGAAAGAAAGAAAGAAAGAAAGAAAGCAAGCAAAGCAATGGAGAGAAAGAACGAAAGGAAGAAAGGAAAGCAAAGGAGAGAACGAAAGAAAGAACGACAGAAAGAAAGGAAAGCAAAGGACAAAGAACGAAAGAAAGGAAAGCAAAGGAGAAGCGAATGAAAGAAAAGAAAGCAAAGGAGAGAAAGAACGAAAGAAAGAAAGGAAAGCAAGATAGAAAGAACGAAAGAAAGATAGGAAAGCCAAAGGAGAGAAGAAAGAAAGGAAAGCAAAGGAAAGAAAGAAAAAAGAAAGAACTGAAAGCAAAGGAAAGAAAGAAAGAACGAACGAAAGAAAGGAAAGCAAAGGAGAGAAAGAAAGGAATGCGAATGAGAGAAAGAAAGCACGAAAGAAAGAAAAGCAAAGGAGAGAAAGAAAGAACAAAAGAAAAAGGAAAGCAAAGGAGAGAAAGAAAGAACGAAAGAAAAGGAAAACAAGAGAGAAAGAAAGAACTAAAGATAGAAAGAAAAAGAAAAATATTTATTCATACGTATGTGGGTTCTCATACTTGATATCCTTTGACCTTTATGAGGTCTTTCGTGCGGTCGACGATGAACAAGTGACCACTACTATCGTAATAACCGATATCACCTGAAATAATACAAGAACATGATGAGCATACCACCAAACTTTCTTTTTTCATGCACATTTTTGTGATACCAAGCTTGGCCATAATGAATGACCCCCAGTCATACGATTAGTGGAAAATCCTTTTGAAAGGTTCGACTAAGTAAAATTATTGTCAACTTGTGCCTTATTTGACAAAGTTCCCTTTGGGGTCAAGAAAACCTTTTGCTTGAGCATAAAAAGACCGCAGGCAGTTTACCTGCAGTATAGTCACTGAAAGGCGGCTGTTTTTAGGACCATTAGAGGAAGCGGCCCGGTAAGCGGTAACCCCTTCAGTTCTGACCAAAACAAAAGTTGTGTCCTTCTTGTTAACATGTTGACTCTAGATCCAAATTTATTGTTAAAATAGAGTGGCATATTTCCAAGGAATATACGAATGGTTCAGATCAACAGGAAGCTTCGATACATTTTGGCTGAACCGTTCCCAAAGTGCATTGAGGAGAACTGTTGACTCCATTTCTAACTTTACACTGATAGGGTAATTAGAGTGTGAGAACATATATATGGAGAAGTGACTTTTATTACACATTGAATGAATAAATCAATCAATCAATCAATATTCTATCCATGGTTTCTCGTTGCTCGATTTACTCTCTTATGAAAATGTATTCATAAAAAATTTTGCGCATTGGAGATTTCAGCATTTTCAGAGTGTGCTGGCAGTGGGGCTTAAACATATATTTCCATAAACATGCACGGACTCTTATTGTCTCTTCTTTAACATTTACTTTTCTATCGCGTTTCAATTTAATTAAATGTTTGTTTCATGTTTATCTTAATCATAAATGAAAACTATTAAACAAGTGAATCGGTGGTGATTATGAAGAAATAACTTCTGTCCGTGAATATATGCTAGCAAAAAATGTGGAACTCATTCACTTCGGAAAAAAATCCACAGGTCCAATATTTGTATCTCAATGACCAAAGAAAATATTGACAACAGAACCTTACCAGTGTGAATCCATCCATCTTTGTCCAAAGTTGAGGCGGTAGCTGCTGGTCTGTTCAAGTAGCCTTTCATAACCCCTGGTGCTCTTACAAGGACTTCCCCTTCTTTATTACAGCCAAGCTCTTGGCCAGTTTTTACATCCAGAATCTATTATCAAATAGGATGCATTCATATTTAAATGCAGTTCTACTCTGACACCTATTGAGCAAAAGAGGGAGCCAGCTGCATCAGGGCAGATCCATGTATTTAGCATGGTCAAAAGTACTTTCTCAACAAAATGAACAACACAAACACACAATAATTTTAAGAAAATGTATTAACATATATTTGAAGTATAAAGGATGCCTAAAATAATTAGAAATGGGCTCTTTTTGGTTGAAAAGGTGTTATTTATTGATGTTTATGTAGTATATAATACAAATCTGCCCTGATCATGGTGGAAGCATCAGTCTGTTTCCCCGGCAACACAGGAAATGAGCAGGATCGCAGTTAAATATGAATGTTTCCTATTGCATGTGCAGCTTGAGGTGTCTTGATATGGAATTCTGATCTGATTACCGACACGTGACACTCCAATACCAATACAGGTATTCGACAATACATTTCTTTACAACAGTTTAAATGGTAACCAAGTATAACAGAGTCAACCAAATCATCAAGCCATGGGTGAAACTAAAACATTAAATGGTTGGATGTCCGTTACTATGTGAAAAAATTTAAACTGATTTCAACACTTACCAAATTTAAGTTGTTCTATAATTTCTGTAAGGCAACACCATTATACTAAATGTCTTAGGTACCCAATAATATGAACGACTGCATGTCAAAATAGACTAACCAAGAGTCAACTTGGCACACAGTTGACTGCATCAAAAACAAACAGGATCAAACCAAAAAATTGACCAGCACATATGATTTGTATATACATGCATGCATCAACCATAAATTCAAGTAGCCAGAAAAAAGCCATCCAAAACAAACAGTTTTCTCCAGACAAATTCAATCCCTTGCTCACTGGTGAGAAGCAATGGCGCGAAGGCTATTGTTTTAAGTTGATTAACTGTAACTTGAAAACAAATCTGCTAGTGTAACATAAAACAACAGCAGCATGCAGGAATCAATTCATTAACAGTTCCGCATTCCATAAAAGCTTGAAACCGTTGAAAGATTCAGCACCACACAGGCCACAAAAAACATTGAAAGTTCCAAGCCTTAGAATGATCACTATCTTTAATCCCAAACAACAGATGTTTTCCCAAAAATGTCACGGGGCATGTTGCTGCAGGCATGATATACACAAGATTGCCCTTTAAAATCGCATAAGGTTGCAAATATACATACCTACACCCCCCCCCCCGAAATTTCTTTTTTGAATGTGAAACACAAATTAAACATGCTTAATTTCTGATTCCATGTTGTATTTGAGCCAGTTTTATTAATTGGAAAATGCTTGTGCGTTGATGAAAAAACAATTTTGAGCATGTGTTTTGCTACTTTCCCTGCTGATAACGGCGATTCAACAATGTACAAAACGTAACAAGACACACTGATTGTGTTTTAACAACTAGATGCACCCACCTAACAATTAAATAGGTTGGTCCTGATGTAGCAAAAACACCACAGATTGATAAAATGGAATACAATTGCACGCCAGTGGCCCGACCATTGAATAAGAATTAAGTATCATTATATTCACAGCTCCTCAACTGACACCAAACGCCACCAGCAGAGCTTTTTTCTTCTTAAACAATTTTTATCTTATAATATCTCAAATTACCCACAGCGCGTAAAACTGCCATACATTTTGGTTTTACATATGCGCTTAAGTCACAAAGTAGGCTCTGAATAGTCCAAACCATTGTCATGCAGTTTTGAATCAATGTGAAAATATTTGTAACAATGGCATTTTAAGAACAATCGTAGGGTGGCCCATATTATTTTTGAAACAATTGAAAACATTTCTCTTCACAGCTTAGCACATCAAAACTACTTTTAGCATCAAGAGGCGATGTGAATTTTTAAGTAATTCAATATAATCAACACAGCTTTAACCACGCAGACAGGAATTTTTACGCACTTGAGCACCATAAAACCTGTCTGCAGCAAATAGAGAAAAGATGATTTATTGAAGTACTTCAGCATCATTAAAACTGCTGGACCGTGTACAGCTAAACAAACTTTGTAAATTCCTCCAAAATTGTTGCAAGTGCTAATAGACTGATTGGTAGAAGTTTTGAGCGGGAATGGTCATGAAAATGTAGGCTTAAAGCTGACGCAGATTTTAGTAAGGTAATTAACTCATTATTGCTGAAATTGCTGTATTAAACCAATTTCGACAATAATGCTTTAACCATGCTCAGTTCACGACCTTTGACCACGAAACCTGAAATCAGATTCAATAGCTGGGGAAAATTTTAAGAGTCTGCCCACCTGGCACCATTCCACACGCATTTAGAAAATGTACAGGCGTTGACCCTGTACTTAAGGTCTGGTAATTCATTCAACTTAGATGACAGATCATACATATAAAAATATTTACACCTGCTATTTTTGTTAGCATTGAAAGAATCGGGACAAAATTTGAGTTCAACCGGCGATGAATGCAATAGCTCCATGTAGCCATTGTGCCAAATTATTTTATCAGGCTAATGATAGATAGCTGCGCCCCCTTGGCTCCTGCCATCAATACACAAAACAAATATTTCTTGTAAAATAACAAGTGAAGAACGTTTACGAATCAACCGTCAATGATTGTTTTACTTCTAATATTGATAGAAATCTATTTGCAATAAAAGAAACTTTTTATTGAATTCATCGGCGCCTGTGTTCACTGCTTTTTGACAGGCAGTTTATCCGATACGTCACTCAGACAACGTTATGAAAAATGTTGGCAAAAAGTGAAAACACTCTAAACTGAAATAAAGCCATGTTTCACCTTTACATGAATATTCACTAAATTAAGAATATTAATTTCGAAATTTCTTCACCAAGCACAGGAGACATCAGCCACATCACATTTGAAACATAAAATGCGCAGCTAGCTCTTTGTTCAGTCCTGAATACAGAACACGTCCCATATGCCTCGGATATAGCCATTAATTTCAAAATTTTTCGTGATACCTTTCATGATGATATTGATAAACAAATAAATTCCACTTCAATTTTATACCAGATGCCTTGTATGGGATCTATCAATATTCGTGACAGTGACATGTAAACTTTGTCCTCTAGAGACCTAATGTTAAAGTATTTATAAATGTTTTGAGCTGGAGTATCCTTTATCTCACTTCGAACGAGGTTCTACCGAATAGACAATTGGTTTAAATAGTTTTACAGGAACTAAATAATCTGTCTTTGGATACTGCTCAAATTCTTTTACAGTTTACCGTGATTCAATTTTAATTACCATTCAACCACAACTGGTCAATATGTTTGGAATTGATCATGCCTGTCTATTTCAAGTGTTTACATGAATTTAGAACCCAATTCTTAACCACAGTGCTATTTTCTTGAATAAATAAACAACCTATTTAAAAAGTCAACCCCTACCTTAGCCTCTGCATTTGACACCAGTTTACCAACTGATCCACTATGTTCTTCTCTAAATAGGTGTAGATGGGTCACTCCAGTCTCTGTCATCCCATATACTTCCAAGGCAAAGAAAAAATATCATGTCCTTTCAAAGCATAGAAAAATTATCATGCATGTATACCAGACATGCTGTGACTCTAATGAATGCACATAATCTAATATTGTCGCACTATTACGTTGCCTAAACTTTATCGTGTTATACATAGTCAGGAAATTTGAGTTGACCGTCATCTGTAAACGAGGTAATATCTTATGTGCTCCCAAATGCTGCATTTTTAGATGCATAATGAAGACATGGGTTAATCAGCATGTTTGACAAAGTGAAATGGCACATTTGCACATTATGAACTGAAGTCCACACACTCGTAGGCCTATATTTATATCATCAGACTTGGACACTGATAGTATCCACTTGCGTTAAATGGCGGTACATATTTGCCCCATCTTGTCACAATAGTTCGTCTTGCAATTCAAGTAAGAATGAAGTTATCTGGTTGGTTTTCAGCAGTGTGACCTTCAATGTTGCTCCACGAGTACCTTTGCCAACAGGTGACAATTTTTTCGATCTATTACATGCCGAAGTGCATGACCCCATGGACCTACTATCAGATAGTAGGTCTTTCTTTTATTTCATTTCGGTCGTAAAATCGTTCCACACACATGTTGGGAACGATTGTGTTTCCACATGGGTAACCACGGGAGAAAATCGTTTCTTCTGGGTGACATTCGGGCTGTCGTCATTTTTATATTATTTCCTGAATAGCGGCAAATTCCTTATTTAAGCAATTGGGACATAAGAGTATGACTCATTTACGCTGGGAAGCTTACGATGACACAGCAGTGCATTTCGCTTAACAGTTTTGGTATTCCATTTAAACTCAAATTGTGTGGGTTTTTTTTGTTTGTTTGTTTGTTTGTTTGTTTTTTTTTTTGGTATGAGAAACGCAAATAACATCCCTAAAATAGACGCAACTTGTATCACCGTGCTTCTGGGTGATTTGGAATTATTTTAGTTTGTGTCGTGAAGTTTTGTCAGATTCTGTCTTTTTCCTTGTTGCAAAATTTTGTACAACTAATGTAAGCATCATGGATCATGCTTGACAGTCATCTGGTTTTACTTACGTTGACATACTGTGGCTCCCTTGAAAATGCATTTCAGCTTGCGTTCCATTTCTTTGCTCATGGGTGCTGATCCGCATATGATCTCTTGCACAGATGACAGGTCATACTTCCGTGTAAGAGGGCTTTTCACCAACAATACCGCTACAGCCGGGGCGATAAGTACAGCACGGGTCTGTTGCAAACATAATTAGCTTTTCAAATAAATTTTAAACTGTAGAGGAAGTCCAAAGGCACAAGATGGTAACCAATTCCATGTGTGAGCAATATTTGTAAAGAAGATAGGGTATACAATAAGATACAACATATAATGGGATCTCACATGAATACAATCTCATGAAAAAGCACAAACTGCTTTGTAACAGTGTCTTTCCCTTTCTCTGTAAATATAAATACAACCAGTTTCAAATGTCGATCTCTAGATAAATATCACTTTGACGTGAGGTAGTCGCTGACGCGTTGTGACATAAAATGTCCATCTAGAGGTGTAGATTACATTGACGTGAGGCAGTTGCTGAGTATTATGACATAAGATTCAGCCTGGACGAGTTGCAATTTTTAGCTCATAACCCAGCTGTACTATTCCAATTGCTCCGAAATACAATTGTATCCTTCTTACCCTTAACTGTCGGTGAATTGTTAACTTTTATAGCACCTAAAACCAAATTGTAATACTTCCACTGGCGTTTAGACACAATTATGTTCTTTTCACGCTTTAGCATTGAAAAAAAATGTATTTATTTATAAACCTGATTGCAATATGCCCATTGCTATTGAACCCAGCAAATGGTTCCAGTGCCGTGGCCGGCTGCTACCATTATGCATTTTTATGTATCTTCTTTGAAATTTTGCATACAAGTAAAACATAGGGTTGTTACGATCATCAGACAGAGAACCAAGTTGAAAGTGACCCAAGTGGTTTGAAGCCGCACCCAAAAACCATGGCCCAAATTGTACCACTTTGAAATTGTAAAATGCATACCCAGATACCCTCCTATTAATCATTTTGCAGCTAGGGAGGAGTGAAGCTTTTTAAATTTATATGCTTATGATTTTTTTATGTCCTTCATTGTCCTAAAATACTACAAAGGAGGCAGGCTTTACATAGGCAAAAATGATATTTTGACAAAACATTATTATGATTTTGATTACTAGGTGGCATATATGCAGCTGTTTTCTAATTTGATGGTTTATTGGAATCTCTTTGAACATATCACTATGTAAGTGGCAAATGACACAGGAGTTCAGTCGAGCAATTTGATGTGAAAAACTTTGGACATCTAAATACAAGTAATGAAATAATATACACAAGGCACTAACAAAGTTTATGATAGTTCATGTGGTGTCTCCTTTTTTACTAAAAAGAGCCACCAGAAGCACTGTTTGCTATTGGCTTTCATGTGTAACACCCTCGGGTGGTGGTTTTCATTTATAGCCAAAAAACCTGTTGTGTAATTCTTTCAAAAATAAATCAAAGGGGCAATTCTACAGCAAAATGGGCATCAAAATAATTTTATTAAGTGTATATACTAAGACACCAACAAAACAAGTCAAGACTATCGTACTGCTTCACATTTATATCATGAATCATGAAGCCATAATTATTTATAGGGCCACTTGTACATAATCATGCTTCAGATGATTCGCACTGATTATAAGCGAGGATGACATTGACTCACGCGAAAGTTCACTGTTCTCTGTGGCTACCTTACAAGACAGAAATTGGCAAAAGGGTACAGTGCTAGCTGGAACCAAGAGATGCAGATAAAAGCAGCTTGAAAGGTAATGTCTAATAATGGGTTGCATTGAAATCTGTCAAGGTGTGTGTGAGAAAAGCAGAGATCTGACAAAATCTGGGAATGCTCCTACACATTCAAGTATAAAAATTATTGCCAAGGGCATGCCTCATAAGAACAAAGAAAAGTGCACCAGTCAATTTATTTCGCATTTGCAGTAATACTGAAACTTTGTCTTCCATCCACAAGATATAAACTAAATATATTTCCGATGCTTCAAGGAGAGTTGCCCAATATGGCAGGGACAAACCGCTCACCATGATTCAACCCCGGTGTTTTGAACAAGAAACTTTATTTTTAGAACGAGGCTCCAGACAGCAGCAAGCGGGGGATCAGTAATAATTAACCTAAATGTCCAAGGTTCAATGGAGCACTCCTTAATACGTCATAAAGACACAATATTGTTACATCCCCTTTTCTTTAGTTTTAAAAGTGAAATATATATTAAATGGAAAGTTGTGCAGTCACTGATGGCTGTATGAGATATTCACGCAGAGTCCAGTGTAGATATTGTACGCAAAGTCCAATGTGTAAACTCACATACACAGAGCTTAAATGTCACTTTCAACATGATGCGCTCAATACCAGGTTTCACGCAACATGACAAGATATGCAATTATGCTTGTCGGACAATGGATATGGAGCATTCAAATTACGGAGGCAAGGGTTATATGGGCTCTTAATTTTAAGGTGTATATCTGTTCATGTACTTTGCGGGTCTCACAGTTCGAACCAGTCCTCGCATGTGTAGTTATCCCTTGATAGCAATTAAAAGCAACTTTTGAATGTGTATGAACAATAAAAGATCCAGAACACCTTAAACATATTTTATTAATGCACGGCACACGTTACAAATTAAAACTGTAACATAAGTGCTTTTTTAGAGTTACTGTTCACTTTGCGACATATTCTTCAAGTCTTTTAGGCACATATTTTACCCTGGTCAAGCGTCTGAGTACAGGATCAGGCGACTTCAGGGATGAGTCACTGTTCTCGGACCCGGGGGGTGCGAATATCCACATTTGGCATTGTGGCAGCCTCTGGTATGGCAATGATAGGCTCAATCCCATTCTTAGAAATTGGCTCCTGAGTCTTCTTGAGATGTACACGATTTCGACGGTACACAGTCCTATCTTGCGTCTCTACCTCATATGATCTTTCATCTAGTGTCTGAGTGACACTTGCTTTTTTCCACTCTTTCTCACCCAGCTTAAATGGCTTTAATCTAACAATATATCCCTCCTTCAAAGAAGGTAGCTCATGATCAGACTTGTTGTATTTCGCTTACCGCTTTTGGTTATTCTGCAGTTGGCTAGTCTGCATATTTGACAGGATGCATGGTTCCAACAAGGAAGCTGTCATAGGCAATGTTGTTTTTGTACATCGTAGCAGCATCTCTGAGCAGGGCTGGTATCCATTCCCTGCGATGAGGTATTATGAAGTAAACACAAATATGCATCTGCGCCAGATTTCTTTGCTTTGCGAAGCAGTCTTTTGGCAGTTTTAACTGACAATTCAACTTCGCCTTTGCTTTGGTGATGGTGAGGTGATGATGGTGAATGTTCAAAGCCCCACTTTTGTCAGAAATGAGTGAATTCCTCCGACAAGAACTGGTTTGCTGAGTCAGTAATCACATAATCCAGAATTCCATGACGCGCAAAGTGGGCTTTAAGTTTGTATGTGATGGTCTTAGTCGTGGTGTGACGGAGGTAGTCAATTTCCCAAAAGTTGGATCTGTAGTCCGTCGTGACTAGATAATCTTATCCATAGAGCATCATTACATCAACGCCCACCTTTTGCCAAGGTCGACTTGGTACATCATGGCTAATAAGAGTCTCTTTCTGTTGCAACATTTCAAATTGTCTGCATGTTTCGCACGTATGTATCCACGACTTTAACTCACCATTCATACCAGGCCACTAAACTGAATCATGTGCACTTCTAAGGCACCCTTCAATGCCAGTATGACCTGTGTGAATGTCTTTCCATATCTCAGCTCTCATGCCTTGCGGTATTACCAGTCTTTCACCATTAGACACTAAACTGTCTGTCACTGCCAGTTCGTCACGCATGCTATAGTAAGGTGTGACAAGTGGTGGCAATATCGACTTATCTTGTGGCCAACCATTCTGGATAACTGTCTTTAATGCTTGCAGTGAAGCATCTTTTTCTGTTTCTTTACAAATCTGTTTAATACACTGTTCACACATCGGCAAATATGATCAGCGTTGATGTGCTCAAATTCATCTATAGGGAGGTTTTCTACACATTGTAAGAAGGCACAACTGAGCTGATCGGCCAAAAACATTTACCCTCAAGGTATCTGACCTCGATGTCATAGGCCAGTGCATGTACAGGTATTCCTTGCAGGCGTCGGGGTGCTTTGTGTAGAGGTTTGCGTGTTATTGACTGTAACGGATTATGATCACTAGAAAGAATAACTTTGCGACCATACGTGTATTGGTGCCATTTCTCCAGAGAGTATACGATTGCTTACATTTCCTTCTCTATGGGATAATATCTCATTTCAGCATTGCTCAGGGTACTAGAAGCATACGCAATGGGGTTAGAGTCCTGTAACAGTACACTTCCTATCCCACGGTCAGAACTATCACATTGGATTGCCAATTGTTTATTAGCATCAAAATATGCGAGTATGGGAGCTTCTGTAAGTAGCCGTTTCCACCCCAGTGCCATGGCTCATCTTTATGGGTCAGTTTTGTGATTGGTTGAATCACATCAGTTAGCTTGGGCACAAATCGCGACAAGTATGGGGCTGTTCCACGTATCTCTCTACTGCATGCTTGTCTTCAGGCTGGGGCATTTCCAAAATAGCCTTTACTTTGTCATGGTCAGGCTTAAGTCCATAGATATTGATGATATGGCCATCAAATTTTATTTCTGACAGGCCTATTTGACATTTATGCACATTGAATTTTATGCCGAGATCATCACAACGTTGTAGTAATGCTCGCAAATTGTAGTCATGATCAGTGTCATTTTTTTACGGACTTAGCGAGATTTGGCAAGATATCTTCCAGCACAGGCAGTCTGTAATGTTCACGTTTAAGTGCTAAGTTCAAGGGTCGTGGATCAATACACACCCTTATGTCACCATTTTTCTTTTGAGCCACAGTCATTTGTTCAATATTGTTACACCTGGTCAGTTGGGAATGTAAGCATGGGGTGTGGTGTCAATGTCTGGCCCCAACTGAACTCATACTGGTATACTAACCGTCTGACATACAGTTGTAGAGCTGCAGTAGAAAACATGGTTCACTCTAGAGAAGATCTTTTTGTAAAGAATCTTCTTGCTTTTTCAGTGTCTACATGGGAACTTGTCCAATTATACATCAGAATGACGAATCTTTCATTTACCTACACTGTTTCAGTAGGATTGGAACATGAGGCACATGGTACAGAGAGTAAGGCATCAGTCAACTCGGGATATGATACCCAGACAGACCATGCTGGTTTTTCTTCCTTACCTTTTCCTTCTTTCCTTCCTTCTTAGTTTCTTTCTCTTCTTTTTTTTTCTGTAACCGTAGCCAGGTAAAGAGGGGAGATTGTTACATCTCATCAAGGCATGGAACATTTGAAGGACTTTTGCATTATATTGGCCAAGAGCTGCTGCTATTCCATGAATTGGCAAATAACGGACGTTTCTGTTAGCACCAAAGGCTATTGATAACTCATTTATTGCTTTCACTCTATGAGTTATCATGATGGCAACTATGAAAACAGTTTCAACTGTGTGTCTGTCTACTCACTATTAGATGAATGAGTGAATTTGGATCATGTGCACTTGTGTACCTTCAGTCACAAATACCTGATTGGCTGATTCAAGAACTGACTGAAGTAGAATCTTTGACAGAAAAGACAATGAGTCTTCTTTATTGCTGTCTACAGAGAGCCTGTTTTGCCAGTTTTCCACATTGGAGCAGGAACTACAATTCCTCCACGTGAACCTCTGCCACATTTAGGCCTAGCTTTTCTTTTCAGACTGTCACAAATATATCTGTCCCATACAAGATCAACACATTTGCCCCGACTAAACTGTGATAATATATGGGAAACAAATACATGCCTTGAATATTCATCAAATGATTTTGGCATCCCAGGTGTGAACATGTCAACATCAAGTGCTACATTTGTAACAATTCGGGCATTGAGGGTTCAAAATATGCCAAAATTTCACCTTTGTTACCAACACACAGCTTGCCTACATCAGTCGAGAACAGTGGATGGGCTTTATACTTATGGCTAAAATACTCACCCACATTCCCACCACGGTTTTGACACGCTTTGTACAATATATAAGTCGTTTTTCATTGACATGTGTTTGCATGTGGTGTTGTTTATAACATTTGTAGAGTTTCAAAACATAGAAATCTTGTTCTTGTTAATAGGCTGATCTATTGGCACATTTCTGTCTACCAAACATTTGTTGACAAACTGATATGCAGGTCATGAAATATTTTCAGTCTAACAAATCTGGGATTTTAAAACAGCATCCGACTTGCTCTAGCAACATATATCCTCAATGCATACATGCAAAGCTTCTCTGTTCATATTTGTAACAGTGGAAGAAAATTAGGTGATCCCTTGGTGACCGAGGTAAAGCACAAATATTCCTGTAATACTTTGGAAGATTACGAACTTATTCTACAGAGGAATGAACACTTCAATACTTACACCTAGGTAAACAAAATTTGCCAATGAATTCCCTTTTACGTTTATGTGCATGCAACACAAGCCCCGTATTAATAACTACTGCAGTTTTGAGGTTTGTCTGGGTGATTATTAACATGGTTTCCCTCTTATGTTACACAATTGGGTTTCAAAAGTTTGGAAATAGTTAGGGAGTTTCTTGCCATTGACAAGTCACTCCGGTCTTTTGAACTTGGTCCTTTTAAAATTTTATTTTTCAAAGCAAACAGTGAAGAATTCACCACATTGGCTTGACCTTTAGCATCAATAAAACCTGCCAAAGGCTTTGCATGTTCAAAAATGTACCTGCAAACAACTAGAGTTGCGGGTATAAGATACATGCCATCATTGTCACAGTCCTCGTCACAAGCTTGGCTGAGGTGGACACCAATGTCTTTATTGAATACAAGCAGTTTCAGGACCTTTTCTGTGAGCTTGCAAAAAAGGTAATTCAGCCAGAAGTTGTTCTTGGAGACTTGCTGAGTACTTTGTGATCATACGTGATATAAAATTGCTTTACCCTATCGCTATACATGTTTGCATGAAAGAAAAGAAAGCACTAGAGCAGTTTCTTCTGATGCTCACATTTCATTCATGTACATCACAAGTTCGGCCAACACAATTTTGTCCTTTGTGGAAACATTTTTGGAGACTCTGCTATATTTGTTTCTTTTCATTCTGGCCATAATGTATTGGTTTACATGACAGCTAGCATGGTATTTTGCTTTCAGAACAATAAAGCCTGTACCATCAAACTGTGCTGGCAGATCAGTATATTTGAAGGCTTCATTCTTTACTCTCAGACTGGCCACAAAGGAAGTAACTTCAGGTGCTGATAACTGCAATGACGATTGGGATGGATTACAACATTACTTTTCTACACAGTCATCACTGTGTTCTAGATTCTGAACAGCTAAGCCCTTTTTCTCCCCCCCCCCCGCAGTTTTGTTCTATTGACATTAAGGACACATATCCTATCTGAAACTGCCTTGTTTGCAACTAAAGCAGCGTCAATTCCGTGATGGTCATCCATCTGATTTAACTGCAATGAACTAGGAAGCTGACCGAGATCATTAAATTGTGACAGAGGCTCAGCCACATATTTGCAGCCACAATGGGAATCTTGTCTTTTGGAGTCTCCTGGGCAAATTAGAAATTCTTTTGAATCTTTCTGACATATGTTACACAGTTTAAAATTTGTTGCTTCCTTTTCATGCTGTTGATATGTTGGTAGTATTGGAAGGTCAACTGACTTGAGCTTTTAAGACATGGTAAACAAGCTTAAAAAAACAAACAACAATAAATAAATGTAAAAAATAAATGAATGAATGAACAAATGAATAAATGATTAAATAAATAAAGGATATCTGGTGCAGCTGACAGGGTAACCAACAACTGATATATATCATGGGAATATGCTATTTGGTACTTAATTGAAAAAGTTTCCCATTTAACATATTTGAAGTATCTGTTTTCAATGCTTACTAACAAGGAAACAACGTGAATACTGAAAAGTAGATGGCAAAAAAAAATGCAATAAACAGAGAACAATCTGGGACGAATAAAGTGAAATAAAACTTCCTGTCAATCCGAAATTAATATCGACCAAAAACAGAATAAAAGACTGGTAGACAGCAACCATGATAGACTTTTTCTGTTCCAAGTCACAGCAAGGAAAGGCTGGTAAATTAAATAAACTGCAGATACGTCTGGACCAGACAGGAAATGCATCTACCACTTATACTTGTGGAACAGAAGAAAATGCATAAATCTTACATTTTTCTCGAACGCACTGGAAACATGACAGCCATGGGTACTTCTCAACCAAGATGGAAATATGAAAACCACAAATACGTCTTGACCACATCTTAAATATATATGCCTGACCAAAACAAGGCACTCTCCTTCGTCAACGTTGGGCATGTATGTAAGGACGTGTGTGGGAAGTTTGTTTACTTTATTGTATCCGCGATTTTACTGTCTCTTTCGGGAGGATGTGGTGATCCTGAAAAGGACCTTTTTGTTTGTTTGAAGGCTGCACACACCAGTTGCAGGTGTGACCACCATGCTTCTTCAACTAAGTCTGGACCTTCTCTGGCATGCTGCTGGTGAGCTTGGCATCTCAGCCTGTAGAATTTGGATCCATTGGTCTGTGAGCGGGTGTGTCAGTCGGTTCAGGGTGGCCGCATGGACAATGTGCACATCCCTAACTTGATGGCCAACCACATCCCATGAATGTTCAATGGGGCATAGGTACAGGGCTGTGAGAGATGTGGTGGCAGGGTGGTGTGTCCTTAGTTTGGCCAACCCAGTCTCCTGCTGATTGTGCACCATGGTACTGCAATATTGCAGGCCTATTGCCACTGCTGACAAAACCTCTTTGCCAAAAGAGACCTGTGTGTCTCTTTGCATACTGCACCAGGTAACAGTTGTCCACCATATCTGAAAGTCTTGGTCTTCCAGATTCAGTTTTCCCCTTGCATCTTCGTTTCTTTAAAACAGTCCCACCGCCTCTGTACCACTGACCTGGAACACCCCATTCTTCTGCCAACCTTACACTCAGAAAGACCAGCCTGCAACATGACAATGATATTGTCTCTGTTGAATTCAATAACCAATCATCATGCCATTATGGATTCATATTGATGATTATTAATTCACATTAACAGACTCACCTTATACTTGCTAAAAGAGTGAAGGAACAACTCAAAGTCAAATCTTGGGAAGACTACAAGCTGCTGTCCTGTAGACAAAGCCAATGTCAGTATTGCTATTCCTTGTATTTGAGAAAGGGGCGAGATTAGCAAAGGTCTGTCCACATCTTCAAAGTAATGCAATGGAAATCTGCCTCTGTAACGAAATAAACTATTACTAAATGAACTAAGGTGATACTGCCTCTGATAATCAAGACGTTTATAACCAAATTTTAGGTTTTCCTATTGGCAGTCTTGTACAAAAGAAAAATTAAAATGGGAAAGCTGCTGGAAACAGTTCCAAATGGTGACAAACTGTTTAATTTGGGTGTATTTTGTAGTAGTAAGATGTTCCTAGAGGTGTAAGAGACAATTTTTATATAAAAAGCTCAATTGGTGTAAAAAGATGGGGTAAATCAAAACATACATCAGCATATTAAATTGTTAAATGATACTATATGTAGGATGAATGCATAATAAGTGTACCGAGAACAGTATACCTGGGTTTGGTACAATGCACCACAGTGCTAAATCACAATATCAAAGACCTGGTAGCAGACATATATATATATATATATATATATATATATATATATATATATATATATATATGTATGTATATATATATATATATATATGTATATATATATATATATATATATATATACATACATATATATATATATATATATATATATATATATATATATATATATATATATATATATATATATAAACTTATTAACATCTACAGCAGTGTCTGCTATGCAAGACGCGCCGAGAGTTGCCAATATGACAGGTAGTTTTGTACGGCGTATTTTGTACTGAGCCAAAACGCACATACCAACTGCACCAAATTCCGATTCCGGCGAAAGAATAGTTCAATGGAGGCCGGTATACGTGAATGACATAATCAAGACGGCCCAGTTCATTGTGTTTTGTATGAAAGCACTATATGACAGCAAATATCATAATGATCTCAGTTGTACAATTGTTATATTTCATGTTCCGAACGAGCAGGACCCAACCTGCAACCTTTGGCACCAGTCGCCTAGCTGAAATGGGAAACGCACATATCCACTCGACCAAATCCCCATTCCTAAAAAAAGAATGGTTCAATGGAGGTAGTTATGTGCGAGTGCCATATCAACACGGTAATGCAGTATATTTACTGAGTCGGCATATATTTCCAGAATCGGGGACTTAAATCCACCAGCATTAAGGAAATGCCGAAAATATATATTTCATGTTCCGAACGAGCAGGACTCGAACCTGCATTATTTTGGTACTGTTTTTACAAATTAAAGGATATATTTATGTTTTTGTTATTCTATCCTACTCTGTATAGCCTACTGGAACCCGGTTTTTTTTTACCAACAGGCAACATAATTAGCTTGAAAGTATCGCTTAATTATTATGAAGCACTACGAGTACTGTGAGAGGTTGACAGGAGGGTATATGTCCAGGGGCCACCTGCTTTTGGCAAATGTGAACATTTTTTTTTACGTCTGACAAAAACCAATTCACGTACAAATCATTCTAAAACTAGAACAGACTGATTTTCCAACAGAAAACCAAATGTCTCCCGGTAGAACACTTACCTCTCTGAATAATCTACAAGGTGATAACAAATTACAAATGACCAAGTTTGCTTGAAAATTACAATCCTATTTTAGCTCTCACTTTAGATACATTACTCTAGCAATTTTCATCAATTTCTTCAAGACTTATTGCAGAGAAACCAATTTCACATAAGTGACCCTGTGACCTTGACAATTCACTCAAGGTCATCGAAATACAATCCCAACCTAGGTCTTGCCAAGATACATATTCCTACCAAGTTTCATCAAATTCCGTCCTGTTCTTCATGACTTATCCGACGGAAACCAATTTCACATAAGTGACCCTGTGACCTTGAAAATTAGGTCAAGGTCACTTAAATAGAATTCCAACCTAGGTCTTGCCTAGATACATAATCCTACTAAGTTTCATCAAATTTCATCAAGTTCTTCAGGACTTATCCCACCGAAACCAATTTCACATAAGTGACCCTGTGACCTTGACAATTCGATCAAGGTCATCGAAATACAAGTCCAACCTAGGTCTTGCCCAGATACATAATTCTACCAAGTTTCATTAAATTCCATCAAGTTCTTCAAGACTTATCGCACGGAAACCAATTTCACATAAGTGACCCTGTGACCTTGAAAATTAGGTCAAGGTCACCCAAATACAATCCCAACCTAGGTCTTGCTCAGATACATAATACTACCAAGTTTCGTCAAATTCCATCAAGTTCTTCAAGACTTATCGCACGGAGACCAATTTCACACAAGTAACCCTGTGACCTTGCGAATTCGCTCAAGGTCATCGAAATACAAGTCCAACCTAGGTCTTGCCTAGATACATAATCCTACTAAGTTTCATCAAATTCTGTCCTGTTCTTCATGACTTATCGCACGGAAACCAATTTCACATAAGTGACCCTGTGACCTTGAAAATTAAGTCAGGGTCACCCAAATACAATCCCAAACTAGGTCTTGCCTAGATACATAATTCTACCAAGTTTCATCAAATTCCATCAATTTCTTCAAGACTTATCGCACGGAAACCAATTTCACATAAGTGACCCTGTGACCTTGAAAATTAGGTCAAGGTCACCAAATACAATCCCAACCTAGGTCTTGCTTAGATACATAATACTACCAAGTTTCATCAAATTCTGTCAAGTCTTTCAAGACTTATCGCACGGACCCCAAGTGTTGAAGAACCTGAACAACAACAACAACAACAACAACAACAAGCGGAAGAAACGGGCACTAAAACAATATGTCCCCCGGCTTCCACCGGGAGACATAATAAACCAAGCAAAATATTTGAACAGTTGTATGGTTACAATATGACATATGAAGAGTCAGAGATTTATGTTCTTACTTTGTGGTTATTTCATATTAGGTCACATACAAAATATCCCGGTTTATCATCGCATATTTTGTGCTGCATCAATTTTGGGGAGAAATATTTTATGCGTAAATATTTGCGAAAAAATCGCCGACAAAGCTTCAATAAATGCCTTGAGCGGTCAGTGCCTCCAGCGCCGATCAAGAGAAACTATATTGCAACATTCTTGTGACATTCTGAATGCATAAATGGCCTGTATGGGCAATGAGTACTTGTGGAAAGCTTTAAATCATTAGGGGGGGGGGGGGAAATTCCATCCCTCATCATGTTTTCTTTTATAAAACCACTGATGATAAACCTAGATATTTTTTGTGTGGCTTTAACATGAGTGAAGGTACCTGATTCATCTAATTTGACATAAATTTAGTCTAGATGTGTTTGAATTTTATATTTCAGTTTATTTGAATATAATTCGGGGATCCTAGATATAAATTTTGGTGTAATTCAATATGGAGTCCGGGTATTAATTTCCCGCCACAAAGCACGGGTTTGACGCCTGGCGATAACGGGGGACGTGTGGGTTGCATCACTGTCACAGACAGGCCATATGCTCATTTGTCACAAAATCAGTATTTTTTGAGAAATTTAAGTTCAGAAATGACAAACTTGTACTCTTCTAGTACTTCTCGAGCCATATATAAGAAAAACTTCCATATGCCTTCAACGACGAAATTTACGTTTGCTGATTGGTTGAAAAATACGAGAGAATTTCCTGTATTCCCTCTTTGGTATCTTTCCTGATCACCAAACAAGTATACAAATTCTGTATACCTGTTTTTCGATCAGGCTTGTGAATATCAATATGAGCCCCATCAGGGGTATACATAATTTAACCTCGTTTTGGACTTGATCACCAAACAGGTATACAAATTCTGTATAGCTGTTTTGCGATCAGGCTCATGAATCAAATAACTGATATCAGTAAAAAATAGGCATACTTCAGGTGAAAAAAAAAGACAAACTTGTTGCCAAATCTAGTATTCTACATGTTGTTGAATGGTTGATGTTATTAAATAAATTGTTATGTTTTTCACATGTTTCAGCAGGTTTTGTTTTCACTCATCGTAGTGATTCAAGATTCAAACTTGTTCATGACTATGCACTGTTAATTAAGCCAGTTACTGGATTTAGCATCCCAATAAGATATCTACATGTCGCCACATGCAATTGTTCTCATACTCTCGAACAGAACACAAAAGAAACACCAGCAGCATGCGTACAACAGGAACTTCTGGTCCTAGGTTCCCTATTCAGGTCAATTATGGACCCGCTGCCCCGCGACACACCACAGCATGCTGCGCCTTGCCGCGCTACGCCATGGCGCCCATGCCACGCAGCGTATTTTGGAGTAAGCCATTCGATGAATCCAGCCGGCCGCGTAGTCTAGGCCTATACAAGTTAACCAATGCTTGATCAACCTGCCCTGTACAGTCATTTGTAATGTTATCCTCTTGTACGTTGATAGAAATCGAATGTATTGTTTGTCTAAAGACCTCTAAAACACCGAGAGACGCGCTGGTCGCAGTTGGGGCGCCATTTTACAACGATGGTGATGCATTGGTCAATTGCTTCGCAAGGAAAAGACAGAATGGGCAATGGAATTTGGAAAAAACCCATGGTCTGCACGCCTGGTCCATTGTATTGAAATAGGCCTACACATGCCATACATCCAATGTGACAAATATGACTTATTTATTTGTCAGTAAATATAAAAGGAACGTTAAAGTTCACCATTATTTATTTGATTTGCGGAGACTGCCACGACAGTTCCATGTCTTGCATTTTTTGCAAGGTGTTTATGGTTTCAGCACCATTCATTGGCGGGGGCGTTTATTATCTTGCTGTGGTCCGGGTCGCATTCAAACATAACATGAAATCGAATTGAACATATCATTAATTCTATTTAGTGATAAAATTTATTATCTGGATACTTCAACATATGATTAAATCGATTTGATATGACTAAAGACATGTAGGGCCTACACATATGTTTGAATTTACTATATATATATATTAATTTTTTATTTATTTATTCGTCTTCTTTACCCAGGGACCCCTTCAGTGATGCAACACTGTTCTCCCAGGGGTCCCTGAAGAAATTAAAAGTACACATACACAAAAGAGACACAGACAATATATACACTATATACAATATTTTAAATATGTTACGTCATTTAAAAAACAGTGTTTCAATTCACTGATATTTCTTCTTTTCAATATACAAAGTCTCTTGAAGGCTAATTTTGTTAATGCCTGCCTGGTGGTGTCACTGAGACTATTCCACTCCAGGCAGGTATCAAAGTGAAACATTCGTTTGCCGAAATTTGACTTGACTTTGGGAAGCGTTAATCCATTTGAAGTGGCATGACGGGAGGGGTAACGATGATTATGACGACTGAAGGTAAACTTTTCATAAAGGTAGCTAGGGGTTTTGGTATGAAGGACTTTAAAAAGAATATTGCATTTGTAAAAATTTCCATCTGTCCTGAACGGTAGTCCAGCCAAGTGATGCTAGTACTTCGGATGTTGGAGTGCACTGAGGTACACCAAGTAACATTCTTCCAGCTCTTTTGAAGAGTTTAACTAGAGTCTCTAGGTTTGAGTTTGTAGTATTTGACCAAATGGCCGAACAATAATCAAAATGAGGAAGAACCAAAGAGTTAAAAAGGAGTGTTCGGTGTTGAATGGATAGGTACCTGGAGATGCTATTTGTCATATACAGTTTAGAACTAATTTTTGCCGCAATTTTTGATATATGAGAAGAGAAATCCAGCTTGTTATCTAGCCAAACGCCAATGTACTTGAAAATTTCAACTTGCTCTATTTGTTCGCCATCGATTTCGAGATCCAGTGGGCTTGCATTTCGTAATTTGTAAGAACTTCCAAAGAGCAAGCACTTGGTTTTATCTATATTTAGAGTCAATTTATTTGTGAAGAGCCACTTCGATACTATGTCTAAATCATGATTTAGAACCTGCTTGATGTTTGAGATGTCATGATTGCTGTACAACAAAGCTGTATCGTCTGCATACAGCACTGTCGTAAAGCTTTTCGGGAAATCTGGTAGATCATTCATGTAAAGAGTGAACAGTAGAGGGCCGAGTATCGAACCTTGAGGGACGCCACAGCATGTGGGCAAAATATCAGAGAAACAGCCATTAACATAAACTGCTTGCTTACGATTCAAAAGATAAGACTTAAACCACATATGCTCGCTTCCCTGAATACCATACAACCCCATTTTCTCAAGTAATATTCCATGATCAACTGTATCAAAAGCCTTTTTAAGGTCAAGAAAAATTATACCAGTATAGTTGCTTTTGTCCATTTGGTTTAAAACAGTGTCTGTAACATGAATGAGAGCAGTAGCTGTTGAGAAACCTTGACGGAATCCTGACTGCCATCTCGTGATAAGTTGTCTCTGTTGTAGGAATTGATACAGTTGATCGTGGACAGCCCGTTCTAATATTTTAGAAATTTGAATTTTCATTACAATAAATCGATTTAGTGATATCATTAAATACAATTGATAATATCATCAAATGGATTTTGTCTTATGACCGAATAAAAGAAAGCTTTTCCAGAATTAAACATATCTTCAAATACATTTCATGATAAGATTAAATCGACACAATTGACCTTCAATATTTGGTGGTATGTTTAAATAATGAACAAAAGGAGAAACGGCGTTCCATAATGCATATATACATATATATATATATATATATATATATATATATATATATATATATATATACATATATATATATATATGTATATATGTGTGTGTGTATGTGTGTATATATATATATATATATATATATATATATATATTTGATATATATATATATATATATATATATATATATATATATATATATATATATGTATACTGTTTCTAAAAGCTCCTATTACAGTTCATGATAAGATTTAATATTCAGTGGTGAAGTGTCTTGGGTCTTTCTCAACCAAGGTTGCCCATTTGTTAATACAAGGCTCGCACAACTTTCAGATTATCCGCATTTTCTCTCATGATTTGCGAGTAGAAAATCTGATGTATTTTGTGTCGAGCCATACGGATGCTGCTTTCAGATGCTTTTGCATCAAAAAAATCTAACTCATATCTCTTCAATGGTGAGAAATGAAACGTAAGGCCCCATAAAATACGTATAGTTTATCTTCGTCCCCCCTCCCCAAATATATGGGGAAGGTTCTGGGATTTTATAGACCAAACGTCTGGGTTGAATTTAATTAAATAAAACAGAAACAGCCAGTAACATATTCATGGTCGGTAGTGATGATAAACAAAAACAAAAACAAACAAGAGGGCTGTGTGAACAGCCCGTGCCTCAGCTGATCTTGACATTCATCACACTTGCAGCTCTATGAACTTGGGAAAGGATCAAGGACACCATGTTCTGAGTAAGTCTGACCTTTATAGAAGAACACTTACATGTACAACATCAAAGTTCAAGTAGTTCTCAAGTTATAATGAAGAGTAAAATTCATGTATGTTGCACTGTGACCCCACAAACGAGGTCAAGGTCATTCATGTACTGTTTCAGCATGACCTTCACACAGAATAATTAACATGTGTAGCTAACTCAAAACAGATCTCAAGTTATCAAATAAACAGTAAATTTCGTGTCAGTTGTCCTGTGAATTAGCATTAGAATGCCCATTGACTTACATAGTAATCAATAGGAAAGCTCCACTGACTGGTAAGTACCGTAGTTGAAAATCCTTAAAAATCAGGAGCATCCAAAGCAGTGCCACCTACTAAACAACTGTTTGACCCTTCCACAACAACATATCCATCACATTTTAGCTTAATCTGAGGGACAGTTCTGAAAACAAGTGAAAAATAGCAAAACCATACAAAAAATTCATTAAAAAAATTGCAGCGCCACCTGGTGAACAAATTGGGAACTAGGTGTCCCCGGGAGTGTCTATGAACGATATCAAAGCAATTGGGTGAGCGGTTTCAGAGGAGAAGAATTTTCAAGGTTTGCCCCAAAAAAAGAACAAACAAATTCATAAAAAATCCAAAAATCAATAGAGCATGACCATTTGAACACACTTGATAGAGATCCACCCAAGGCACATCCCCACCAACTTTGAAGTAAATCTGGTCAATATTATTAAAGTTATGACCATTACAAGAAATTCCCATGTTAAACTTTCCTATTAAAACTTTTGTAGAGATTTTTGAAAAAAATCATAAAAAAATCCAAATTCATTGGAACATGACCATTGGAACAAACCTGGTAGACACCCACCCAAGGTACATTGCCACCAAGTTTGAAGCAAATCTGGATGATGGTTTTGGAGAAGAAGTCGAAAATGTAAATTGGCATTAGAATGCCCATTGACTTACATGGTAATCAATAGTAAAGGTGCATTCAAAAAAAATATAAAAAATCAATGGAGCGTGACCATTTGAACAACTTGGTAGAGATCCACTCAAGGTCTATCCCCACCAAGTTTGAAGTCAATCTGGATGACGGTTTTGGAGAAGAAGTCGAAAATGTGAATTAGCATTAGAAGGCCCATTGACTTCCATAGTAATCAATAGGAAAGCTGCATTGACCGACAAGTACCCGAATTGAAAAAATCGTTAAAAGTCAGGAATCCGCAGCATTCCCACATAGTGAACAACTTTGTTTGACCCTTCTAGAAGGAACATATCCACCATGTTTCCGCTTAATTTGAGTGACGGTTCTGGAGAAGAAGTCGAAAATAGCTATAACACACAAAAATTCATAAAGAATTAGGAAAAATTGCAGCGCCACCTGGTGAACAAATTAAGAACTAGGAGTCCCAGGGAGTGTTCCTGTGTGATATCAAAGCAATTGGGTAAGCGGTTTCGGAGAAGAAGATTTTTTAAGATTTACCCAAAAAAGAACAAAAAAATTCATAAAAAATCCAAAAATCACTGGACCATAACCAATTGAACAAACTTGGTAGAGTTCTACCCAAGGCACATCTCCACCAAGTTTAAAGTGAATCTGGCTGACGGTTTTTGAGAAGAAGTCGAAAATGTGAATTGTGGATGACGGACGGACGGACGGACGGATGACGGACGACGGACCCTCAAAAAACCTCAGCTGACTGACAAGTCAGCTGAGGTAAAAACCCCAAAATGTGGGGCCTGAAATCTGTACCTGAACATAAGAGCAGCAGCAATAAGATTCTTATTAGTGAGTAAGACTCCTTTTGGAAGTCCTGTGGTTCCACTGGAGAAAGGAATCAAGGCCAAATCGTCAGTTCCTATCCTGGCTGTTGGTAAAACGACTTGCTCCCTTTTTACGATTAAATAGCTGTAGGATGTACATCCTGGATGATTTCCAAAGGTAAATACTCGCTGAAATCATACCGCCAAAGACAATTAATCTAACCAACAAATCACTGGTTTTGCTGTTTTATAAACATAGTAGTTATGGTTGGTATGGTGTGAAATTTTGTCCTCATCCAAAGTACAATGTTTTTAAATGATAAGCAATTTGTGAAGATGGGTCAAAGTAATATAAAAATAACCTTGTTCCAATTTGCTAAGGGAAATTTGTGTTTTGGATGATTTTTTAATCCGATATCTGACGAAGTAAAAGCTGCTCAAAATACTCAATAACTTATGTGAATATGTAACACTCTTTGTACAATGCTGCAATTTGTTCACAAAAAAAAAAAAAAAAAAAAAAGAAATCAAAACGCCATAGGGCGGTGAGTAGATGGTTGTTTGAAATATGATTTTCAGAAGTAAATATGAAGTGTGTCACTAAGTTTTTCGATGTAACAAAAATTTTCCATCCTTTCTGAAATCTTAGATCACTGACAAACATGAAATATATTCATACAATGAAAGAACTTTAGTTTGTCCCCCTACCTTGATCTGGCCTTGTTTTCTGGCTGCACTGATTGCCATTGATTCCATACCTGTCCCACAAATTATGAACTCAGCGCTGCAGTCGCATAAGTTGTACAGCAATTCCCCTGGTGATTTACATAATGAAGGAGAAAGTGAACATATTCAATGCCATTCATTCATCATTCATTCATTCACTCACTCATCTATCTATCTATCTATCTATCTATCTATCTATCTATCTATCTATCTATCTATCTATCTATCTATTTTATCGATTTATTGTGATTCCCTGGCAGTGATTTTTTTAAAAAGTTTTATTCATATTTATTTATCTAAATAAAAATTGCACAGCTGGAAAGCAAAAAGATGCAGATGGCGAAAGTAGCATCACAGATTAAGTCAAAACACAGTGTGCCTAAATTTGAACATGAAATATTAAAATATATGCTCCAAGTATGTTGTGAGTGTTCTAAGCATGAGCACATAGCACTTTAGTGCTCTAAAATGGATACACACGCAAACAAGATATGTACCCTGAATACATTTTAACAAAATGCTGCTTTACTCAAAATGGTCTGATCGTATTATTCACAGGAAGCCCCTGTTTTGGCTTAGAACATCAAAGAACTGAAGAACGTCTTACTTTCTGTGTATAGGCAATTAATGGGTACCACTACAGCGCCAATGTAGTGGGCTGCATAGAAAGTGATGACATATTCAAGGCTATTGGGAGCAAAGATGGCAAACACGGTATTCTTCGTGACGCCTGTCGCCGTTAGATTGACAGCTACATTTTTCACTGCTTGATGGACCTCTTCGTACGTGAAGTGCTGGCCGGTCGCTACATCCACCTGTGCTGCCCAAGTACATATATGTCTAAGTGTAATTTTGTTTGACAAAATTCTGTATCGAGCATAGTAAAGCACTACCAATATCCGATTGATATAATTATTTTTATAATAACTTTATATCCAGCATACTTTTTTCAGCATGGATAGTTTATATCACAATAAAATTGACGATAGAAACAAGATTCCGTGCAAAATACGTATGAAGGTGCTTAAGGACGTCTGTCACAATGCACATAACATTACGCCCACCACCCATCCCGCCCCCGCCTGATGGTTCCTCACATGCCCTTCATATACTGTTGGTGTTCATACATGAAATATTGAAATACACATTTAAATTCACAATTTAATTGGTGTTAATAGCCTCTCAGCTTACCAAGGCAACCCGGTCTTTGTATTTGTCGACATCCTTGAACACATAATCGTAGTACGATGTACTGGGCAATGGCAAGGCTGGCCGTGTGCTCTTCACCATTTTTGACTTGTAACAATGTATGCTTTACTGATATAAGCCCGCTGTTGATAAGCCACCTGAAATTACAGAACTTAACACTGTTTGCTCATTTCTACGGTTTATCCCTAAGGGGCCCAACGCCGATGTAATAACATGCAATTGCTTAAAATGTTGTCTGCTTCTTTTTTTTTCTTTGCCATTAAGTAAAGATCCATCGATACGTAAGGAAACAAGTGACGCAAGTTATTAAATTACTACCTGGGGAATGGGGGGGGGGGGCGATTATGCATTTCGTATGAATTCTGATATTTCACTTTCTGTGCCTCCGTTTGCAATTCACATTTATGTATTATGTAACAGCAAAGAAAAATAGAAACAATATTTGCACACAATGCTAGACTATAAAGTAACAGCATTTTCCTTGGTGATGATGCTTTATTATTAATCACGTTTATTTATGGCAATACGCTGATTCATGGGTATGCTTGCTCACCAATAAAGTGTGTCAAGTGTCACGTCTTGTGGATTTTTAACTTGGGTAACCGGCTTCGGATTGTCTTCAAGTTTATTGGAAACAGGTTGACTTGGTCTCCGGAAAAGCTATGCGGCAATTTTATCATTTTATAAATTTTGACGATTTTTTTAAATAACACTAGTGCTTTTTGCCTTGACTCGTTTATCCCTCTGTTGTATTAAAGCCTAAAATACTGATGAAACGGCGTTATTGTCTGTGCAGCCTCCGAGCCATGTTGATACAAACTTGTCAAACTTGTTCAACTCCCGTACAAGAAATTTTCAAAACACCACCGGAAAGCCTGGAAGATCTCTTCTTCGAAACACAAATATGAACTCTGCAAAATGTTACCTGAACACTTTTTCAACCTCCATGTTAGACAGTTGAAAAGCTATAACCATAATTAGACCCAACAGTAGAGGCTAATTTAGTTACCGGATGCACTACGCAACAGACCGTTATCGCTTCCAACGTGTTGGCAAAACCCAGCAGTTTCCTTCATTTTTATTTATCCTTAATTCGTGTTTGCTTGCTAAACAGACTATTGTTCCGCGTGTCAGACTGCGCTCCACTATCCGTGGAGCTCCCACATAACGATAGCGTAACTCGTTTCAGGTAGTCCAGTGGCCTGGAATATGCTCTTGTAACTCATACAGAAGTCCCCCTGTGGGGTATGATTAGTTCGAAGGCTGAATGGAAAGCGATGTCCAGCAGCCCTGCAGAGAATGGACAGTCAATATGACGGCCCTGGTAATGGAACAGGCCTGCATATTTTCCCAAGATCTTAAGTATGTAGAAAAATGATCGGTAAGAATACATATTAGCATGGCCTATAAAAGGTAATCTTATGTTCATGCGTGAATATGCACTTTTCTTTGAAACCTTATAAACAAAATCTTATCTGAATCTTTATGTTCATGGGTTTTTTTTCAGTTTTCATGGGCAACTTTCAAAACTCTTCTGTAAAACTGCTTGGATAATTACTAAAACGTCTCTGTTCCACTGGACTGCAGTTTTGTTCAGCTGTTAATTGGTACAGCATTTTTTCGGTATCGTAATGAATTATTGTGCGCTTTTGTGTGATGTATTTTCTACAAACGTGGTTGGAATCATCTTCATGACGTCAAGGCCTCGCCACTGAGCGGCTGCCGGCGATGCCTTGATGTTGTGAAGATGTGAAGGATCTAGTGCCGACGGAAGGGCATACACTTTTCTGTTCAACTGACTTGTCTGTCAGTTGAGCTTATGGGATTGGTGGTCCGTCTGTTCCCATTTCCTATTTTGACCTCTGATTTAAAACCGTTTACCAGATTCACTTCAAGCTTTGTGGGGATTTACCCTAGGTGGATCTCTACCAAGTTTGTTCAACTAGTTCAACTTTTTTCTTCATTTCGACCAAATCTATGAAAATCTCCAAAATCGCTAGGTCATTTGTTGCAAAAAATTGCATAGGAACACTTCTGAGGACCCTTAGACCGTAACTTGTATACCAGGTGGCGCTGCGATCTCTTTTGTATTAAATTTTTTTACGAATCTGTGTGTGTTTTTGAAATCTTCGACTTTTTATCCAAAAATGTCACTCCCATTGTTTTAAAACTTGGTGGTATTAATTTTGTGGAAGGGTTAAACAAACTTGTTCGCCAGGTGGCGATACTTTGGATCCGCGATTTTAAACGAATGTTGTAGTTTGGACACCTGTCGGTTCCTATTGGTTAACATATAAGTCAATGTTGATTGCAACGGAATTTCACATTTTTTGACTTTTTCTCCAAAAGCATCAACCATATTCACTTCAAATTTGGTGAGGATATTCTTTAGGTGGGCTTGTACCAAGTATTTTAAATGGTCCACTCCAGTGTCTGGTATTTTTTTTAACCAAATCTTTAAAAAATATTCTCCGCAACGCGTTGAGCAGTTGCTTTGGAACTGTATAGGGATACTTCCTGGCATATCCAGCCCTTAATTAGTTCGACAGGTGGTTTGCGAATTTTCCATATTTTTGCTCAAATTTGTGTGCTTTTTATCAAAATTTTTTACTTCGTGTCTAAACCGCAGTGTCGATTTTAGTGAAAGTCAATGGGAATGCAGTTTATGGGATGGTTAAACAAAATTATTCACAAGGTGGTGATACTCTGGAGCCCTGATTTTAAAGAATTTTTCGATTTGGGTACCTGTATAGCATGTATAGATATTAATTCCCGTGTAATTCCATGCTGACTGCGATGGAAATTCACATTTCCACTTCTCCAAAACCGTCAAACACATACAGTTTTAAATTGATTTGGATGTAACATGGATGGGTCTTTACCAATTTCTTCGTCATGCTCTAGTATTTTTTTTTTTTTATAGCGAATTTTGTTGTTCATCTCTAGATCTTTACAAGAATCGTTTCCCAACCCGCATGGTCAATTTGCAACTGCATAGGGACACTTCTGGGGACCTTCATACTGTAATTGTTCAACAGGTAGCGCTGCAATTATTTTTCGCTTTTTAAATATTTGTGGGTTTTCACTTTTCTGACTTTTTCTCTCAAATCGTAAGTTGTTGTTGTTGTTGTTGTTGTTGTTGTTGTTGTTGTTGTTGTTGTTGTTGTTTTTCAGACGTATTGGGAATGTGCATGTACTTGATCTCCATCCAGCTCGTTCACTGCCTGGTGTTGCTGTTATTTTCTGATCCCTAACAATTTATCAAAAACTTTAAAAATTGGCACGGGGATATGTACGTTTTATGAACAGTGATGATGGTTGATAGCATTATGAAGTTCACAGGACTGCTTCAGTCTGTGCATGTAAGGTCAGCTCAGCACAGGAGTGTCACAGTCCTGGTTTTTGTTAAAGTCAACAGAAAGTGATGGTGTCGTAAATATCGTCTGCCTCATTGTACATTAAATACGGCAAGGTGGGAATGGGTTGAGGATGTGGGTGAGGGTGGAGGTCAACGAACTGCATGCCATGCAACAGTGTTCCTCAGTGCACTCCTCAGTCCTCAGTCCCGCCGGTGTCACATGCATGGACCCATTGCTTAAGTGCAGAGGGTCAATTAACGCTTTCTGAGCTTTCAACTGGTCTGCACTGCCCTGTAATGTCAAAAGTCGTTTTTTCATCCGTTTTGTTAAGTATTGCTCTTTCTCAGAATATGTGTAATGGAAATTTTAAGGAAAGTCTCACGAGAATAACGTGCCAAAAGGCACCAGCTTTCCTCCCTGCAACCTAAGCGCCAGCGGTACGCCGAAGAAAGCAAAGCTATTGACTCAGTCCAATATTATGACGTTTTCAGGGTTCGCGGTTTCGTTTGTAATTTGGCATCAGATCACTGAAATTTTGCGATATCTAGTTTTCTCTGTTTGTGACCAATAGAAATTAATAATACACCTTTCCCAACTCTCTCTTGTCCTCATAAAATTGCGGGAGGAGAAAAGAAATTTATTCATGTATGAAAAAAGCATTTTTAAAGCCTTCATGTACTTTCAGTAAAGCCTTTGTGACGTAGTGTGACATTGTACCCAAGCTTTTGATGTGGAAGATATTCTGTGTGAGAAACTTTCTGATAAGATGCAAATAATGTAAAGAAAAAGTGCCCTTGCAGTGAGACGTCACAGTGCCACCTTCTATTGCAAATTGCTCCGTTTGGAAATATTACCAGTCACTTTGTGGGTACCGGTAGCTACTTTTCATACGATAAATATGATGACGACGAGAGAACAATGATAGGAGTGAAAGCATAAAAGAACGCATCATTGAAAGTATATATCACCAAGTTACCATGAAAATCTTTCGTGAAATGATTTCGGGCTTAAAAATTATTCGTTTGAAGAAGAACTTATTCATACAAAAAGTAACAAGAGGGCTGTGTGAACAGTCAATGCTCAGCTGACCTATACATTAATCACACTCGCAGCTCTGTGGACTTGGGAACGGATCAAGGTCACCCATGTTCTGAGTAGGTCTGACCTTTTAGAACACTAACATGTGTAACATCAAGGTCCCAGTTGAAGCAGTTCTCAAGTTATAGTGAAGAGTAAAATTCATGTGTGTTGCGCTGTGACCCCAGAAACGACGTCAAGGTCACTCATGTACTGTCTAAGCATGACCTTCATAGAGAAACATTAACATGTGCAACATCCAGGTCCTAACTCAAAACAGATCTGAAGCTATCAATTGAACAGTACATTTCGTGTCAGTTGTCCTGTGACCTTGGGAATGAGGTCAGGGTCCAGACATCACTAGAGCATTACCATTTGCACAAAATAGGTAGACACTTATAAATGGTACATCCCTACCAAGTTTGGCACAAATCTGGCCAAAATTATTTAAGTTACAACCATTACAAGAAATTCCCATGTTAAACTTCCCCATTAAAACTTTTTAAAAGATTTTCGAAAAAAAAAATCATAAAAAAATCCAAAAATCACTGGAGTGTGACCATTTGAAGAAGCTTGGTAGAGACCCACCAAAGGTACATTGCCACCAACTTTGAAGTGAATCTAAGAGACAGTTTCTCCAGAGAAGTCCAAAATATGAATTACCATGAGAATGCATTGGGATGACCATTGACTTGCTGAGTAAGCAATAGAAAAGGTGCATTTAATGATACGTATCCGAATTGAAAAAAAAAATCGTTAAAAATCTGGTATCCACAGCAGTGCTACCTAGTGAACATCTTTGCTTGAACCTTTCACAAGGAACATATCCACAAAGTTCCAATTTAATCTGAGTAACGGATCTGGAGAAGAAGTCACAAGTAACGAAAACACACAAAAATTTCTATAAAATTTGAAAAGAATTGCAGCAGCACCTGCTGAACAAATTAAGATCTAAGAGTCCCTAGGAGTGTTCTTGTGTAATATCAAACCAATTGGATGAGCGGTCGTGGAGGAAAAGATTTTGTAAGATTTTTGTCCAAAAAAAAAAAACTCATTGAAAATCCAAAAATCACTGGAGCGTGACCATTTGAAAAACCTGGAAGAAACCCACCCAAGGTAGATTGCCACCCAGTTTGCAGTCAAAGTGGATGACGGTTTTGGAGAAGTCGAAAATGTGAATGAGCATTAGAATGCCCATTCACTCACATAGTAATCAATAGGAAAGCTGCACTGACTGATAAATACCCGAATTAAAAAAATCGTCAAAAATCAGGAATCCACAGTAGTGCCACCTTGTAAACAACTTTGTTTCACCCTTTCAGAAGGAACGTATCCACCAAGATTCACTTTAATCTGAGCGACAGTTGCGAAGGAGAAGTCACAAATAGCAAAAACACACAAAAAATCATAAAAATAGGGAAAAAATGCAGCGCCACCTGGTGAACAAATTCAGACTAGGAGTCCCTGGGAGTGTCACTGTGTGATATCAAAGCAATTGGGTGAGCAGGTTTGGAGATTTTTTAAGAATCAGCTTTTTGAAGCTCTGCTGACTGACAAGTCAACTGAGCTAAAAACAAGAAACAAGATTTGTTTACAAGCAAATCAGATTGGTTATCTGCACAGGAAAGTTGTTGCTTTGAACATTCGAATTGAAGGTGGAAAAGCTACATGACAGAAAACATGAATTTCAAAAAAAAAAAAAAAACCTGACAAAATAATGCTCTTGGCATCCACAATCTGCAGAATAAAAGGAAATGCCATACAGAAAGAAAGAATTCTGGATAAAACACAATGTCCAGCGTCAGCAAAACAAACAAACAAACAAACAAACAAAAAAGCCCAACAACAATGTGGCAAGGCGGCAATTCCCAACTTGATGCAGAAAAGTAGTAATAACGTAACAGTAATTAAAGTGCACCTCTACAGCACCATACTTATTACAATATGGAAAGTTTGGGCGAGCTAGACCAATCTGGGGTGAAATATTGCTTGGATCTTTTTTGCTATATGACAAAGGATAAAGCAAGCCTAGCACCCATCTGTGCATGCCCAGTGTTTGAAGATTGTTGACGGCCGCTATCATTGCCTTTCAGGACAAAGTCCTGGTGCGATTGAATAAACTGACAAATCTGCAATCAGATATCGACTATCTCTTATATTGGGGCACTTTTTCTTGATGTACACTTTATTCTCAAATTCTCAACGTGAGAGTCATGTGGCAGTCTGGGGGGAAAATGACATAGAATGGGATGGGGGGGGGGACTTCGTTTCTTTCATCACACTGAGATCGGATATATCAAGTTCTTTTGCTGTCCACATCCAAGAGTCAGAGTGCTTGGTTTGTGAACACTGAGTCCAAACTTTACTCTTTATTTCTTTATGGCGTTTCCTTTTATTCTGCAGATTTTTTCATGCCAAGAGCATTATTTTGTCAGGTTTTTTTTCTTGAAATTCATGTTTTCTGTCACGTAGCTTTTCCACCTTCAATTCGAATGTTCAAAGCAACAACTTTCCTGTGCAGATAACCAATCAGATTTGCTTTTAAACAAATCTTTTTTCTTGTTTTTAGCTCAGCTGACTTGTCAGTCAGCAGAGCTTCAAAAAGCTGATTCTTAAAAAATCTCCAAACCTGCTCACCCAATTGCTTTGATATCACACAGGGACACTCCCAAGGTCATCAGCAAATAAAAGACATGGAATTATTTCGGATCCTAGGTGCACAGAGTCATTGTTGTTTTTTCTGATCACCTTAAGTAGATTATTGATATATATGGAGAAGAGTGACAGACTGAAGACCTAGCCTTGTCTAACTCCTTGAAATACTTCGAAACATGGATTAATTCCAAATTTTGTTTTCACACAACTATTGATATTTTGATACATGTTTTGATTATATCATATAAGTGGCCATTAATCCCAGATGATAATAGTTTATACAGTAGGCTGCTATGCCAGACTTTATTTTAACACTTTTCGCAGATCGACAAAGCTGGCATATAATTTTTCATTTTCCTTGGTGCATTTATTGACTATACTTTTGATACCAAAGAAATGGTCAGAGATACGGGGATTTTTGGAGATGCAATTTGTTCTCCCACGCTGTTTTTGTTTTCAGAGAGAAAATTTAGTAGCCTATCATTTAAAACTGTGCTAAAGACTTTTGCCAAGTTATGACAGAGTGTTATTCCCCTATGGTTTGCAGGGCTACTTTGATCTCCACTCTTAAAATTATTTGAGTTACCCCCCCCCCCCCCCCATTCTTTGGGGTAGGTGCCAGCAGCATAAATTTTGTTAAAAAGTAAAGTCAGTGGTTAACATAAACAGAGGCCCCGGCTATCAGCATTTCATTTGTTATACCCACTGTAGAACACGCTTTACCCTTTTATGAAAGATTTATATACCTTCATCACTACTTACTCCTTGATTGTATGGTTAAGTTTGTTGAAAAAGTTTTCTTTCTCTTTTGAGCTGGTTTCATTGAACATCCATTTTTCAAAAGCTGGATCATCTTTAATTGGCTTTGCAAATAGCTCTCTCAAATAACTATACCATTCCATGGGCGTGATGGAGTCTGAATTTGGTTAATTTGCCTGATTTTCACATACTCATTTACCAGTTTCCATTATCTACTGGGATCTTCACTGTGTAATTTTTTTTATATTTTCCCGGATTTGAGTCTTATAGGAACGCTTTTTCTGTCTTACCATCGCTTTATACTGTTTTTTTTTTGGGGGGGGGGACCAAAAAACAGACTTTCGCATATCCTATTATCAAAAGGTTGGTCTTGTAGGTTTTCGTCAAGTGATTTACATTCGTTTCTTAAGTTTATACAGGCTAAATCATACCTTTTTTCTTTTTTTTTTTGTCTACGGTTGTTTGTTGGTTTGTTTTTTCTTTCTAAGTTTTTTATCAGCTACATCATAGATCACCTTAGTTATCCTACCTGTTGCTGCATTTACATTGTTGTCCAATTTAATCAATTCACAAATTTGGTCAAACCTGCACTGAATCTCATCGGAAACTATGGTGTTATAAAATAGCTCGCTTGATTCAGCGTCCCATTTATATTGATATGTTAAACTACACACTTTGATATTTTTTATCATCAGATGTGGGTATATCAGCCTTTATTGAAAAGGAGATGTGGCAATGGTCAGAAATTGTTTCGAACCACTTGTGTCCTTTAAAATGATTACTGCAAGGTAACAGGGTATGGTGTACGACGCTATAATCAACCATACTAGACCCATTATACTGATGGCAAGTTACTTTTCCCAGACAGTCCTCAAGTACCCTTCCATTAAGTATTCTCAGACCACTAGTTTTACAAATATTCAAATATTATTTTGATTTACCTTTTTAGTGCCTGTTACTATAGATGCCATCATTGCCTTACAAAACTGTCTTACAACCCACTGTTGTGGTTGCAGTGATTCTGCCAATATTGACTTTGTCAGTAATATCTCCCACCACCATTGTTGCCAGCCTTTTCTAGTTTGCACAGCCCTGAATTACATCCATATGTACATTTGTATATGGCTGTGCTCTGAGCCTTTGGGTGGGTCATTGACCCCTTTAGTGGGACTGGTTACCCTGCCTGAAAGTTGATTTGCCTGGTCCAGTCTTTTTGTCCGACACAGTTTGTTGACCTTGTCCTTGGGGGATATTTAGAACCCTACCGAGCACACTTCTTATCTTGTCCACAAGTTTCTTTATCCCTGTCATTGAGATGCACTCTTGGTTTCTCATTCTTGAAGTATTTCTCGGTTGTCTCATCCTTTTCTAGCAGGTTACTGTTATTACAGAGATCAAAATCAAAACCCTGCTCATTTTCTTTCACCAAATTCTTGAACTGTGCATTAGCCATTAGTTGTTTGATATGCATGTCTCTATCTCCTCTCCCAGTTGGCAGGGAAATCACAATTTTTGATGGGGGGGGGGAAACTTGTGCATAGAATCCAAGGCAGTCTGTAGGAATTCCTCAGCACATTTAAGAGCCGTTTTTTAGTCTTTACATTATTTGACAGGAGTAGAAATACAATCACAGCTGGCGTGGGAGTGTCTCATTCTTTAATGTAGGCCTGTACCTGCTCAGTGGTGTATTTCAATACATGATGCATATTGTGATCCTTCAGATGTTTGGCAGGATCGATGTCCTTGGTGAGCAACGATCTAACAAGTAGGATATTTGCAGTTTCATGCTTTAACATTGGGTTTGGTTGCATGCTTTTATCATGCAACCAGTCTCTTTGGTCATGAATAATCCAAGTGATCTCCTCTGATGCTTTAGTGAAGTTTGTAGTCATCTGAGTGAGGGAAGTTTCAAGGGCTAGCTCTTAGATTGATTCATTCTTCTAGCCAATTCTATCTTCCAGCACTTTGATATCTTTCTTGAGGGTGGTTTGGGCTTTTTCTGCCCTTTTAAGATTTTCTTTGTGCTGTTTAGTTATAAGTTCCTTTTCGTTTTCGCATACCAGTTTGCCACCACTTAGCTCTTCGTATCTTCTCTTTCAGGACTTTGTTTTCGGCAATTATGGCCTGTACCTCTTTTTCCCTTTGGCCAGTATTTGCATTTGTTAGGTTTTCACTTTAAGCTGATTTGAGCTCATTTTCTACGCTTGTGATTTGCTCTCTTGAAGCTGTGAGGTCTTTTTAAGCAAGTTACAGTTTTAGTTTAGTGTTTTTGTCACTGAGCTGTAGAATGTTAACAGTCAGTGACTCCTCAATGGTAGAAACTCTTGCCTCCACTTCCATGGATAGGGACAATGACTACAATACCTTTTCCATATTATTTGACATAGTACTGTTACATTTCAGTGTACAGCCTGCTATGGCCTCACCTTTGTCCACCCTTGCTTTCACACCATTTATCTAGCTACTGCGGATGTCACAATTATTTTTGTCACCATCATCATTGTCATTGGGAGGATCATGACTTGTTGTGTGATACTGTTTGTGGAGGGTCTCTTCTTCGGATTCACTTGCAGCCATTTGCACTGCAGTCTCGCTTTCTTTTTCTGGAGGGACACTACTGTTTTCCTGGTTTCGTGGCTGTATTTGTTCTACATCCAATGAGTCATGAAATTCATCACTTTGGTCTTCATCAGATTTCTCAGCAGATTGTAGTCCTGGATCGGCTATCATCTTTAGAAGGGGAAATTATTTATTCACAAATTGATCTATTGTGTTCCCTTGTGCCATGATGGTCATGGCAAAAAAGAAGACTGCAGTTTCTTGTTTTCAAAACCTTATGTTTTCTGACTCATTGAGATTTGAATGTCCCTAAAGGTTGCTGGATCGTCTTTGAACTTGTCCACCCAGTTTACTTCATAATCTTCGCATCTTCCTACTAGATCATGGTACCTACTGTGATGCGTGTCTCCACTTTTAAAACAATTTGATGGGACCTGGGCTTTGACGCTTAACTCTGGTGCTGTGGTGCTTGTCTCCACTTGAAACCAGTTTGATGGGAATACATTTTCATAATGTATGAGTCTCTTTGTTTTCATTGAGCGTGGTGGTTTTGGGTGTATGTCTGATCTATCCTAACAAAATTATGTGACATTAGTGCACCACAGGCGCAGAGTTGAAGACAAGCATGTGACATAAGTACGCCGCAGGCGCAGAGTTGGAAGACGAGGGCTTTTGTTATCTTGTAAATGGTTGGCCAAATGGGGATGCCATAGTATTTTAGGCCAGGGAAACATGAGTAGCAAAAATTGAAACACTTGTGGATCTCCAATGGGTATCCTTTGAAATATTCAAAAACTAATCCATAGTAACGTTTCAAATGATGATAACCCCCATTTACCATATATTACACCTCCAGATTCAAATTGCAAAGGAAAAATGGTCCATGCATATATCTATGTTAAATACCAAGCCATACTCAGTGTTCTTAATTGGACACCCAAAATTGGGAAGTAAAAATATAATAAGAGGCAAAGATAAATTGTGCAAGTCAAAATTGATCCAGAGAGAAGCCTGACAAAATCTGAATTTGAGTTGAGTAAAAAATGTGATGGCGGGGATGATTGCTATGGCAGATTTCTTGTTAACTATTGCGCCATCGAGCGGCGCAATAGTTGAAGTGGCGCTAGATTTGCCGTCACTCATTAACATTCCTGTTTTGTATTGAGTAAAGCTCTTGCATTCGGTCATCTTCAAAGTACACATTCTCCCCATGAATATTGTGGTGAAGAATCTTAATTATTACAGTAGAAAACTCAATAAAATTGCCGAAAACGTTTTTGTGTGTTCTTTTATTCAAAAATTGGTAAACACAACTGGCCAATCAGAGAGCCCGATGTAATAAACAAATCATGTTAACTGGTTATATGATCAGTCCAGCCCAGGCAGTACTCTCTGACACCCAACCCCACATCTGATAAGACCTTCAAGGTGTGTAATTGAGTGTCAAAGAAAGGGTATCTGACATACCCACTGATGACAGGCATTTATGTACGAAACAAAGCATATGGCATTTCACGAAATAGGACTGTCAAAGCGCTGGTACAGTGCCACTGAGTGCAGGCTGCTGGGCAGAGGAAGGCAGGTCCAGCAAACCATCAAGTTCATGACCATGCACTGTTTTATTTACAATACAAACCTAAATTTGGAAATGAAATGAACATACAAAACTTGTCCATCATCAGGAATGTAATTAAATGATGCATCCTCTCCCATCACTTCAAACTTTCACCATATTTTGCTGCTGACAGCCATGCAGACACATATAAAAAAATATGACAACTTCGTTCTTTTCTGCATATCTCATATTTCAATTTATAGTAGGTTAGATTAACACTTTTACATCCAACATAGACCTATACCTCCGCAAGTATTATTAGTATTATTATCCGCAGCAACATTTGCACAGACCTGTAACCTCATAGGGGCAGGCAATATAATAAATTCACGGACTCCTGGATGTGTTGATTTTACTTTCACATATGTTAGAATTGTAAAATGTTTGTTTTGAGATTGGCGTGTAGGCAACTGTGTGCGAGATAGTGTGCTGGGTTTTTTTTGTTTTTTTTGTTTTTTTTGTTTGTTTCTTTGTTTTTTTATTTGTTTCGTTTGTTTTTGTAAAACGGCCCTTTTCTTTTTCGAGTTATGATGGTGATAAAGAAGGCGGAAAGGGGATTGTTCGTTCGTGTTTTTTTCTTTTGTTTTTGTTTGTTTTTTGTAGTTGTTTTTGTTCGTGGTTTCTCTCTTTGTTTTGTTTTGTCGGCTGTTTCCACATCATCGGTAAACGTTGCTTGACGGCATTTGTAAATTATCAGGCGCTGGACATCAGTGTAGGTGTATTGTTAAAATACAAGTACTTTGTTGAGAAACAAGCGATCTGTAAGATTCTGCACATACAAAATTGAGCTCCTTTGAGCTAGCAGAAAAAAATCCCTGGATATATGTGATCGTATTCTGATCAGAAACAAGCCTTCTTATTGCCCGCGGCGCTGGACATCAGTGTGAGTGTATTGTTAAAAAATACAAGTACTTTATTGAGAGACAAGCGATCTGTGAGATTCTGCACATACAAAACTGAGCTCCTTTAACCCAGCAGAAGAAAAAAAAGAAATCCCTAGATATATCTGATCGTATTATGATCAGAAACAAACCTTTTTATTGGCAGCTATATGATGATTTGCCTTGTTTCTCAGTGTTATACGACTTTCAACATTAAATTATGAGGGAATAAAGTGTAATGGCAAAACAAGAGGACTGTATTAAATAGTCCTGTGATCAGTTGACCTTGGACACTTGGATTGAAGTGATCTGGTTACTTTTGGAAAAGTATCAAGGTGACCGTCTACACTGTTTGCAATATCAGTCTTCATTCAGACAGTTCAGGAGTCATAATTTTACAGACAGACAGACAGGATCCATTACATCCAAAATCTCGGCAAACAGGTCAGCTTGTCGTATCAATGTCCCTCGAGGTCATAATTTACAGTACCAATGATTGTTTTGAAAAACTCAAAAACTTCATAAAAAGTGAAAAGGAACCGCAGCACCATGCACCTGGCATATAAATTGAAGTCTGTAGTTATGTCGCATGCAATTGGCTGAGTGGGTTTGAAGAACCTGCTTTTTGACGATTTTGGCAAAAATTTACACACACATACACACACACACACACACACACACACACATACACATACACACACACACACACATATTGTGAAAATTAAAAAAAATCAAGACAGCGTGACTGTTTATTAAAACAAACTTGGTAGAGACCAACCAAGGCATATCCCAAGCTTGGAATAGATCTGACCAACGTTTTCGGAGAAGTAGAAAATGAGAATTGTCGAAGGATAGACCCTGTTGGCTCAACTGACTGACAAGTCAGACAAACTAAAATATCTGTATCTAGGATATATCTACAGTGAAAAAATCGATCGGACATTATGACACATGGAGTACCTGATGTTCGAATAGATGCATTTTACTGTTTTGACAGTAAAATGCATCGATTTCTAAGTGAAGGTTTCATCTATTCTCGGTAATACACTCTAAAAAAAAACTATTTTCGGTGACCGACCTCTCACACTACTATTTACACACACATACACAATGCAAAATAATACATTTCAGGTAAAATCAAGGGAACATAAAACTGTCCATCGCAATCACCAAAATGTGAAACTGGACAACTAAAATTGCTGTTGAGAAGCACGGTGTTTGTGCAGTAAAGTTTTAACACCTGCATGAGCATTTGTCCTTGATACTCAATATTTGGGAATAAATTGTCAATGAGGCAAAAAATTTCCCTGTCCACGACCTTCCCAAGGAAGAGAGAAAGTTAAAATCGAAGGAGCAGCTTTGTGGTTAGGCGCAAAAATCGTTTTCATGTAAGAAGGCCTTGACCACGAAAGCTTGAAAAAATGGTGGAACATCCAGTTGGAGATAGAAAGATTACATTTTGGATAATAACCACTCCTCCCACTTCCCCTTCCCATCCGTGGAAGCTGGAAAAGAAGATGAAACTCACAAAAATTCTGAAGGGGGAGGGATTTACAGTCGAGGGCCTGCCAGATTTGAAAGAAAGTGGAAAAATTAGCTTTGAAAAGAAATCCCACATATCTCAATAAACCTCCTGCAAGGTAGGGTTTAAAAAACCTGCCTCCAGAGTGAACTGGCAAACTTAAGGGACGAACTAAATCAACAAATTGAGTAGTTCAAATTTCACATTAATATAACAAACCTATAATAAATACTGGTGCAGATCCTGCAAAAGTAAACTGGCAAACAATGAAAAAAATACATCGAATAGTTCAAACATCATAATACATATAACAAACACGTTGCAGATACATGTGCAGGATAGTAAGAAGGCTACGTCTTGTGCAGTCATCTATCAAATTGCACTGTGCCGAAACGATAATAACTACAAAATAAGAATGATAATAACAGACGAAAGAATGAAATGTACTTACCAATTATGAGTATATATGCACAAAAAGATTTACAGTAAAATGTAATGTCGTTTGCTTAACCGCTTTATACACATTTACTGAGCCCCGTGGGACTTGCTCTTGTTTGCGTCACACTGACGGTAACTCTGTGTCATGAAGAGAAAAAACACATTTCAGTTCTGCTGACTTTGAAGTCAGCACAGCTTATGAAATCAGTTTACGTCCGCTGTCTGTCGCTCCGCCTCTTTTGTTTTTGTGGTAAATTTTCGACTTTTTTTCAAAAACCGTGGCATGGAATGTTTCGGTGTTACACGTGGATATTTTTCAGGTGGCCCTGACAAGTTTACAAACTAACCAATGATGAATCAGTTTCTATTTCTATGGTTCTTAAAAACTAGAGGGCTGCGTGGACGGCCCATGCTCCGCTGACCTAAGCTTGTTGACAAAATCAGAGTTGCAACTGAGTATACCTGTGTTGAGGTTTAGCAGAGTGCATATGACATCTAGAAGTATTTCTAAGAATTGTCTGAAGAAAAATTTCTTAAAATGTGAATTAGCATCAGAATGCATTTACCGGTAACTAACCCAATTGAAAAAAAAATCGTTAAAATCAGAAACTGACAACAGAGTCACCTAGTGAATAACTTTGTTTAACCCTTTCCTAGAGAACATATCCACAAAGTTTCAGCTTAATACGTGTGCCGCTTCTCGAGATGAGGTCGAAAATAGCGAAAACATACAAAAAAACATTTTAAAAAAATTTAAAATGCAGCGCCATCTGGTGAACAAATTAAGAACTAAGAACCCCCCAAAAAAACAAAACAAAACAAAAAACAATCATAAAAAATGCAAAAAATCATTGGAGCATACCCATTTGAACAAGATCGGTAGGGACCCACCCAAGGTACACCGCCACCAAATTTGAAGTTCATCTGGCTGATGGTTGCACAGAAGTCAAAAATGTGATTTAGCATCAGACTGCCCATTGACTTAAATGGTAATCAATAGCATATGTGCATTTACCTATAAGCACTTAAATTGAAAAAATAGTGAAAAATCAGGAATCCACAGCAGTGCCACCTAGTACACGATTTTGTTTAACTCTTTCACAAAAAACATATCCACAAAGTTTCAGCTTAATCTGAGTGACGGTTCTGGAGAAGAGTTTAACGCAATCATCACTTTGGCCAACGTGAATATATCCCCTTTCTTCCCTTAATGTTGATAATTTATCAAAAATCAGAAAATGAAAGCCCCGCCGTCGAGTAAAAAAATTGGTGAACATAAAAGTCCACTTACATTTCCAAAAAGTGTGACGAGGATCCAACTTACTATTAGAAAGCAAAAATACTCGCAGCTCCACCTGTTGGACAAATTGAGGTCTAGAAGCTCCCAGAAGTGTACCTATGCAATTCAAAAGCAATTGGCCTTGCGGCTTCGGATCAGATTGTTTTCAGATTTTGCGAAAATTCTAAAAAAAATCAGCATGACAATGTGAACCAAATTGGTATAGATTCACCAACGTACATCCCAACGATTTTTTAAAGTGAATCTGGTTGACAGTTTTGGAGAAGTAAAAAATATGAATAACCACTATAACCCCCATAGACTTCTTTTGTAATCAGAGAAAATGCATGCATCTACCGAAAAATACTCAAACTGATTAAAAAAAAAAAAAAAAAAAAAAAACGGGAAAAAAAGGTAAAAAATCAGAGATGCAGAATATCATCACCGAGTGAGCAACTTAGTTAGATCCTTGTACAAGATACATTTCCACCAAGTTTCAGATGAATCTGAGAGACAGCTTTGGGGAGGACGTCAACAATAGCTTTAACGCACAAAAAGTCGTACAAAAAATGAAAAAAAATCGCAGCGCTACCGGTCAAGCAATTAAGATCTAGGGGTCCCCAGAAGTGCCTCAATGCAATTTCGAAGTAATTGGCCTCGCGGTTTTGGAGATGCTTTCAAGATTTTACTAAAAGTAAACAAAAAGTTCAAAACGAAAATCAAAACAGAGGGGCATGACCACCAGAACAAGGTCGGTAGAGACAAGCGTATAAGGCAAATCCCCACCAAGTATGAAGTGGATCTGGTTTTTGAGAAATCTTAATGTAAATTGTGGACGCCGACGACGGATCAAGACCACCAATCACATGAGCTCAGCCGACTGACAAGTCAGTTGAGCTGAAAAAGATGAAATTATGTTGCGATATTTTACGAAATAATGGGGTATCAAACTTAGGACCATACGTTGGTAAGTTCGACCTCTGTGCGAGTATGAAGTAGCAATACAGTGCATTAATTGCAAATGTTAAAAATTTATGTATGGAATCTAGCTGTTTCCCATGTAGACCTTCGCTAAATTTATAAAGCATGTCAATAATTATCCCATCCTATCGCCAATAGGGGGCGCATATATAGCTTACAGTACAATGAAGTTGTTTTTTCCTTTTTTTGCTGATTCAGCAAACCTGATAGAAGACTGCGAAACGTGCTTTTTTGTTCGGAACTGGACGGAAAATGTGGCACTGGTATTCCAGATAGTAAAATACCGGTTTAATCTGGAGAATAGTGAATCCTAAGCTTCCAGTTACAACGAAACATCAATAGGAAAATGCCCAAAGGATTTCTTTGTGTGTGTTGTTAATTTTGACTTCAATGATTTAGAAGTGTCAATTTAACATTTGGCTTTTATCTTGGTAAGATTATCTTTTGACGAACTATTGGTCAGCACTCATACAGTACATGTACAGAGCAGCAAAGTCTGCGCTTATAGAAGCAGCCTACAGTCCAGTAACCAGAGGACAGGATCTGCTTGTTTTGTGTCCTATAATCGCAGCCCAGTAGTGCATTGCGGATACATTTGCATACATACTCGAGTCATTCTACCGTTATGTTACACATACTGCTCCGACAAACAGAGCATACGTGCACTGACAAGTTGTTCCTCGTGATACGGATGGAAATGGCCCCTGCTGCATTCCAACCTTTAAAATCCTTCCCAGTTTTTTAAATTGTTTTGTTAATAATCAATTTATTTATTTATTTTGTTTTGTTGGGCAAGCTTCGAAATAGACTTCGTCAGCTCGCTGAAGCCAAAGGTTGGGTCAGCGCTTTCCATTCTCAAGTTATGGAGGCGACATCATGTGAGCACCACGTGTAATTACCAAAGTTGACCTCGTTAAATGAAAATTAGACCGTGCTTAACAGGTGAAAAAGTGCTCACAGTTACCATGCAACTACTAGTCCGACACTGGCCATCAGTGAATATACATATACATACACAATAAAGTGATGATATGTATACCATTCTGTTAAAAAACATATAAAAAACATTTTAAGTCACCAGTGCAACTTCAAAACAGTAAAAGTCGATGCAATAGTGCCATATAAATGACGTACACTTATTGCAGAATATACAGGGTCCCCCCAATAAAATGCAACAGTTAGAAGTGTCTGTGACTGTAAGAAATTCAAAGTGAAAAATGTCCAAATTTGTAATGATAGGCCATAATCATGGATTAAACTTAGCATCCAAAGTGTATCACTAGGTGTTCTGGATGACAGACTAATCACTGTTTCATTGATAATGCCCTACATTGCACTTGTTGCACTTTGTGATTCAGCTTAAATTGAAAATTTATGCACAGATGTTGGAGTCTGAGTCTCCTAAAATCATTCCAGACACTTTATGATGAATAAATTTTAAGTTTTTTTGGTGGTGGATGTTAAGGTAGTTAGATACAAATGTGGTGCAAATCAGCATGGACAACTTCACGGCCTATAACTTTTAAGTTGTTCACAAGAACATAGTAAAAGTATACATTTTTGGATTTACCTCGCTCTGCACCACATGTCGGAAAAAATCGGGACAATACTGATTGTGATTGTTGAATAAACAAACCATGAAGAAGAGCATGTCGTTTATCTCAGACCCCAGCGCTCCTGGCTAATAACTTTTTTAATGTATATAACAAACTTGTGACAAGTATGCCATTTTATTGGCAATATATCAAAATTCAAAAATGTCCTTTTATTTGGCTGTATGTATATTATTTGCATAGGTGCAGGCATTCAAACACGGGGGCATCAATTAATCAGCTGAATGCATTGACCATTAACATTCTATGCAAGATTAAAAACCAACTAGCAGGCACAGAGAAAAGTAAAAGGACGCTTTTAACCTCCACGCAATTACCTTTCCAACCCCGTTTCTTTCAATGAAATGGGCTGGTAAGTTTTTGCGAAATAAAATTGACGAGTTCGAGTAGACAGCCTTCATCTCTGTTCAGGAACGGCAATCAAAGGTTCACTGGTCATCTTTGAACCGGGTATCCCACAACTTATCTTCAAAGCATGGCAAGTGTTTTATATGATTGTACATTCTGTGAGCATATGACAGTTGAGTATTGGATGCAAAGGAAAGTACACGTACAAGACAAATTGGCAATCACATTGGTAAAAAAAAAAAAGTCCGATGGACCCAGAAAAAGGCAAAGGCTAAGCTCAAAGTACAACCAAGGGCGTTGGGGCAATAACAAGGGACCCACACAGTTATTCAGTAATTGAAAGTAATATTTAGACAACTGGACTGTAGGCCTCTATGCTTCTAAAGGTTCTATGTAAGTGTACTGTTCAACATGGTAACGTTTCATTAGGTACGCTCGGACCTCCTAGTACCTACATATGGTACTTTCAAAGGATACAAATATAGATTGCGTCCCTGGATATTGCACATTTTTCAATCACTACCTAGGACGAAAATGATTGAAACTTTCAAGTGCAGAGGCTAACAGATGTAACATTTTATTCAAATTTACTGTAACTCTTGTAAAATATACTTTGCACTGTCAGAAGAAAAAGTAAGAAGTAAAATCATATAATGAAAGCAAAAATGCTTTGAAACAAGCTTCCTCTAACAATGCTAAAAAGGAAGAGAAATTTCATTCAAACATAATTTTTGACAATAAAAACTCATTGTAACTGTCCTTGGGAGTCATAGTGAAGAACAAAAGAAAACAAAGAATGGTCGTCATGGCACCATTTGAGTTGCCTTTCACCAAGAAAAAAAATTGAAATGAGGCTATCGCCTCAAGTCTCATTAATTAATTGCCCCATTGCTTCAACATGTTCACCATTATGGTTGATAGCCCATCTCCCCGTGCCTGCTACAGCTCGCCTGATCATCCTTTTATCCTGGCATAGGGCATCAGCTTCAGCTTCTATTCTTTCCTGTATTTCAGCTACATTAGGGAGTTGCAAAGACTCTTTCCTTCTAATAACCCACACAAAGAAATCACAGGGTGTGAGGTATGGTGAGCATGGTGGCCACTCTGTGCCATGGTTGAGTGCAACTACCTGTCTCCAAACAGCTCATACATGTAGGCGATCACGAAACCCAGTTTTTTTGGTGGGCTGGTGCACCATCATGTGGCCAGCACGGATTGCGAAAGCATCCACTTCGCATTCTCTGAAAGTTAGCTGTAAGTTGGGGTGCAACATCACTGTTTATCATATTTGAGTAGTTGTGGCCACTGACATTTCTGGTGAAAAAGAATGGGTCAAGCAAGGCCAATGGAGGATAGTTTGATATGAGGCAGGATAGTTTGTGGCATGAACACAGATTCCCTCCATGAATGACTGATACCTAAGTAGGATTTAACATTAGAAAAATGTCTAAGTATGTGCCAAGCTACTGAAATGATAAAAAGAGCAGTACAAGAAATGGCCAAAGAAATGGGGCAGAACAGACCATAAAGATGTAAGGTATGTGCAAAACCGAAATGGCCCAAAGTGGCGTATCCATGTCCAACATAAGCAGAAGTTCCCATCCCATGCTGGTGACTCACATGGCAAGACAGAACCAACTGATAACCACAACAAGCATGCATTTTCCTGGTGTGGATCACATATCCACCAAAGAAGTGTATAGCGTGTGGAGTGTACTGTACATTCTGTAAAGGGACAAATCGGCTCCCACATCTCTGCTTCTTGCACAGACAACTAAAAGTGAACACACTGGAGGAAACCAATGACTCTGGTGGTAGCTATAAAAATAATCATGCCAAGCAGAATCAAAATCTGCATGGTATGTATCAAGGAGCACTAACTACTGGCAGTCTAGAAACCAAGCATGACAAATGGCAGATTGACTTGCAGGTACAAAACCAAAACATTTCAGTCAAACTAGACACTGGAAGTCAAGCAAATGTTCTGCCTATGTTAGTGTACAAGATTAAATGTATACCTGAAATCAGAGAGAAAGAAGCTGTGCTCAAAGCATATGGTGACCAAACGATTGGGAAAATAAAACTCCTCTGTAAGTTCGATGACAAAGGATACATGCAGTGGTTCTACTGATGCAAGTGACATGGCAGTACTTGGCCAGTCAGCCTGCCAGGACATGAAGCTAGTACAAAGATACCAAATAAAAATATTCAAACCTTTGACTAAAGAACAGTTAGTCACAGAATTTCAAGACATCATTACTGGAATTGGACAGTTCCAACAGGAATTTGACATCCACTTGAAAGAAGATGCCATCTGCATTGGTGAACAACTGAATAAAACACTCCAATAATGGAATCGGATGGCATGATTGCAGACATTGACAAGCCAACAGAGGGGATCAACTATTAACCCAGGCATCACAGAGAAAAAATGGTGACCTTAGAATATGCCTGGACCCAAGACCAAATAATAAATCAATACAACGAGAATACTACTATATACCAGCACCAGACAAGGTACAAAGCAAGATGGCAGAAAACAAACTTTTCACAGTTATAGAGGAAAAGGATAAATTCTGGTAAGTCAAACTCACAGAGCAATCGTCTTACCTATGTACCTTACGCACCCCCAACCGAGGACAAAAGTGATTTGTGTGCTTACCATCTGGAATCTCGTCCATGGCCAAAGTACTACTGAAGAGAAATAAAGACACATGAGGTCATATGGAAAATATACGCATCATAGCAGATGACATGATAATCTCAACTAAAGATGAAGAGTCTTAGCACTAAAAAGATTCATGCTGCCAGCATGTTAGAAAAATATCAAATCAAAACAAAATTCAGTTCAAAACTGATCAAGTCAAGAAGATGGGCAATATCCTGACAGCCAATGGAATGATGCCAGATAAAGACAACACAGAGGCCATTGTGAATATGCCAACGCCAGAGGATAAATAAGACCTAATGCTCTACCTAGGGATGGTTAAGTATTTGGTATGCTCTATTCCTAATGAGTCAGACATCAGTGCTTCATGGCATACTCTGTTTAAAGATGATATTGAGTGGTACTGATTGGGACCATGAACATGATAAAGCCATGGCAGAAATAGACTAAATCCTCATATGTGAACCTATCTGGAGTTACTACAATGTTGAAAAGCCTGTCAAGATCCAGTGTGATAATAGTCAGACAGGACTTGGCTGTTGCCTGATGCAGTCCGGACATCCTGTCACATTTTGACATCTACACTCAGATAGAGAAAGAATGCCTAGTCATTGTGTACTGATGTAAGAAGTTCCACCAATATGTCTATGGGAGAGAAGTGGAAATTAATAGGGACCACAGACTGCTTGAAATAATACTAGCAAAGCCTTTCTGCAGCTCCAAGGATGCCACACATGATGCTCAGATTACAATGATATGATATTAGAATGAAATTCACCATAGGCAAATCCATGTATATTGCAGACACTTTAAGGACAGTATGCTTCTCAAAAAAGCCAGAATGTGACATCTTAGAAGCTCTTGAAGTAATGGCCCATGCTTTGGTTGAACACACCATTCAGCCCAAAGAGACTCCCAGACTTCAAAGCCAGTACAGCTAACTATCTGCGACTGCAAAAAGTCAGCCACTTACTAAAGCGTGGCTGGTCAGACAACAGGGGAACTATGCCCCAAGAAACCACACCTTATTGGGATTTATTACATAACCTACATGAGGCAAATTGTCTTCTGTTCCTAAATGATTGCATCCTTGTTCCACAATTGGAAACACAGGTCATATCAGGGGTAGAATTTAACTACTTTTTCCCCTGGGCAACCAGGACATTTTTACAGGTTACCCAAGCCTCCAGAAAGTTGCCAGATTCCCACCACATGAGAACTGTAGTTACTAATTAGCTTGTTAAAAGACACTGATATTTACAGGGTTCATACAGGTTCGTGCAAAGTAAATTCAAGCACTTTTTCAAGCACTTAAATCAAGTTTTCAAGGACCAGATCCAGCAATAGAACACAACTGACAAATTGTTTAAATCATCACTTTTCAACTCTCTACTAATAAGACCAATGCATCTTAGTCCACATTTATTATTTATTCCAACCATGTATGAATCAGATTCAATTTTTGAAATAGGCAGTAGACTTTCCACAAACTTAGAAAGAAGCCAATATATGGATCATATTACCGAAAGTCCTTTTTAAAGATAAATTCAATATGGATTATTTTATGAGCTTACTGTGACTTATGTAGGCCTGCAGCCAGTATGGGTTGTATTCCTGAAATTGACTCTATCTAGTCTATAAAATTGCTACAACTTCATATGGGTAAAATTAAACCTGAAGATGTACCTATCCCCATGCACATTTTTCACCAGAATGCCCCAGTTTCCTTTCTAGGAAGGTGATGTACTTTGGTACCTGTATGTTTGATACAGTGTATTTGTCCCTGAAAGTAGGCTGTACACGTAAAAAAGGCTCACATAATTGGTTAGGCCTGATTTGATAAGAACTGTCAAACCTACATGGGTTAAAAGGGGGTTAAAAGCAAAAAGATTCTTTGTAATTTGCAGTGTTACATTTTGACAAATGGAATTTGCCAGCCACTTCAAAGGAAAATGACAGCAGAATGTGTTCATCTTAATGTGATTCAAGTTCATAAATGCTAAATTTTGTGGAAAATATTCATATTCCTTGGCAACTTGCCTCATTGGGTGATGCTTAAAAATAAAATTCAACGACTTTTCCAGGACCTTTGTCCAAAATTCTGGATTTTCAAGGTTTTCAAGGCCTTGAAAATGAATGTAGCAAATTCAAGTACTTTCAAGCACTTCAAGAACCTGTACGAACCCTGTATTTAAAATGTTGCAAATATTGATGAACAAGAGCTATATTTGTCACCACTATGAAAACAGTTTCTGCAAAAAAAAAAAAAAAAAAGGTTTTAGGAACGGTATTTAATGTTCCCACTACTGTTGGAAATGATATGTTCTGCTGAAGATAAAAAGTTGCCCCATGGGAAACCAGCAAATAAAGTAAAGTTGCCCGACACCAATGAAAGTTGCCCGGGGCATCTAGGCAGCGGCTGATTTTGAACCCTGCATGTTACTTTTGATACATGAAGGGCATTTGGGCAAAGACAAGTGCAAAGACTGAACCAGACCTGCCATGTATTGGCCATGAATGGCCAAGGAGATAAAGGATATGGTAGCCACTTGTCCATTGTGCTTGGCATTTCGGTGTTCAGAGACTAAGAAGAACCTATTGCTTCACCGCACTGCAGACACGTCATGGCAGAATGTAGGAAGAGATATCATGACATTTGATCAGCATTACATACTTGTAGTAGAATATTATTCTGAGTATCCAGAAATCGCACTTCTTTGTGATAAAACAGCAGGCGGTGTGATAGCTCAACTGAAATCAATCGATGTACACCATCGAATACCTGAAGAGATGATATTGGACAACATGCCCTTCAACAGCATCAAATTTCATGTTTTTACCGAACATTGGGGCATAAAGCTGACTGCCACAAGCCCTAGGTAGGCCTACTCCCAGTCAAATAGACAATCTGAACACATGGTCCAAACTATCAAGCTGCTACACAAGAAAGCTTGTGCTGAGAATAAGGACCCACATTTAGCAATGCTAGCCTACCGCAATACCCCGGTAAGCATTTATCTCGCTCTCAACAGCACCAATGCAGATGAGTAGATGTCTTTGTGACAAACTACAAGTCAAGGCAGAGCTACTGGAGCTAAAAATTCACAAAGCCTATGACCAGCTGGAAACAAGGCAAAACCAACAAAAGCACTTCCATGGCCAGAGTGCCAAGAAACCAACAGAATTCTCACCTGATGTGGTTCATGTTCGATTATCTTATCGCAATGTGTAGAAGCCAGATGTTATTGTACAAGCAGACAACAATCCGAGATCTTACTGGCTGAAATTGTGTGGAAATGTATTTTGTAGAAATATCAGGCACACAAGGGGAACTGATGAACCAGAGCTGCTAAATGAAACAAGCACAGGTGATGACGATTTTCCTGTTCCATCAGACAATCACACTGTTGATAATGTCACAAACATGCTGGAACAACTAACCACCAGAACAACAAGCAGTAGAATCATTACAGCACCTGAGAGATCAGCGGATGAAGCGAGATACTAACAAGTTACCCAGGTTATGTGCTGCCAACCGGTGACCTGTAGTACACATTGTGCCACAAATAGTCATCACAGTGTTTAATGGTGCTCTGCAACATATTTACCATTGTCGCTGGCTAATCTTTCTACAGGATATTAGAGATTATGTTCGTATAACATTTCCTCATTTATTCAAATACTATGCATGCTACAGAATAATAAGCAAACTCTGGTCAAGAACACCTTGACGCTTATGTCACAAATTGAGTCTGATATTAGGTAATCAGCCAATATAATAACTGCGTAGTAAAGCATTTTCTTTTATAGTGTTTAAAATTGAATATGACCACATAATATGGATCATTGGATGCACCACATATGGATCATTGGATGCACCACAGGTGCAGAGTTCCTTGTGGAAACAAGACCTTTAGGTGGGAGGGAAGGCATTCATTGAAATGGTGCATTACTTACAGCACCATCTGCTATGAAAAAATTAAGACTTTCCCAAAATTGTGTGAATGCTGGGCAATAACCTTCTTGCCACGTCTCTCAGGTTGGTCCCCAACAGTGGGTCTGATTTGTAGTGTACCACTAGCCTGACTGCAGCACCACCAATTATCAGTGTCTGTTAACTAGAATCAAGGCCTTCCCTCCTGGCCTACAAACAGTGTACCTGCGGCACATCCATATCACACATATTACAGGATCATTGTGGGACAAAAGAACCTGAGGGAGGGGTGCGTCCATTTTAACACACCATACACCATGTCAAACTACATGAAAAAACCTGGAAAGCTTTATGATCCTGCATATCAGACAACTTCATAATCTCAATATAGGTTTGCGAGACCAAAATTGTCTTTTCGAGAAAGTAAAGCATCAGTGAAAGATTTATTTTTACATTTTGATTTGACATGGTGCATTTGAGTCAAAAGTGGAAGATGTCACCTCCGGGTGGTTGTAAACTTCTCCCTGGTGTCCACCAGGTGGAGACTCTTGCCTGCTTGATGTCCAATTGAGCTGTAAAAATATGTGGTCAATTGACCGGACATGCATCCTTGCACAAAAAAGTTCCAGTTTGTACTTTTTTTAACTTTGAAACAATGAAATCCAATAGGTTCACAACTCCAAAATCTCTAACTCAGTAGTTCCCCAGAGCTGTCACATCTAGAATACATGTGTCTATACGATATTGATGTGACAATGTGATATAATTCCTCATTGTATATATTTCTGTCACATCCTAAAATAATATTATTTCCCTCTTTGTAGTATCTACTTGGTTGAAATTTCCATGCTTCCAATACATGCATTTTGGCATGAATATAACTTGGATTTCCTGATATATGGCCATTTTTTCTAGATGTAATATGCAGTTCAAAAAAACAATTACCAGTCTCACCAGACCACATGTTGACTTGTAAAACAAAATGAACCAAATTGAATTCAAATGAATAAAAGTAGTGCTCCCTCTTTAGAGAGCTGGTGTTGGGGTCCACAGGGTATACCGTGTTATAGCAAAACTGCCTTATAACAGAGGGACTTTTAACATAGACTTAATGGGAAAACTATTGCAGTGGGAGCCATGGTACCACCCATGGTATATGAGAAACTGCATTGTAATAAGTGGTATTGTAAAGAGGGAGCACTGTGCAAAGATCACAAAATACTGAATGAGCAAATTGGCAAAGTTGTTTAACCTTTTCCACATTAAACTACTCAAAACTAACTTCTGCTTCAATGTTTTCGACTTCTTCCAACAATAATGAAAAACAATTTGAGTGAGAAATGTATACAAGACATACATGCCCGAAGTCAACAGCTTTCCTTGGCATGGGTTGGGCACTAAACCAGGAAAGCTGTTTACTCAGTCCTAATTAAAGTGGACATATTTAAAAATAGTATGCAAAATGAGTCATGATATTTAACATCTTATGAACACACTGGCACACTGTTGCCTGGCCAGCACACTGCTCTTTTTGTTTTTACTTCATATGCAATACAAAAGGCTACTTCCCAAACAATTTAGACTGCAAGTCAGTAAGTTCCAGGTACTCCGTAACATTTATGATAACACTTTTATTTTACAAAATTTTACAAAATAAATCACCAAAAGATCTGTGATCAACAAATATACATACATACATTAAAATATCACAAAATAGACATTATAGTGGTCACTTTTTATGAGGTTTGTCTCCCAAAGGGTCACCTCTTTTGTTAGCTCATTATCTTCTCGCAGAAAGTGTCCATGTGGTCCTAAACTCATTCCATACATGTACCAGTCCCTGATTTTTCCGTATATTTACCCAGATTTAGGACGACAATTGCATCTTTAAATTCTTCATGAAAAGAGCTTTTATTCAAGTACCAATATGCCTATAGTCTTAAGTCAGTGGTTCTGGCACTGCCTGGCAAGTCATGCTGCAGCTGCCACAAGGGAAGTTGCAGCATGGCTTGCCAGGCACTGCCAGAACCACTGACCAAGGCCTGTGACCATAGTGTGGAACGAGTTAAGAAAGGACAACCTCTAATGTGGACACTTTACTAGTGCAGTAAGGCTGGCCTCATTTGTGGCCAACTTTTAGATCCCTATTCCAGAGTGTTAAATGACTTGGTGGCATTTGCATTGTATGGCAAATCATACTGTAGTACCCTTGTCACAGATTTTCAGACTTTGAATGGTAAGACACTGATAGTGTTTATTTTGTGAAGTTGGGTTCATTGGACTTCCCTGCATAAACCCATTCCTGGTCAAAGTATGAATCAGTCACGATCGTTTCCTCGGCACACATTGGGCACATTGTGCTCAACCCACAACAAGCAAAGCTATTCACCTGGGGTGTGCCATCATGAATGGTCTTTCATACAATTCGTACAAATTCTAACAAAAATGTTTATTAGTGAAGAGAAATTAACATATAAACATTAAGGCAAATGACAATTCACATGCAGGCACTTTGAGCAGGTAGGGGTTATCTGCTAGCATTGCACATGCTATGGTGGTACTGGATGTGGTCAGAGGCATTTGCTGCAGCAAAACTTCTCCAGCAATGCAAAAACCACAAAGTTTCAACTGATCATGTTTTGCACTTGACAGAAAGCTCTACTCTGGAAGAATTTGAATACACAATCTTTGTTTTAAATCTTGTTGTTTATATTTTGAAAAATCTGGGACTCGTATAGGATTACTTAATGCCACAACCATCGTGAACAGTCATTGATATGCTGTGGAATCATTGACTAAGCATTACACCTTTATCTCTTTATCAGTATTAGGAATTTTAGCATTCATCATGACTTATGATCGATTATTAGTCATATTGAATGCATTATGGCTAAGGAAATTTGGGATCATATTTCTTCAAAACATTTTGGAATTCAGGACTGATAAATTTGCTTAGTAAGGTGTTTTAGCATACTGCAGGAAGAGTCCAATCTGTCATATATTATGCACTTCTGCCATTAAGTCAAATATTTTCTTTTTATATACTTTGATGATTGATTATGGAAAAAAGTGTTCGATGAACATAACTGAAAAAAAAAGATTAATCAGCATAATCAATAAGAACCCTACTGTTAACATGGTTTAACCATAAAAATTTCATGAGACCCATAATTTACCACTTTATTTAACCATCAGAATTGCTGGAAAAAAAGTATTGCAAAATCAGTCAAGTTACTGATCAATGCCCTTCAGCAAGGACCGAAAGTCAGACAGGCTGAAAACAGTGCATTAACCCCCCTCCCCCAACTCCAGTTGCCGAGGTTATAATAAGTGCCCTTCACTTGATAGTTAAAATGTCGTCCTTGCAAGAGTTCCCGTGCTTAATACATGTAGCTTTGCTAAAATTCCCAAGCCCACCTCAGCCTTGAGTGTCTTCCACATTATTTTTGTTGTCAGGTAAAAATTTGACATCCATTAAAAGATTTAAATTGTCAGTAGCCAGCTCACTTTGATCTGGTGAAGACGCAAAATCACTTTCAGCATATAAATGTTTATCTGAAACGAATGTCTTTGGTTTTTCAATGAAACTGGGATCAGGTTTCCAATGATGAATCGGTTTGCATCTGGGATCACATAGGACACTTACTGGGGCATCTGACACCATCAAATGGTCATACTTTTTCACATCTATGTCCTTTGTTTCACCACTGTCACCTTTCACATTTTTTGTTTTGGCTTCAAGGATTGCTTGTTCGGCCTCCCATAACCTACGTTTACGCCAGTAAATCTTGTTTTGCTTTGTAAATACAATACAAAACACCACAGGAATCCAAAATATTCCAACTATTCCCGTTCCAAGCAGGAACACTTGTATAGTCCAGTCTAGCAAATCCCAAAATGTAACCATATTGCCATAAGGTAGTATTATGCCATAAATATTATCTGAATTCACAAACAGACATCCATACTCCTATATCATCAGGTTTTCTGTTATTGTTTGAGTGACTCCAGGATGAGGAAATATCATGCAACTATGTGTAAACTTTTTATGAAGAAAACTGTCCACAGTGTGTTGCAGAGTCGTTACCAGACCAGATCCGTGTTTGGAACATCACATCTGGAAATAAATGCATATGATAATTACACAAAATATACAGAAGCTTGTAGTGTCATTTCTTTTCATCTAGTCTTATTTTTTACCGGTTTGGCACTAGCAATTATCATATATGTACATGTAAATAAATACCAAGTGAGCATACACGAGGAGGCACAAATAGCATGTAGATTCCACTGAACATTTCCTCCATGACCTAGAGGAGGTTACTCCAGGTCACCCATATTATGCAATATCAAACTTTCATATATCATACACATTTATAGTATGTGTGGTATTGTTAGCTTTCTTATTTCTCAACAACATGTAGAATTTGGTGTCTTTCACAATGACCTTAAATATTAGGTCAGGGCTATTCAAAATTTGTTAAAATTTCACCATTGACCAAATGTATAATAAAAAATTATGAATTTAACGTACTTTTTCCACCTGTAATGCTAGTTCCACTTAATAACACGAGTGGTGCCACCTTGACTCAATCATAGACTTTTGTCTGTATAATGTTTCTGTAATAGGTAATGGTCTTCTGATACAAGTGCATACGTTCAGATGTCATGACCATAACAAAAAATATTTTCCTGATGTGTATTCGCTCCAAGACCATAAAAAGTAGGTCAAGGTCATCCATATTAAGCAATATGGAACTTTTACATATGTAGGGTTCTCCCCAGAGCCCTACAAATTGTTGGACTATGTTTCTGAAATTAGGGCTGTGACTTAAGTTTCTCATTATTGGGTATAGGAGGATAGGGCTGTTATTCTTGAACTTTGCTCAAATAGGAGACATTCATATTTAACTGCGATCCTGATCACTTCCTGTGTTGCCAGGGCAACAGACTGATGTTTCAACCGTGATCTGGGCAGATTTGTATTATATACCACACAAACATCCATAAATACCACCTTTTCAACAAAAAAGAGCCAATTTCTAATCAATTTAGGCATCCTTTATGTTTCAAATACCTTTTAATACATTTTCTTAAGATTATTCTGTGTTCGTGTTGTTTATTTTATTGAGAAAGTACTTTCATGCATGCTATTTACATGGATCTGCCCTGATACAGGTGGCTCCCTCTTTTGCTCAATAGGTGTTAGAGTTGGACCACATTTAAAAATGAATACATCCTATTTGGTTAAATATAGAAATCCCACTACACTGGCAGGATTATCTGGGGAAAACCCTACATATGATATACATCTACGGTACATTTGGTATCATTAGCCTTCATCTTTACCAGCATATCGCAATTGTGGAAAATGACAGGCCCCACACCTTACAACCCCTCAGCTGCCCACAAAAGGGAAAATATAATATACGATCAATGTATCAAAAATTGAAGTAGACCATATCAAAGGTGCATAAACTATGAAAGTTTCTTGAACCTAGCACATCTGGTTCTTTTGATATCACGCGCAAAAATTTCACAGTAAATTGACCTGGGTGACCTTCAAATTGAGTCAAGGCCATTCTTCTTCGAACTTGAATTTGCCTTTGGAAAGGGAGATCAACTGTAAAAGTTTTATGATCCTGGCTATCTGGTTCTTCTGTTATTCCTTGCATTTTTAAAAAAATGGATTGACCTTGGTTACCTTAAAATCAGGTCAAAGTCATTGTCATTCAAACCTGAGCTAGACTCTTACACAGGTGATTAACAGTTACATGTCTTATGATCCTATCTTATCTAGTTCACAAAATCTCGTACAAGACACTTATTAAAGAGACAAATTGCCTCTGGTGACCTTGAAATTAGGTCAAGGTCACTGTCCTTGAAACTTGACAAAGACCGTTACAAGGGTGATTACCTTTAAATGCTTCATGATCTAAGCAATTCTGGTTCTGATATTGCGTGCAAGATATTCATAGAGAATTGACCTCGGTGACCTTAAAATTGGTTCAAGGTCATTGTCCTCCAAGCCTGAGGTTAACCTCAAACCAGACATAGCTTCAACACAAAGCGTTGACTGAAGGGTCCACCGAGCCCTAACGAGCATGTAATTGGGCTGCCGTTTGCTGAAATAAGGTCATGGTGACACCAAAATCTAATCTGTTCATCTTGCGAGGTAAGATAAGCATGTTGCCAAATTTGAGCAAAATTCACGGAGGAATTCTATAGATTAGCGGTATAGAGAATGTGCCTATCTGGAGAGACAAACAACCCAAAAACATAAAGGGTCCCTTCATGGGGTGAACCCTTAAAAAGGTGATCAAGTAAAAAGTTTCATGATCCCAGCTGGTCTGTTTTTTTTCTGAAATTGCACACGGTTGGACAGACACATTAACACACACATGCCGGCGATAGCAATACCCCTGACCTACCATATTCCTTCCAATAGTATCACGCTGTGCTAATGCAAGGATTTCCTTTAAAGCTTGTTCTGAAATGTTGCTGCATGAAAGTCCTTCAATGTTCTCCACAAACCTCACAAAACCACTTATAATTCCAAAAAAGCCTCTAAGTGTCGTCCATGTTTTGCCACATATTCAGCTGTTCTGAAAATTGAGCAAACCCCCACATGTTTTGCAGAGCCATCTTGTGGTTATGAACGCAAATTAACTGGTAGGCCTAAATTTGGTTAATTTAAACAAGATTTATTACTGATTTTTATGTGTCCTTTGTTTAATCATTGCTAAATACCAAATATTGAAAGAGTATAATTTTCTGACAAAAATTGTGTCAATGAAAACAAAAAATACAAATAAATTGCACAATATTCTGCATCAACAGTAGTGATTAGAGATAGGGTGGTGTGTGTGACAAGTAGATCTGCAGCACTTTTTAGACCATTTGAGTCTTATCAACTCAAACTGGTAAAAATTCAGGTGACCTAAATCATGCAATGTCATTGGTGATTCGTTGGCATGCATCCTCAATCATTTCAGAATAAAACCCTCAAGGTTAAAAGGTAGGGGTGAGCTTCTATTAGGGTGTGTGCTACAATTAGAATAAATGTGGTATATGGGCCAAAGGAATACAAAAAATTAAATACATGAATAAATGAAAAAAAAATACCTTTCAAAGAACGCAGTACCCTTCGGCCGCCTTCAATCTTTTTTGCTGTAAGTGAATAGGAATAGTGTCCCATGGTATCAGGTATAGTGTATGATCATAATTTTTCATGAGGGATAAATATTCACCCTATGTTGCTTCTTTTGTTTAAAGATTTAGATTTCTAGATGCACAATGTCACTCAGCAAACTTGTGACCCATGCGTGACCTTGAAAATTACGTCAAGGTCAATTACGCTTGCACGCAAAGCAAGCTTTATAGTGGTGTACTATTATATGCAATTTGAAAGTCCTGTCTCAAAAGCTTCTGAAGTAATAGTGCTCAACAAAATTTCAATGAAGAGGTCACCGTGACCCAGACACTCGACCTAGTGACCTACTTTTGATTCATGACACATTTTTTGGTTATGATACATGTGTATAAAATTTCATGTAACTGACTTAAATACTTCCTTACTTATACCAATACCACCATTTGTGCACTTGACCTGTGACCTCAAAAAGTAGGTCAAATATAGAGCTATGACCTTGATTTTCAATAGGCTTCCAGAACACTCTATGAAGCTTCTTGTGTGTAAGACTTACATTGCTAGATGCAGGCTTTCAATAGTTAAGAGTGGTAACCTCGCTCAGCATATGTGACCATTGTGTGACCTTTAGAATAAGGTCAAGATCAACTATGCTTGCACACAAAGTAGGGCATATAGGAGTGTACTATCATGTGCAATTTGAAAGTCCTGTCTAAAAACAATTCTGATGTTATAGTGCTAAACAAAATTTCAATGAATAGGTCACTGTGACCCAAATACTTGACCTAGTGACCTACTTTTGATTCATAACACATTCTTTGTTTGTGATGTGAGTGTGTATAAAATTATATGTAACTGGCTTAAAAACTTCCTTACTTATACCAATACCACCATTGTGCACTTGACCTTTGACCTCAAAAAATCAAATATAAAGCTATGACCTTGATTTTCACTAGGCTTCTAGATCACTCTATGAAGCTTCTTGTGTGTAAGATTTAGATTGCTAGATACAAGCTTTCAATAGTTAGAGCCGTAACGTTGCTTAGCACATGTGACCACTGTGTGACCTTGAGAATAAGGTCAAGGTCAACTATGCTTGCACACAAAGTAGGCCAGATTGGAGTGAAATATCATGTGCAATTTGAAAGTCCTGTCTCAAAAATTTCTGAAGTAATGGTGGTAAAACCATGGAACGGACGGAGAGACGGACAGATGGTAGACAGGCGGATGGCACAGGGTACCACAAAACCCGTCAGCCTCACCAGGCTGAAGGGTCATGAATGAGTGAAAAGATAAAAATTAGTACATAACAAGAGGACTGTGACAGTCCTGTGCTCAGCTGACTTGGTCGCCCTATGACCTTGGAAATGACGTCAAGGTCACCGACCTATTCTGAATCTTACTTCCATAGAAGGCCATCCCCATGTGCAAGATCAAAGTCACAGTACAAATAGTTTTCAGGTTATCACGCAACCAGTGAAATTCATGTAAGTGGCCCTGTGGCCTTAACAATGAGGTCAAGGTCACTAATGTATGGTCTCAATCTTTCCTAAATAGAGGACCACCATCAGTTTGAATATCAAAGTCCTACCTTCCACATTTCTCAAGTTACAATGTGGAAGTGAAATTCATGTAGAAGTCTGGGTCCCAGTGACCTTGGGAATGGGGTTAAGGTCACCCATGTACTGTCTATGTCTGGCCTCTGCTCAGGACAACCATCATGTTCAACATCAAGGTCCAAGTTTAAATAGCTCTCAAGTTGTCAGGTGAACAGTAAAATTTGAGCAAGTGGCCCTTTAACCTTGGGAATGAGGTCAAAGTCACTCATCTACTGCCTAAGTCTGGCTCTCATTTAGGACAACTGGCATATGCAATATACAAATGTCCTAGCCTTAATAGTTCTAAAGTTACCAGTGAATTTCATGCACCTCACCCTGTGACCTTGGAAATAAGGTCACGGTCACTCACCTAGTGTACAGGTGTCACCCTTATACCCAGAAGTGTCCCTATGCAATTTCAAAGCCACTGGCTGAGTGTATACAAGGATAAAGACTTCTGAAGATTTGGCCTAAAAATTAACAAAAAAATCGTTTAAAAAATCCAAACATCATTGGACTGTTACCATTTGAACAAACTTGGTCTCTACCAAGTTTATTCAAATGGTCATGGTCCAGTGATTTTGGGGGGCTTTTTTTGGAATATTTCTTGTTGATTTTACATTGATTATTGATTACTATGCAAGTCAATTGGGATTGCATGGTAATTTATAGGCATATAAAATCAGCAAGAAAAAATCCTTAAAAAAAACCCAAATCACTGGACCATGACCATTTGAATAATCTTGGTAGAGACCCACCCAAGACACATCCCCACTAAGTTTGAAGTGAATCTGGCTAACAGTTTTTAGATAAGGTCCAAAAATGTAAACTACCATTGCACTTCCCGTTGACTTAAAATAGTTTTAAAACAATAAGAATGACTGATTGTATGCATTGACCAACAAGTAACCAAATTGAAAAATTCATTAAAAAATCAGCAATCCACACCAAGGCCACCTGATGAACAACCTTGTGTGACCCTTTCACAAGGAACATATCCACCAAGTTTCAGCACATTTTGAAAGACGGTTTGGGAGAAGAAGTGGAAAATAGCAAAAATACACAAAAATTCATAAAAAAAAAAATAGATAAAAATGGCAGCGCCACCTTTTGAACAACTTAAGATCACGGCATCCCCAGAAGTGTCTCTGTGCAATTTCAAAGTAATTGGCAAAGAGGTTTTGGAGAAGAAGATTTTTTAAGATTTCCCCAAAAAATGAACTAAAAAATCATTAAAAATCCAAAAATCACTGGACCATGGCCATTTGAATAAATTTCATAAACAACCTTGTGTGACCCTTCCACAAGGAATATATCCACCAAGTTTCAGCACAATCTGAGATATGGTTTTCATAAAAAAAACAGAAAAAATCACAGCGCCACCTGCTGAACACCCAAGACACATCCCCACTACGTTTGAAGTGAATCTGGATAACGGCTTTCAGATGAGGTCGAAAATGTAAGCTAACATTGCAATTCCGATTGACTCACATAGTAAACAATAGGAATGTATGCATCGACCAACAAGTACCCCAATTAAAAAAATTCATTAAAAATCAGGGATCCACAGCAAGGCCACCTGCTAACAAACTTGTCTGACCCTTCCACAAGGAATATATCCACCAAGTTTCAGCACAATCTGAGACATGGTTTTCGTAAAAAAAATAGAAAAAATCAGAGTGCCACCTGTTGAACAACTTAAGGTCTGGGAGTCCACAGAAGTGCCCCTACGCAATTTCAAAGTAATTGGCAAAGAGGTTTCCTAGAAGATTTTTTTTGATTTCCCCCAAAAATGAACAAAAAAATTTAAAATCTGAAAATCACTGGACCATGACCATTTGAATAAATTTGGTAGAGACCCCTCCAAGACATATCCCCACTACATTTGAAGTGAATCTGGCCAACAGTTTTTAGATGAGATCCAAAATGTAAACTACCACTGCTATTCCAATTGACTTGCATAGTAAACAATAGGAATGTATACATTGACCAACAAGTACCCCAATTGAAAGACTGGTTATAAATCAGGGATCCACACCAAGGCCACCTGGTGAATAACCTTGTGTGACCCTTCCACAAAGAACATTCCCACCAAGTTTCAGCACAATCTGAGAGATGGTTTTGGAAAAGCATTTGAAAATAACACAAACTCATAAATTAATTAAAAAAAAAATAGAAAAAAATCGCAGCGCCACCTGTTAAACAACTTAAGGTCTGGGGTTCCCAGAAGTGTCCCTATACAATTTCAAAGTAATTGGCAAAGCGGTTTTGAGAAAAAAAATTTTTTAGGATTTCCCCCCGAAATGAACAAAAAAATTCATTAAAAATCTAAAAATCACTGGAACATGACCATTTGAACCAATTACAAGGCAATCTTTGTTGGCTGCAGGGCCTGCCTATACACACAATCTTGTGTGCGTAACCATGTTTGCTTTTTCCCATTCAATGGGCCATTGACTTCAGATTTCCATTCATTTGATTCAAACTTGGTACAGTAACAATGCATAACTTGTAAATGTGCAAGAAGGCCTTTATTTTGAGATGCAGCCACATATCTCTAATAATTGATGTACTAATTTTCTTGGCAGCAGAACCTGTCTGTCTTTTGGTATGCAAGGCTTGCGTCAACTTTTTTGTGCAAGTCCTCCAAATTTTTTTGCATAATCCAGTACAGGAACCAATGTGTATGTGAATAGGTACACATTACCAAGTGTGTTAATTGGCAACAATTGTTCTAGTTTGATCTGTTCTGATCTGAATGTTTTTCTTCTTTTTTTTCACAAAATTTGACAACCATCACCAAAATCATTTTGCCAATTATTTCAAATTACATATAGGGAAAATTCTAGACACACTCTTAAACATTATTTTGTTGACCAGTGGTGAAGTAGAGTTTTTTTCCACTCACAAATTCTTCAAAAATGAAGTTTCTTCTCCAGTTCCAAAGAGTAGCACTTGATATATCATAAAAAATGTTTCAAATTTTGTCTTCATGCTTAGCCTAGGTTAATCAATTTGCTCATTTCATGAGGATATTTAGGCAGAGTTCTGCAACTTTGAACCATTGCATTGATACTCAAGTAATATTGCCTTGTATTTGGGTAATGATGCTACCTGCATGCATGGTGGTTATTGAAAATGTATTGGTTTGTTGACATTGAGTGATTGTGAATGCATGGTAAAAGAGATGCGTATGACTAACACATTTCATTTTCAATACTTTCATCTCATATTCAAATGTGTTGGGAGCAACATACATCCGCTTTTTCATGTACATGTACCTCCCCTCATAAAGGGGTGTTAATGATATTTTGTGACAACATGAACACTACATATATTCACTTTTCCCTTTTTATGGGGGGGGGGGGGGAGCATGGTTGAATATGGTGCCTTCTTACTTTTTTATGATCAACCTTACATTTGGATTTCATGTTCCTCCCCGCACCCCCTCCCAAAGGGTGATACAATGTTGTTCCCCTGATAAACAATGCACTGGGGACAAAAATTTCAAAAATGTAAGTTGCATATATTTGGTACATGTGAAGTTTTTAGTGTTGATACAGCATATTTAAACAATCATATACACAGTTCATACATTTTTCAAAAACCTTGCAAGTCTTTGAATTTCATTTTCTGTTTCGAAGGATTCGAGAGTCACTGAACTAAGTTTATTTATTTATTTGAAGCAACACAAGTTGAGAAATAATACAAATTATTAATAGTGTACCAATTAATTGTCAGATAATGGTACTGCTATGTCTGCATGTTGACATGCATTGATTGTTTACTGAGATCAAAGTGATCACATCATAAACAATCAATCAATGAAATTACATAGGTAATTTTGATTTTCAGATGTACAGACATGCAAGAGATTGGTATTCATGATCCGGGGCAAGCTACAGACAGCAAAGCTGACACACCAAAAATGCCTTCAACAGATACATTGTGACCATGGCATTTCCCAGGAAGAAAATATTGAGCATATTCAAGTAGACAATACTGGTGGGCCAGAAAATGTTTGTCCCCCACTAAATGAAAACCAAAAGTAAAATTTGGGTCACAGTACTGGATACAACCAAGAGTGGAGTCTTATCTTAACACTGGTATATTTCAGACTTTCTGGAGTGACTTCTTGTCACTTACAGTCTTCATGCACATTCAGTTGACATTAATAAACTGCTTACAGTGTCTGTTGCTCTTTATTTTGTTCATATGTAAAACATATGTGAATTGTTCGCCGTGGACTTACTGTTATGTTCTTTATATCATTTGCTTTCATTTTTTTCAGTATTTTTTCAATAGCAAATCAAACTCAAAAGAAGAATACATCATTATTATAAATTATATGTTTTTTAAATGAATAATTTATAGTATTGATGTATTCTTCTTTTGAGTCCAATGTTGGAAGTTTATGAATACATTAACACAAAAAATGGTGTAGATTACACATGACAGTAAGTTTCAGTCCTGTTAAGATCTATGGATTAGTATGGTTAATTGTTAGATGCACATGAATGGTCCAGGACCCACTGGACTATATATTATAACTAGCCTTAAATAATACCAGTCTCTATTAGTGCCACTCTTGATCCAGTGGTGCCAGAGGCACTCATCAGCAGGCAAAACACTTGGTATGATGTGGAACAGAATTTGAAAATAATCATTAATCAACACTGTAAAATTAAAAGTTATACTAACTAGACATTAATAAAAACATGTAGCATGCCCATAATGTTATGTAACTTGTTCATTAATGTGGTACTTAAAAAATTACATATTGGCATCATGCAATTTTAACATTTTTTTAAGATTCTGAATTATTAAGCTGAAACAGCACATGAAGCATGCTCCATAAACCAGTTAGAATGAATTTATTCAGTTCGTACATTAACAAATATCCGCCACATACAATTTGAAGGTTCTCTCCAGTAAATAGCTGGAAAACCTATACAGCTTCTGGGGGCTCTGCCCCCCCCCCCCCCCGATGCCTCCAGACCCCCCCAAACTGCCCTTTGCAGATGGAAATACGTCTGCTCTTTTCAAAACCTGCATACAACAGTACAACACTGCACTCTGTGAGGCCATATTGACTTAGAAGCTAACAAAGCCAGGTTGTAAGCAAGTTACTCAGTGACGTGACGATCTGGGTATATAGTTAACACCTCATAAAATGTAGTCAAGCCAGCTGTCAAGTTAATAAATGAAAGATGAAATATGATTCATGATATACACAAACTGTGAAACAAATTTTTCACAGCAAGTGTGTTCTAAAAACATTATTGCATTTATAAGGTGATGTTAACATCATCCTCAACATGCAATTTAAAAAGGGGCATGACACCATTAATTATTATATTTGACAATATATTTACATTTTTTTTCATTCAATCATTGTTAATAGCCTTCTTTTTATATGAAGTTTAACATATTTCATTGTTGACTTCCTAGACACAATGGAAATCATCAAAATTTTTGCATTTATGTTGAGTACCGATTTAAATCCTGAAAAATCGAGATTTTTAAAATTTTCATTTTTAGGGTTAACTTTAACCCCCTAGGCCTATTTCTTCTCTGTAAACTTACCTACTGGAATGAAACTTACATTTCTGAACTTGTCATATAATTACCAGTCCAATGATGTATAACTTGAATATATGTGTACCATAGTTTTGGAATTATAAAATTATAACAAAAAATGTGGAAAAATGGCAGAAAAGCACTGTTTTTCCAAAAAATTTGATCCTCCATAACACTTGACCTAATTGACCTACAGCAAAAAAAAAAAAGTTATATATTCGTGTTTCTGGTACCAAGACCTTTCCAATGGTGTATCATTTGTACATATTGGATGACTTTTTGAAAAATCCCTGACAACCCTACTTAAAAGCTAGTCAAGCAATCATCGATGTTTACTTTGTGTTGTGTCCCCGACTCCTGAGTGTGACTGAGAGTGTGAACATAGATGGCAGCGATCCGCGCAGCCGGGGAAAAGTAAACAATAATTATTTTACCACCTGCTGGAGTTTTATTACCCTTGAGATGGGTCGCGCAAACAGCGACAACAATGATCATCCCATTGTCATTGAGTGGAGGAGCGCTCAGTCAACTCCATGGACCATGGTATGCACTGCCATTATCACTGTTGGCATCTCTCTGACTCTGAGTCTTGTCATTTGCGGGTATGAATTCATTAATTTTCCTCATCATCAGACCATGACATACCAATACAGGTATGTCGTCATGAACTTAGCACAAGTAACATTGAGGAAATTTATTAAACATCAACCGATACTTACTCCACACAGCCCACTGCTGATGTCAACCACTCCCTCTTCTTGTGTGCAAGTTACAGTTCTCCTTGCCCTCTTTACATTGTTGGAGAAGAAAATTCCCCGTTGTCCACATTGACGATTTCCTGATGGAGTGACGCCACTTCCGGGTTTCTTGAAGTTTAGTTTCAAAAAACGTCACCAGGTGGAAACAGGTGAGTACTGCCACAAAAAATGTCAAGTGAAAAACAGGAATGAAATTGTAATCTGCATTTGTGCAGCTTCAGAATTGGTTTCTATCTTTATAAGAGTAGAAGACATGGAATTTAATAGACTTCCGGGGTAAAGTTGATACTTATGAAGCCAAAATGCCAATAAAACGTGTGATTTGACCGCAAATGGTTCATTTTGGCACTATTATTGTCTTTGTCATTGCTCCTTCACTTTTTAAGCTAGAGTAATGAAATAAAAAGGTGGGTAATCCTCTGTATCCGTCTTTCATTACTGTGAAAGGATTATGCAGATTAAGATAATCCATGCAACATATGGATAAACCTTGGACCTAAAATTTTTTGAAGAATTAAATGCACCATAGTGTTTTAATTTATATAAAAATGGTATAACATCAAATAAGGAAGAACAAACCCAGTTATTTGCATTAGATTGAGTAGTCTAGACATGTTGATAGCCTAAATTAAAAGATTATTTCTGGATAATCCCCGACCAGCAGATGATTTCAATACCAAAAGACTGCAAACCTTGGTATTATTAAAATTGCAATGAAATATTGTTAAATTACTATATATCTGCTGTAATTCCCCTATACACCCAAAAATGAAATAAGGAAAGATTTTGTGTAGGATTATCTGGAGACAGTCCAAACATACATACCTTATATTCTAAATTTATGCAGTAAACTTTGTGAAAATATAACTATATATATATATATATATATATATATATACAGTGGTACCTATCTTGAGAGACCCCTCTAATGAGAGACTGCATATCTTTTTAAGACCGGTCTCTCAGAACACTGTGCTATCTTTTCCATGTTGTTGTACCTCTAATGAAAGACCACCTGTTTTGAGAGACCGTATTTTGACCCGCCATAGGGGTGGTCTCTCAAAAGAGGTACCACTGTATATATATATATATATATACAACTTGATAAAATGTAACAAAAATTGTGGCTTCATTTTGGAAAATCAGATTGTACAGATTAATGGATCATCTTTATCCAAATATGGAAATCATCATTAATAGCAAAAGTGAAGTTATTCTATACATTCTGTTCAGCATTTGATCAAATAAATCTTATTCAAGTCAATATATGAACATGGATATGAAGCAAATCTGTTTGGATAAAGATAATCCTACATAAATATCATAATGAAATGATGAAAAACATTTTTAAATGTTTTAGTGATATAGTATATCTGCATGTGTATAAAAAAAAGAATCATGTTCCCAAGTTTCCTATAGGTGCAATTATGGTTATTGAAATATCAATATCCATGGAAATTTCATGGTACCATAATTTTCAAACAAAACTTGTTCTTAAGTAATTAACTAACCCCTCAAGTTCTACCATGTTACTATCAAATCACCATTTTTCAAGTCTGTCAGGAGTTCATCAAATTAAAAAAAAAAAAAAAAGAAGAAGAAAAAAAAAGAAACTTCTTCTGCACTTGAATTACTGCTGTAGTATTCAACTCTGTACTCGGGTACTTGAGAGTCCTTGGCAAAGTTTCTGATAAAACCGTCATACCATTTTTCACCTTGGTCTTCCACCCACTTGTGACTTAAGTACTTGTTTTCTAACACACTTGGATCTTTCAGACAACTATAATTTTTTTCTGTTTCAGCATTTTCTGGTAGGCTGCTGTTTATTAATCTTATCCGATTTCCACCGAGTTGTGGGAGAGTCAACTGCTTTCTACCTTTGCTGAAAGCAAATAAAGAAATGCCTTCATGTGTTTAATCTCGAAAGAGTTTCCTGACTTTGATCTTCACTTTCACAGCATCTTTCTTTTTGTCTCTTTTAATTTTGTTAAGTTCATTTTTCATTTGTTCTGTGGAAGACCACAATCCACCATTCTCTGTCAACCTTTACCAAACTCGAAAGCTTTCTTGTAGTCCTCAGAATGCCTTCAAAACACAAGCTTGCGAAAGGTATTGGAAAGCTACCGACATGAAGGCTTGCATACATTTGATATGTTCTTCAAAAGCTATCATTAGCTTTCAAAAGTTACCTTAGCTTTAGGAAAGCTTTTGCTTAGCTTGTAATAGAGGCAAATTATTTAAATGGACTACACCTTCACTTTCTGAAATCACTCGCAAGCTAGTGGCTTAGCTCTCAAAAGCAAGTGGTATTAGCATCAAAAGCTAGTGGCTTAGCTTTCGAAAGCTTTGGCTTCGTTTCAAGAAAATAGGTCAACTGGTGCAAGTATGAACTGCAAAAATCATGCAATTGCTAAACTACATGGATTTGCCGCAACTGACAGCAAGTACATGAATACACTGCATGACACTGTTTTCAAAAAAGTTGTTTAGTCTATAAGTAATGAATATTGGCACAGATATGATAAATGTACATCTATAGTTACTCATGCATGTATGTTTGCACACTTTGAGCACAGCAAAATGTTTAAAACACAGAAGTGGTCGGTATTTAGGTGCCAACACAATATTATTGTGCCTGCATGGTCCATGATACTTTAGGTACCACCTGTATCAAAGACAGATAATTTTCAGAAAGAATTTGCCTTGAAACTAGGGATACATTGAAAGGGAATACGTACCTCTTTCAGTTGTCCAAATTCAGTTTTAACTGGAGGGAAATAACAGGAAGTTTATTTGATTGGAACATGTGACCATCTAGCTAAGCTTTCGGATTAAGCATTTGAAAGCTACGGAAAGTTTGGTTTCAAAGCTGAGCAGAAAATGTTGGTCTAGGCTTTCAAACTTGACAATTGTGATACCTTTCGAAAGATCATCACCTTTCAAAAGCTAAGCGATAACTTTTGATAGCTTTCACCACTTTGTGGTTACCAGCAATCATTTCTTTGAATGCTTGCAACTGCTTATTTGAGAGAACTTTAACTTTCGGAAAGCTTTCAAAATTCTTGAGTAAAGCTACCTTTGCTTTCTGGTTTGGTAAGGGAATTAAGTCAGGCAGCATATTTTCTTAAGTCTCTCTATTTCTCTCCTCCTTTTCTGTCATTTGCTTTCTTTTGGTGATAAGTTGCTCTGCCTTTGCTCTTCGGATGTCAGTCTCTTTAAGGTCTAGTTTCGGAGATCAGTCTTTTTGTTCCATGTTAGCCAGCCATTCCTCAGTCTTATTTTTTGTAAACATTATGTGTGCCTCATGCAAGTCCATACATGCAGATGGTGCACTGTGCACACATCAAGTTTGGCAAAGACACGTTCCCCCCGATATTATTTGATGAACAGGATTTTGCTTCATCCACCAGTGACTGTGCTGGTGCAGCATGTGTGCCTAATGGTTGCTAGTCCACTGCCTGACGCAGAGACACAACCAATATTGCAGCACACAGCTTTTGGACAACACACATAGATTTATCAGTATCTGTTACGTCAGCAAGCTTTTGACAACTGAATCTTGTTCAACTGGTTGAACGTGATTGCACAATACTGCAGTACCATCCATAATTGAGGTGGTATCCTCTTGCCACAAAATTTAGTTTGTCTACTGCAGATTTTTAAAAGCTCCAGCATTGGTCTATTTACACCACCATATTTGAACCATGGACCTGTTTCATGATCCCAGCTTATCTGGTTCTTCTGAAATCACACGCACCAAGAAGGGACACACTAACAGATGCACAGATTCACACACAACACGCAGGTTATAGTAATACCCCCTAGGCCTATATGGGCCAAGGGGTAAAAATGACAAACACATCCCAACTGCACCAAATCCCCATTCCTAAAAAAGAAGGATTCAATGGCAGCTGGTATGTGCAAATGCCATATTATACAAGGTTCATTTCATTGTATTTAGTCCAGTACAAGTACTGTATAAGAAGTTGTCCCAGATTGGGGACTGTACATATATATATATACATATATGTTTTGTGATCATGGAGCGGCCATCTTGACAGTGCACATGGATGACATCAACATCACCCATGTGTACTGTCAAGCTGGCCCTTTTGCAGAACCATCACTATGTGACATATGAAAGACTTTACACACCCGGTTCTGCTCCCATCACTTATTGTTAAAGAAAGTGGGAGGATCCACACTGTCACCAAGAAATAAGCCAATTGGCCACAGTTACCTCCACAATCCCAACAGATTTCATGCAGACCAACCCAAAGTTAAATACACTTGTATTCACAAAACTTTCACATTTTGACCCATATATTACATGCTCTTGGTGGCGCCACTTGCAAGCAGTGGACTGGATCACGTTCACAAGCAAAAGTATTTACACAGACAGAGCTGCAGACAGACATCAATGATCGTGTCATTTGTCAATGAATTAAAGGCGTCTTCCTCCCTAGCCTCATTCAAACATGGACTGTGCAACTTTACAATTAACTCTTATAGAGCCAATTTAGAGCCTGAGTCAACAGCTTTCCTTGGGGCACTTTCCGCGCATTGCGCGGAAAGTGCCCCAAGGAAAGCTGTTGACCTGGACCAAATTTTTCACTGGGAACATAGGCATGCTGGTACTTGAATGAAAGGTCTTTTAATGAGGAATATGAATCTGGAATCATTACAGTAATTCAGCTTCATCAGCACAGCTTCAGCCGTGACTGGCACTCAAAGGGTTAAGTCTGTGGTATGTGCAAATTAACACTTGCAGCCCCACCCACTCACAATCTTACCATAGCCAACTTATTACATTTTAATGATTTACCTCTCGTTTTTACAACTTTTTATTCATTACTAATAATGCGATCTTATTAGTCAATGTACATCTTCGTTAACTTATTTGCCAAGTGTTCTCATTTATATGTACATGTACTCCCGATTTATGTACACTTTTAGTTCATGTATTTCACCTGTATTGACTATTTTATCTGTGTATCATTTGTGTTGTTAATTGATTCTAATTGTTCTCTCCTGCTGTCATTTTATGCAACCATATTTTATCATCCACGGCCTGGCGGCAGAACAGTGTCATCATACACTGAGCCAGTAACCCTCGTAAAAGAATATAGCATCAATCAATCAATCAATCAATGACGCAAGCCCTGCCATTATGGTCAGCACAGCTTTAACAGCCAAATTCACAATAAATTTTGCTTCGTAGTTTAACAGGATTATCTTCTCGGGGATAAAATTTGATCATTTACTGACAAATAACACCAACATAGATATTTTAAAGTCCTGTATTTTTATTCTCAAGTTGATAACAATCAACAACAAATAAAATATAGATTTGATCTTGACAATGAAAAAAAAAAAAAAACCCACGTAATACTAACGCCAAGTCAACATCTCAGTTGAGCATGCCCAGTGAGGTTTGTCTTCTCTTTAGGTCACAAGTTATCGAATACAACCTTTTTGTACTTTCACAAAGAAATTTGCAGTGGTAAAACTTATTATTTCATTTAATAGATGGTTTGGACAAGAGCTTCGCTTATGAAGAGTTTTTCTTGTGTTTTTTACTATCACCAGTCTTCATAGTTACATTATTTTTTTAATAAATTTGCTAAGGCAGATGATAAGAGAATTTTTATTCTGGCTACCAGGGTAACCGAACAAGCAGAATCGGTAAAGGTCAGGTGGGAAATTAACATGCATACAGCATAGTTATTGAATGGCCTCTGACCTAAATCTATGGGTGGGCAGCTGTACTGAGAAAATGACTTGGCTGCTTCCTCTGTATCTCCTCAACTTGCATATAAATCTTCATAGACCAGAGTGTTACATCACAAGTGATATATAGACACCCGAGGCATTAACATATATATCTACCACAGATTCCATGAATTGAAAGCCTCCATGATCTTCTCTAGTGACAGCAATTTTAAATACAAGTGATGTACAAATTTATCAACACCTCCTGAGTACACATATATACATGTACAATTTCTGGAAATCTCCTCACTTTGTTTACAATATAACAGATTGTAGCAGAATACATGGCATGGTCCACAGTTCATACAAGTTTACAGCTTTGAAATTCAAGGACTTTTCCTGGCACTTTCTGGGCAAATTTCACAAAACTCAAGGACCTCTGATGGAATTTCGACACATCACTGTGAGGTCAGTGGAACACGGGAAAAGAATCAGGCATTTAAACAAAGTAATCACCTCAACAACAAAATTCCAAGGATTTTCAATGCCTTCATAACAAGAAATGAAATCCTGGACTTTCAAGGTGCATATACGAAGCCTGGGCACCAGCTGTATTTGGCCAACCCTTTTGCCAGACAACATTGGTCTCGCATGGGAGATATTCTTTCGGGTAATACAAGCATGGGCAATTTAGGACTGCTCCAACAGTCTGAAAAACAGTGGTCTCCTGTAGCAGGTGGTCTTACAACAGGTACAATGGCCCCTCCTTCACTCTTTCAGTTCCAACTATGGCTTAACGCTTTCCCCCTCAAGCTGGCCCAAACTGGCTGGTGGTCAAATGTCGTCTGCTTCAGTGTTTTCAACTAATATCAACAGTTATGAAAAACTATTTGACTGAGAAATGTACAGGAGACGTATCAAGATCACATGCCCCAGGTCAACAGCTTTCCTTGGCATGGGTTGGGCACTTAGAGGGTTAAGTCAAACTAATTAAAATAAACTTTCTTTTTTTTTGCTTGTGACGTCACTGTAGCACGTTACCAACCCTTGTTGTTGACACTATAGTATATAAGCAGAGGACATAACTGTTATGTTTTCAGTCCCTGACAATCCGCTCTAACGGCTAAAACCGGTCGGACTTCTCCTCCTACTTTACTGCTGGGCCTTTGCCTTGTATTTTTTCATCATACTTAAGATAAACTGCTGTGAATTACAATAACCTGCTGGATAATTCATGTTCCTTGTAAAAAGACCTTTCACCAAGACCTCCAGGTACCAGCATGCCAGTGGGTACATACATGTAGAAAATAACTGTCTGGGTCAACAGCTTTCCTCGGTGCACTATAGGCACAATGCACCCAAAGGATAATGATGAAACCTGTTGATTCAGTCCAAGATATGGCACTGAAAAGAGTTTATGCCACCTCAAGTGTATCAGAAATGTTCCCTTGTAAGAGGGGCGGCGCCGGCCTCCCTTGACAGGAAAATAAAATGAATACAATGTGCACCATGCTGACTGTATGGAGAGCGACCTCTGTCCAGGGGGCTGCATCTTATCAGGGTGGCCTGATAAGAGGGAATCATTTTATCTTTACGTAAAAAAACCTGACTGTCAGACCAGGGTAATCTTAATGAGATATGTGGTTTCCGATGAGACATGGCCTTTAGAGCAGCTTATATAAAATTGTAGATGAGACCTATGAAGAAAAAAGTTCTGGGTCAACAGGTTTCTTTGGTATGGGTCCCACAGGAAGGTGTCAGTAAGTCTTTCTTAATTTAACAGGCAAATGCTAGGTTAAAATATTCAGGATTGTGCAATCTTTTGCTCTCAAACTTACATAAGACAGTCTTGAGGTGAAAAAGTGTCAAATCTATTAACCTGGTGGTTCATTGGTCAAAACTAAAAATATCTATTGAAACATAGTGAGTATATTTGAGTAATGATGAAGCATGGACAATAACTGTATCATAACAAAAATAAATCATATGGCAACTGCACATATCCACCTGCACCAGTCCTTCTATACTCCACATTTTTTATAATATTTTCCCAAGGGGAATCAAATTCAGTTTCAAAAATAGCAGGCAGGCAGAATATACACATAATGGGTACATACATGTACATGTTCCTACAGTGTTGCCTGCAATTGATAACCAATCAAGGAAAATAAAGATTGTCGGGATTTCAACACCACCGTCACCTCTCCTATCATATAGGCAGGAGGCTTTTGCTGAAAAATTACTACAACAGTGAAACTTCATCATAACAACACACAGATATCTGACATATTTAATATAATGACACAAATTTTCATGGGAAAGATTTATTTTCTTTGTTATGTGACTTATCTATCTGACATTTTCAGTTATCCGACACATTTCGTAGGAACAGATGGTGTCATTATAACGAGTTTTCAGCGTACCATCAAACTTCTAAAAAGAGAGCATTGGAAGTTTAATCAACAAAACTTGCATTGGACAACATTGTTTACTTGCCACAAACATTTGTTGTGGCAACAGCAAATGTCAAACTCTTTGCTTATTCTGAGGAGATGCACACACACACATACATACATGTATGTATGCACAGTGAAACCTCCATAACAACATTCAGATATCTGATACAGTTTCAGGGAACAGATGGTCTCATTATATAAAGAGTTTTCCCTGCATGTACATGTCAATGCCTACATATACATGCATAAATTATATATAACTCCATTAGATAACAAAGTCATCTAAATACTGTGTATAGCACATTATCTTCAATCTCATTTGTATAAATATGTAAAGCAAAATACATTCAAAAATGCCCTCATCTGCACTTCACAGACAAGATACACCCATACCCACTCTTGCGCCAGATGTGTAGGGCCATGTTTATAACAGTGCAGGATTTATTTGTAGTATAATACTGCAAATAGTTCACAGTCGCTGTGAAAATTAAAATCATTTTAATTAACAAAGTCAATTGCACCTTTTCATTAACCCATAATGTGGCAAAACCACATTCACTGGGCAAGAGTAGAATGATTGCTATATGTCACTGTTGAGTCTGTCTTGACAGACCAACTTCTCTGGATACAGTGCTTTGTGAGTTCAAGTTATTTATACCTCCAATCAAAGAGCACCTGTTTTGAGAGACCAAAAGAGGAGAGGTCACCAAGAAAATTTGATGAATACATACCAATACATAAAATTCATCCGAGCTAGAGGTGCATATTCCCATCAGATTCTATGTTCAAGTAATACTCAATCAATTGATTAGTTTTGCAACTGAGGTGACAAAATTTACATGAACATTTCAACTGCACAGCAAGATTTACCATTGGAAATGCTGTGTTCCTAAATACAGTGATTAATGTTATTTTAGGTGTAAAATTACAACAGGAAGTAATGGCAATACACCCACCTAGCCTTCCTACCTACAGAGCCCTCTACTGAGAACCACCTAAACCACCTGATCTAGCCCTTAATTTGCTGAGCCCTGGAGGTGGTTTTTCCAGACAGGGACTGCTGCAGTTTCTTCAAATTTGCCACAAGGCAAAATAATTCACATAGACTGACACAATACATCTGATAAATCAGTGACTTTTTACATTTCATTGAATGATCTCCATACTGAGCATGAATGACGACGTGTCTGACAATAAATTACAGTATCATTATAATATATGTATAAATGTGTTATTTTGGTAATCGTAAACTGACTGTTTCTGACAAAATTGCACGTTGATTAAACCAATTCAGCCATATCATATAATACTGATTTTCAAACAAATATATATATGTCATAAGATAAGAATTGCAAGTTATACTGACAGAAAATATGGCACCCTTCCATATTCTTTCTCAACAGTGGTTCTCCTTCTACAAGGCCACTCCAAATGCAGCCCAACGGTGGTCTCGTAAGAAAGGCTGCCTCTCCACTGGGGAAAAATATAATGGAAAAGTCACACTTGCTGCACATGAATGACGGTCTTTCTAGAGGGATAGCCTCTGGTTAGAGCGGCCTTACAAGAGGGAGGCCACCGTAGTGGGTCAAAATAAAGCTTAAGAATGATCGAAGAAGTGACTGAGCTAATATACATCAGCTCGTGATATTTGATATTGATTTTGCCAGTGTTTCATCTCTACTACCACTGTATAACCATGCAGTATCACCACTCCTAAATCCAACATACATGTATAAAACCTTCTTATCACAACAAATAAGAATAAAATAGCGTTCAGAGAATGGATTACCCTCAGTGCCCACAATTTTTCCCCTCAATTTTGCTTTTTTTTTTCTTTTGTTGAGACATCAAAGTAAGACACTTTACATACAATTTCCATATTGTTATTTATGAAATGAAAGAGCAATTTTGGATTTGTTCTTTGGGTAAGTTCTGGTGACAGAGACCACTGTACTGTGCATCACTCAGACGGCTATCAAATAAATACTTCAAAAGTTTCATAACATGTTCAAAAATAATAAGAGGAAGCTAGTTTTTAAAAGGAGTGTGGTCCACTATAATGTGCACCTCTGATAAAAATTTGGTGAAGCTGCATTGGATCCTTGTTGAAATATGGTAACGTCGTCCCCTTGTGCATCACTCAGACGGCCTTGAAGATAAAAACTTTTAGAGTTTCATAAAAAGTTTATCAATACAAAGAGGACCCTGGCTTTACATAGGAACCTGGTTCATTATAAGATGCATCTGTGACAAAAATTTGGCACACCTACAGTGAATATTTTTTGAGATATTGCGGTAACATTGACAAGATGTATGGACCAATGGACGATGCAGGGGATGACAATACCCTGTGGCATTTTATGTGCCGAAGGTAACAAAGACCATGCAAGGGTCTATAATATCACTTGTATATTCCACATATTCACTTAAACACAAGTTTTGAGTTATGTCCCTGATCTTGACTAGGCCTTCCAAGGTTGCTCTAGGTCAACTATGACAGCTCAAAATGAAAGAACATTTTCTCTTCATGTGAAGAGAAAGAAAAAAAAAGGCATAACCTGAAACACACCCAAACACGTGGCTTATACACAATTCAGATGGCTGGCTGAATTTGTTCTTGAGTTTATTTTTGACCTGTATATAATGGGTCAGATATACAGATATGACCTTGACCTTCAATAGGTTTCTGAAACACTCCTGCACATCTAGCTCATGTGAAATACAGATGGCTAGCTGCATTCAATCAAGAGTAAAAGTGGTAAAGCAGTTGTTTGGTGAACATTGATCCCTAAAAATAGGTCAAATATAGAGCTGTGACCTTGACCTTTGACACACTTCTGGAACACCTCTAGATGCTCAACCCACATAAAATTATGATGGCCAGTTGCTTGCATTCAAGACTTACAGCAGTCACAACATACACACGGACAAACAAACAGATGATGAAGTGAATAATAATACCTCCTGGGGATCCCCAGCCAAACTTTGGCTGTGGGGCTAAAAACCATGCATACCTCAACCCCTTCCACACAAGACCCTCATTAACCTACTATGTATAATTATATATATATATATATATATATATATATATATATATATAAAATTTTATATATATATGTATATAGGTACATACAATTCAAATTATGTATAAAGCTAGTGATTTTAGTATTTGCTGTGCAATAAAAAACAATTGATCAAAGTCTTCATCACCATGATATAAAATGATTTAAGTTACATGGTGTAATTACTACATTCCTTGTTCGATTTAATTTCAAAATGTAAATTATGAATAAATTACAAAAAATTTATACACCCAGTTCTAAAATACAGAAGAGCTGACCATGTGCAGTGCATGTACATGTATAACTGAATCAAAATATTGACAAGAAAATGAATTGTACTGATATTTATAACCACACCAGACTTCTGAGTAGATCCATGCCGTAACCACCAAGCTGGTTTCAGATGTCATTTCCATTTCTTGTCTTAACATTGAAGGAGAAGGCAAGAATTCCTCCTGTTCAAAAAGAAACATTAAAAATGTATTATATTTAATTTTGTGCCTTGTTCAGCTAAAATGTGGGTGTTAACAATATATGGTGGTCCCCCTCCATTAAGAGAGGCCCCCCTCTCTACAAAGGCCACTTTGCTATGCCAAAAAAGTGGTATTCCCATTGTATTGTCCCTCTCTAGAAAGGCTACGACTGTAATGTGGCCAGTTTCTGGTTGCATTTGGAGTGGCCATATAAGATGGGGACCACAGTAGCAAAAAAAAAAAATGAGGAGGAGGGGAAGAGGAGGAGAAAGAGGAGGAGACAGAATAGGAGGGGAAGGAGGAGTCATGGCTGACAGACAAGATACCCGCTGCTTTGTGCACATTCTGTGACCTTGAAAATGAGCCGAATGTCAGCAAAATGTAATCAGGTCAAGAAATAGCATCAAGGTACAACTGACATAAATTATGGTTTGATTTGGCCTGTGTGTCTCAGGAGATATCCTGCTCAGAGCAATTTAAGATACTTTTGCAGTTTAAAGTGGTTTCCTGCAACAACTGAAAAGCACCATACATTCAAATGAAAAGAAAAATGTAAGACTTAGAAAGTTTTGAAATAATTGCTGAGAGAGAGAGAGAGGGAGGGAGGGAGGGAGGGAGGGAGGGAGGGAGGGAGAGAGAGAGAGAGAGAGAGAGAGAGAGAGAGAGAGAGAGAGAGAGAGAGAGAGAGAGAGAGAGAGAGAGAGAGAGAGAGAGAGAGAGAGAGAGAGAGAGAGAGAGAGAGAGAGAGAGAGAGAGAGAGAGAGAGAGAGAGAGAGAGAGAGAGAGACTGACATGTGCTGCATATGAATATATTCATATTGGTGTATGTTCGCCAATTATTTCTCACATACCTGGGGCATTTATCATTTTAGCCACAAATTGTGGATTGAATTATAAATGTTGCAAGTCATTTCTATTTGCTAACAAGAGTTGAAACACTTGTATATTTATTGAAGAAATTGTGTGAAAGACTTTAATAAGGCTAATTTTGAATGAGTTACAATTTTTCATAAAAGAAATAAATCAATGTGATGTGTGAATACAACAATAATTATTGGAATTATAATTATGACTGCACATTCAAATCTATCTTAAAAAAAAGACTTTTCACTGAAGTTCCTGTATGCTTATAGGTCTGAAGAAAAAGAACTGTTATCAAGGTGAACAGCTTTTCCATACACTTTTTAGACGAAATGTGATTTAAGTGCCTTGAGGAAAGTTGTTGACTAAGTCTTCAATTGGCATCGAAAGAATATTAAACTTCCTGTCATGTAGACGACACCTGTATGAAAGCATGCCCCATGACAAGAAAAATTTTGACTCTCCCTTCATCCCTGGCAGCACAAGCGAAGAAGGCAAAATATAGATATTTTGATGAACTTACCTACAAATGTGAAGCCAGCTGTCAGAGAAAACATACCAAACCAACCCAGACTATCACTCAGCTGCATCGATAATAATGCTGCTATTGGAGCGGTTACTGCCTGAAGATTAGAAGAAAAATAGGGTCAAATCAATGCAATTTGGACTCCCTGTTGAAAAATGCAGCTGATATAGTATAGGAACAAACCTCTCCTTGTGCTTTTAACATAAATAATGTGCACCTGCTACCTTTCATTTTTCTCTTCCACCTGTTACTGTACAGCATAAAATTTTTTATTCATTTGTGTAGTTAAAGTTTTTCTTTGGTCCAACAGGAGGCATGCATATCAACCGGGATCCTGTGCTGCCACCTAGACTGCAGCAAGGAACTTGACAGGAAGGAGGGCACATTTATGTGTTACGCAGGCGCCAAAGGAGCAACTTGAGAAAGCAAAAAGCTTTAGAAAATTATTCACTAAGTTTTAAAACATACAAGATGCTAAACGTATTTAGAAAAATTAATTTGTTTGGTAGGAAAAGTGTTATTTCTGGATGGTTAAGTAACAGAATTTGTAAAAGTGCCCTGATCATGGTGCAGGCATAGTTCTGTTGCCTAGCAACTGAGGGGAGCAGAGCAGGTCTGCAGTTAATATAGATTAACACGAATACTTCCTATTTAATGGCATTATGTCATGGTCAGCAACAGATGGAGCCATCAGCACATAGGAACTTGCTGCATGACACACCACTTCCTGCTGGCAATGATTGACCATGATAAAGAGCTGGGTTTGTTTATCTCCCAGTTGGCTCCACTTGGTTAAGCTGCTCCCAAATATAAAGACATTTTATCAACAGGTGGACTGAGATGTAACTTGGGCGGTATTTTTTTTCAACCCTTGTCTTCTTAAGCTGGGTATAGCTTGTTTGTTTACTTGAGTCATATAAATTCAGGTTTTTCTCCTCCAAATTCTTCTTCAACTTTAACCCTTTCCCCCTTGAATTGACACTTGAGTTAACAACTTTCCTTGGCATGAGTTGGGCACTTAATGCTAAGGAAAGTTGTTGACCTGGGGCATATGATCTTGATAGGGTTCATCTACAATTATCAGTCAAAACTGTTTTTCATTGCTGTTCAAACTAGTTGAAAACACTCAAGCAGACGACATTTTCCGGTTTCGACTGGTTTCAGGGGGAAAGGGTTAATCATCTGCTAGTTTCTCTTGGGGAAAAAGCATGCCGACATATTGTTATCATGTCTGTCAATGTTACAAAATAGTAAAAAAAGGCAACATATTGGACGTTCTCCTACCTGTGATGTAAACACCAACCCATAGTTTGTGGCCACATATTTTGGTCCAAAAGCTTTGGCGGTCGCTGTGGGGAACAAGCTGAAGTTGCCACAGAACGTACCAAAGAGAAGACACACCCAAATGAAGAGCATCGCTTGTCCTGCCATTGGGGTTATGACTAGAGTCAGCAATAATGCTACCATGATGCTACACACACATATCATGATCACCTGAAAATGTACATCCATAGGATCATTTCAGATAGCTAAGCCTGGATATGTGAAGACATTTACAGTGGTCCCTGTCTCGAGAGACCACTCTGATGAGTGACAACCTGCTTTAACAAACCATCTTTTCAAATCTTTACTTAGTATGTAGTTATCTATTACTTGTAGCTCCTATGAGAGACTACCTGCCTTGAAAGATGACCTTTACTCAGTATGTTTCATGTTAATACCTCCTATGAGAGACCACCTATTTTCAGGACAGTTTTTCAAGACAGGTTTCAATGTACTGATACATTACAGGAGTGCTCATCATTGAGGCCCTTTTATAAAACAAAAAATCTTATTGGTCACTTTTGTAACTGAATTTTATTGAGCAACCAATTGAAAGCGCAGTTTCATCATCGCTGTCAAGTTCCTTCCAGATGAAGAATAAGATCCATTCATGATTCCAAAGGACTTGTGTCAGAAACATTTTGCAGAGAAATAGAGATGATGCCCCATCTTGTAAACAAATTTATGTTCCAATGCATCCACATACAATTTACACTGGAACGTTAGCTTTAAGCTCATGTAACCTGCAGTCTAAAGTATCCTACTATTTTCTCAGATAACTTGAAAAAATACTCATACGTTGATGGTTAACTTAAAATTGTTCCCAACTCATTTTACATGTACTTTTCATTGCATCAATTTTCAGTTTTTGATTCTCAAACATTTAAGAGAGAGTAAGGGGCTTTTCCATACTAGTGTATTGGGCATTTTTATTTTACCGTACAGTGGTTCTCCTCTTATAAAGCTACTCCAAATGCACCTGAACTGTGGCCTCTCCTGAGGGGGCAAATATAATGAAAATGCCCCCACTGATGAAGAGAAAAGTGGCCTTTCTAGAGGCGAAGGCCTCTCTTGAGAACAGCCTCATACGTTGGGAACCTTTTAACTTTCTGTACTTTGTACCAGCCATAATAGCTATATTTTCTAATGTTCCATATCTTGAAAACGGGCAAAATTATCATCTATACCAGTGTACTGGGACCCTCTCCCCCCCACCTCCCTTTCATTTAATTGCAATGATTTATATTTAAAAGAATCTCTTTCTGTATTGCAATGCACAATGTCACATGTATTTTATCAAAATGTTTTCCAAACCTTTTTCCATTGTTTCATAGCCACCAGTAACACCGTGACCAAAAATGACCATACAACAATGCCTCAAGTTTATTTACCCTTGTTTTGCCTCATAACGTCGTGTACCAGCCATTGTAACTTACCCTAAATGAGAATCTGTCTGCCAGGTGACCCCACAAGATGCGACCTAGCGAGTTGAAGACTGATGCAAATGCCCCCACCAGTGCCAGAAATCTGTCATCTTTGATGAAGGTTTGAGCATAAGTCTGTAAAAGTGGAGGCAATACGGTTAAGGGAGAAAGGGTTCATCATTGAATACTCACTTTTTGTTGGACTTTTTAGACTTTTGTCTCAAAATTTGCCTATTATGGATAATCTACCCCATAAATTTCTATTTCTTTCTTTTGTGTTTTAATATGTTTTTGTCACATGATAAATCTCTCCCACGGAAGCAAAAATATCCTTATCTCTGGAGGTTGATGGGTATACTACTGATGTTCTGATATTTTAGACATTCATGCAGAAAGGTTGCCTGTGAAGCAGACCGCCTGCTTCGCAGACAAGCAAAAAGTTTAGGTACAATAGGAATTTTAACCATAAATACCTTACCAATGTAAAATTTCCACCTACCTTGTAAAGTGTAGATACAAATAATATAGCTTGTCCATTGAATAGGAACATTGCCCATAAAGTATAGAAGGCTCGAGTTTTCAGCACTTCTGTTGGGTACATGCTGTGACAAGACCCCACAGTCCTGAAATCCACAGATATCACAAGCTACAACATCCTTTTTTGGTGCCCCTGCCTCCCCCCCCCCCCCTCATTGATTTAACAACCAAAATGCTGAATAATACAATGTACAAGTATTATGAAAATTTTGACCATTAGTTATACCAAAATAGTGTTATATCTCTACATGTACATCCCATCTCCAGTGAGATGGCTTGTGCCAAAGGTTGCTGGTTTGAGACATAGCAGTTCCATGGTTCAAAAAACAAAAAAAACAAAAACAAAAAGATAAAAAACAAAAATAAAAAAAATAAAAAAAATACCAACAACAACAAAAAAAAATCCAACATAGTTCTAAATTCAAGTGTCACAACAGTACATGTACAGCTCAAAATTCCTGCAGTTGCTTCACTTAACCTTTTTCCTGTTCAAATTGTGCAAAAATGCCCAGATGTATATTGTCATCCGTTTTAATACCGCTACTTAAATTTCAAGTTAATAATGTCAAAAAAATCTTTTGTTGAGCATTGTGGGAAAGACCTGTTATGATGGTACAGCTAAAGTCAATAACTTTCCTTAGTGCAGGTTGGATGATTGCCCAACCTGCACCAAGGAAAGCTATTGACCTTAGTCATACCATCAACAGGTCTTTCCTACCAGACCCAGCACACAGAAAGCTTTCATACAATCAGATTCTGAGGCACAGTAAATCCCAATTTCAAACCACTTAGAGCCAATTCAAAATTCACATTTAGCAAAACTATGTGATAATCTGAAGAAGTAAAATTCCACGCCCAGAAGGACAATGGTGAATGGTGTAGCACTGTATTCCTCCTTATTTGCATACTACTACCGTGTGTGTGTGTGTGTGTGTGTGTGTGTGTGTGTGTGTGTGTTAAATTGTGTTTAAATGTTTTAACCTCCATCATTTGGCTCTATTTACATGTACACACATTAGTAAAAGGTCACATGATATCAAAATGTGTATTTCAAATGTAAGATGTCATTTATTATTTTGTTTGTTTATGTACGGTATAGATTGCCTCTCTTTGTCCAATTGAGAGGTCACTCAGCTGGACTCCGCCCAGGGCTGCACGGTCAAACAGTGCTACAGGCTTGGGAAGAAATCCAGACATTCTAAATTGTCATAAGCTATGAAAGTTAAACCAGTATGGCAAATCGAAAAAGAACATGTTGCTTCCTTATTTCATCATATATATAAAGTTGATAGTCAGGCTCAAGACCTCTCAATACATATTCTATCTGATTACATTACATCTGGAAAACTTAACAGTAACACCTTGTTGAATCCTATTCATAACCTTAATCCTATAAATTTAATTTTCAATTACAGAAAATCTGAGATGATTCCCTCCAATGATGGACTAGTGGACTTTCTCCGAACTTTGATTTGTCACAAATATTTTTTAAACATTACAGTGAAAAGCATATGCTGGTATCTCTCCCTAATTGCCCTTTTTGAGCTTTTACAATTATTAGCAATTGTATGGGTACTTATGTTATAATTTCACATTCTTATAGTTTCAATTGTAATAATCATTTTCAGGTTTCCACTTGCAATTTCTTTGTGTTGGTATCCTCTGTATTTATGTTTTATTTTCATGTGACTATAATTTTGATCTTGATGTAACTTTTAATTTCTCCACTTGTGGAGGTTTTAATAAAATTATTATTGTTGTTGTTGTTGTTGTAGTTGTTATTATTATTATTATTATTATTATTATTATTATTATTATTATTATTATTATTATTATTATTATTATTATTTTGAAGTGCACAAATTTCCACGGTTTTCTGATCTTAAAGGTTTCACTACTGTCTTTTACTCATGCCTTTGGACTCTGCTTCTATTAAATCTAAATTGGAGTGCTATTTACTGTGTTTTTTTTTCTTTTTAAATGTTTGTGCAATATGCAAAATACATAAAAAAAATAAAGTTTACCACAAACTAAATTTACGGCACATACCTTTGGGTGCTTTCCTCCTCCTCTTCTGAGCTTGTGTTGCCATCCCTGCTGCCAACCGAGTCAGTCTTCACCAAAACTGTTCTTTCCCCATGCTATTAATGACAAAAATAAGAAATACATCCTCTGTGTGCTATTACAGCCCTATGGAGAGTCACCGAACCAAATTTTATGCAGGAGAATGTAGCTTGAGCTTTGAAAAATCAACCCAACATTCGGGTACTTTGCTATAAAAATTTAACTTCCTTAGGGAATAATAAACCAACATGGTGAAAAATATGACCAAATATTTGTGTTGAAAGTGCACACACAAGGCCATTTTGACCTGTTTTGGGGAATGAATTTTGTGGCCATCTGGAGGGAAAAATTAAAATGCCATCAGAGATTGCTGGATCCATGCCCCCCCCTCCCCCCCTGCCTCTTTTATAACCTTGCTAATCACAGGTCTAATTTTGATATGACTGTAGTCAATAAAGAAAGGCTATCACTGTGACCCAGATACTTGACCTAGTGACCTACTTTTGTTTCATGACACACCATTAGGTTAAGATACATGTGGGCATGAAGTTTCACTAACCTAAGTTAGATAGTAAAGGAATTATAGCCCGGACACGATTTTATAAAGATATGTCACTATGATTATGAGTCAGAGATAAGGTTGATTTAGCACAATGCCTTAGGCCCACTAAGAAGTGTGCCGACCTACAGACTACTTCAGATCAGCCACGAAAGTGCTTAAGTTTTATCTGTTTATCACTGGGACTACTCTTGATGGGATCCAGAAAACCTAACGCATGACTATTGGAACCTAAGCAAAGGAGCCCACAAAGGTGTACATGCCCTACTCCGCCACTATCATGTCATGCAAGTAGTGTTTGGCAAAAGTCATAGATGGTCACTAGCAGAATGTCAACAACTGCGAGGTACCAAAGGGCACGCCAGGAGGTATTAAAGGCTTGCACTTCCTGAGCTCTGACTGAAACAAGTTGCAAGGCAAGGCACCAGGCCTCTCCAGCATAGTCTCATAGGCCTTAAGGATCATCTCCTTAATCCACGAAGAAATCATGTTTCTGCAAACTTGCTCCTTATGAGGGTTACCAATGGGTAGGAAGAGGGCAGACATCTGTTCCCTGCAGCTGTCGGTAAATGAAAGGTACTAGTGAAGGGCTCTCACAGGACACAGCGCTCTTTCCTTCAGTGGAAGAGCAGTATCCATAGCATGGACGATAAAATCCTTGAAGGCCGCAGCCAGATCTCGAGCCACTTAATTCTTTGCAAGGAAGCCCTAGTGAGGCCTCAGGGTCACCTGGGAGTGGTCTTTGGACCAATGGAGTCGGTCATGACCTAGAGCATGGATCTCCCTTCTTTCAGCCCCTGAAGCGAGTGTTAATAGAAATGAAACAATCTTCCATGTCTAGTACTTGAGATCCAGCCATCAGGGGTCTTCAAGGCACTCAAAAGGCCACTTCTTCAGCATGACTAAGAATAGTGGAAGGTCTCACCATGGTAGGACCTGCCTCCCTGCTGGTCTGTCGGTGCAGAAGGATGCAATAAGCACTGACAGATAGGGATCCCTCTCAATGCGAATGTCGCGGACATCCTCGAGGGTTGAGGAGAAGGCTGATTGGAAACCCTCCACTGTTCTCAAGCTCTTGCCAAGGACTTCCCAATGATAAAGTAGAGAATCGGCAATGTCAGCAATATGCAGAGACCAAAGGTGGATTCCATTACTGGCACCCCAGTTGGAAAACACAGTCGGGGCCGCAAGGGGGCAATCAAGATCAGACTGCAGTGACCGAACCTTGCGCAGTACCCTCAGATGGATCTGTGAAGGTGGAAACTCGTACCCCCAAAGGTTGCTTCAGTCTATGGCTAGGAGTCCGGGAAAGGTGAGAGGTAAACCAGCAATTTCACATTCTTGCAAGTCGTGAACGAGTCCACAGGTGGAGTTCCCATCTGGCTCACATGGCCTGAATAACCTGTGGATGGAGCAATTAACCACTATGTCCATACAGGTTGACCTCTTCTTGATTTCGGTTGGCCAGCACATTTTCATGTCCTGGGACATGCCCTGCATGTGCACGGATGTTGTGTTTAGAGCACCATTGAGTGATGCACTCAGCCAACTGTGTCAGCTTCTGGGGAGCGCGTTCCGCCTTGCTTGTTGAGGTAGGCTACTATAGTTCTGTTGTCACCACCTTTTTCAAAGGAACTGAAAGGTGGTGCCACGGGACTGTCAGGTATTAAGAAATCAATTGAGTGAACTCAGCTCGATTTCCTGGGTGTTTGACCCAGACACAGAGGTCTTGCAAAAAAGGTAGTTGAGAGGCAACATTATGTAACTAATATGGTCTCACACACTGACTTTTCCATGATTTTCCTTTTTCTTTTTTTTTTTGGCATTCTTTATTTATTTTTAGGATTTATAATTTACCATTTATTAAACAAATGCCCTTACCTTGACCACCAACTCTTCAGCAGGGTCGCCCAGCAAGAGACAGCCTACCAGCTGCATGACTGCATAGCATGCTCCCAGAAGGAGGAAACAGTGTGGCACGCTGTCCAGTAATGCCGAGTCTTTTGGGTCACTAAAGTATCTACAAAAATTTTTAAAAAAAATATATAATAAAAAAGTACAAAAATCAACTGTTAACACACCATTTTAATATACCATGCTGGCACAGCTGAATAGAATGCTTTTTTGTTAACCCTTTCCCCCTTAACTATAACTGAAGCAACAGCTTTTCCTGGGCATGTTATCTTGATAGGACTCATCTGCAATTTTCAGTCGAACTGTTTTTCATTCCTGTTGAAATCAGTTGAAAATACTGAATCAGACAACACTTGACCACAGACCAGTTTTGGCCAATTTAAGGGGGAAAGAATTAACCTTTTTCCTAATGATCACAACAGTCATTCACATGCGAACGATTATTTCAGAATCCATATCAGCTGTCAAAATATAATCTATGTCATTAAAAATAATTGTAAAGTTGATTATGAATAATTTTTTCAAAGACTTTTGAATTAGCAGATAATACAGAAATGGGCCGACAATTAGGGATTTAAGAATTGTCACCTTTTATTATTATTCTTTTATTAAAACCCCCGGAAACGGGGAAATACATAAATACCATTACATCGAGATATACAGTTACAGGACAAGAAAACATAAAATAAGAACACATAAAATAACATGGCCAGAGAGCCCACAGAGAGACCCACAGATACTACGAAACATAACCGTAGAGCTATAATTATACCTGTATGACACAACATGGTCGGGACCTCCCCCGGAGGGCTGGGTCGACCCGAGGATCCAACCGCTCCAAGTCACACAGATTGAACACTCGGGCCGCCCCCCCCCCCCCACCATATGGGAGGCCACATAGAATGCAGTCAGAAAGCACTTGTTAACAGTCGCACCCCGCGATGGTTCCAAGAATTCTGGAGATTGAATTTCGGACCACAAAGTAAGTATTTTAATGTATTGGCGAGCCCGTCAGGGTCCGCAGCCACGGCCAGAACAGGGACCGTCCGTTGTCGAAACACTGAATGGAGGGGTATTTTCTCCTCCTGCATACGGTGGCAAAGCGAGCCCGGTATGGACTGTCCGCTTGTTAAATACTGGGATAAAATATGAAAAAATATTGAACGGGCAGGCGAATCTATCCTGCTGACTCTATAAATTAGTGAGGCAGTATCTAACTTTATTATATGTGAGACAGGTGAGATATTTAAAGCTTTCAACAGGCGGGAATGACGGTGACGTTTACCAAGACCTAAGCAGCCCTTTACCAGGGTGCCTTGAGTAGACTCCAGTTGAGACAAATTACTTTGAGATAGATAAACAGTGTTCATTCCGTATGTGAGGCAGGGAACTCCTACCGTTCTCCACAGGTATGATTTGGCCTGAGAGTTCATACCGGGGTAGCTCATACCAGCATTAGCATACCTAAAAATAGCCCGCCTAGAGGCGGCACATCTCTTATTTACATGGTTGTTATATATATACAAAGGTACAACTTTCACATGTTTGAACATATGCAGGAATATTCCAGTTCCTAAACTTTGATTTACAATTAAGACCAATATAATTATAGCATCCCTTCATGAATTTTAATGCTTTTGTTGATACATGTACACAGTCTAAGCTATAGCTTGTCTTTTATTAAAATCATCGATGATTGTATTACCAACTGCTTGTAAACCTTCAGAAAATGCCATATAAAATCAAAAACAAGTAGACAAAATTTCAATCTCTTTGTTAAAAGACATGATCACAGCTTTGCCAAAAAACGTTCAAGGTTTGATTTACCAGAAAAAATAACTTCAGCTCCTACTAAAAATACAACAAGAATGTTATTGTTATCAGAGTTTAACTAGATATGTCAAGAACTTTTTAATTAGTAATTATCAAGAAGATTGCTCTATTCTTAATTGTTATTTGTTCACACCACTAGAACTAACATTCCTAATGTAATATTGTATCAGGCGTAAATTACATTAGTACTGCATTTCATTATTACATAATTATGCAAGTTAAGATCGTAACAGCAATTAAGTCAGTACTCTTGTTAATATAATCCTGTGACCCTCGTGACAGTGACAAAGTTTTTGTTTTAATAAGGGTCCCCCAACTATTCTCTTATAAATCATTTATCGTGTATGCATATGTGCAATTGGTGAATTAAATATTGATTGTTCCCCAGTCCTGAGTCATCTACAATATGATAATGATAACGATCATGATGATGACTCCTGGTTCAAAGTCTTCATAAAAAGAGAATGGCATACGTCAACAGCTGACCTTTTTGTGTAACCCAACTGCACAAAGGAAAGGCAGTCTAAAATTATTAACCATTTCCCACTCAAAATCACCCCAACGTGCCCGGATGTAAATTGACATAAATTTACCTCAACATTTTCACTTTCTTGTTACTAGGAAACGCTTTTGCTGAAATTTGTATGTAAGGCCATTCAAAATGGTACATACTAGTTCAATAGCCTTCATTAGTGCAATGAGCCCTACCCACGCCAAGGAAAGCTACTGACTGAGTCGTGCTCCGACCAGGAATGTGTTATGGGGAAAGGGTTAAAGGTGGCTTTTGCAAAGATTTCTAGTTCACACACAATGGGCAGAACACATATGTAAAAAGTGCATAATTGTTTTCTCTGCACTCATTTATTTTTGGACCAGTACTTACCCCACAATCAAATGGGTTTTCAATTGCGCCTAATATTGTTATAACTAAATTGACCTAATAATACTGTGGCTCTCCACTTGTCTGCCGCGGTCCTGTCTCACATAGTGACACAGGTGGCCTAAGGAAAAAAAAAGAAAAATAAACAAATAAACAAGAGGGCTGTGTGAACAGCCCATGCTCAGCTGATCTTGACATTCATCACACTTGCAGATCTATGAACTTGGGAGAGGATCAAGGTCACCCATGTTCTGAGTAGGTCTGACCATTATAAAAGAACACTAACATGTGCAACATCAAGGTTCAAGTAGTTCTCAAGTTATAATGAAGAGTAAAATTCATGTATGTTGCACTGTGACCCCAGAAACGAGGTCAAAGTCATTCATGTACTGTCTGAGCATGACCTTCATACAAAAACATTAACATGTGCAGGATCACAGTACTAACTCAAAACAGATCTCAAGTTATCAAGTAAACAGTAAATTTCATGTCAGTTGTCCTGTGAATTAGCATAAGAATGCCCATTGACTTACATAGTAATCAATAGGAAAGCTGCATTGATCGATAAGTACCCGAATGGAAAATACTTAAAAATCAGGAATCTAAAGCAGTGCCACCTAGTAAACACTTTGTTTGACCCTTCCACAAGAACATATCCATCACATTTCACTTTAATCTGAGTGACGGTTCTGAGAACAAGTGAAAAATAACAAAACCATATAAAAAATTAATAAAAAAAAAAAAAAAATGAAAAAATTGCAGTGCCACCTGGTAAACAAATTGGGAACTATGCATCCCTGGGAGTGTCTATGAATGATATCAAAACAACTGGGTGAGCAGTTTCAGAGGTGAAGAGTCTTTAAGGTTTGCCCCCCCCCCCCCCCAACAAAAAAATTCATAAAAATTCCAAAAATCAATAGAGCGTGACCGTTTGAACAAACTTAGTAGAGATCCACCCAAGGCACATCCCCACCAAGTTTGAAGTAAATCTGGCCAAAAGTATTTAAGTTATAACCATTACAAGAAATTCCCATGTTAAAACTTTCCTATTAAAACTTTTGTAAAGATTTTTGAAAAAAAATCATTAAAAAAAACAAAATTCATTGGAACATGACCATGGGAACAAACTTGGTAGAAACCCACCCAAGGTACATACCCACCAAGTTTGAAGTTAATCTGGATGACGGTTTTGGAGAAGAAGTCGTAAATGTGAATTAGCATTAGAATGCTCATTGACTTCCATAGTAATCAATAGACTACATTGACCGATAAGTACCCGAATTGAAAAAGTCGTTAAAAATCAGGAATCTGCAGCATTCCCACATAGTGAACAACTTTGTTTGACCCTTCTACAAGGAACATATCCACCACGTTTCAGCTTAATCTGAGTAACAGCTCTGGAGAAAAAGTCGAAAATAGCTAGAACACACAAAAATTCATAAAAAATTAGTGAAAAATTGCAGTGCCACCTGGTCAACAAATTAAGAACACGGAGTCCCTAGGTGTCTTTCCGTGTGATATCAGAGCGATTGAGTAAGCGCTTTCAGAGAAAAAGATTTTTTAGGATTTGTCCAAAATAAGAACAAAAAAATTCATTAAAAATCCAAAAATCACTGGAGCATGACCATTTGAACAAACCTGGTAGACACCCACCCAAGGTACATACCCACCAAGTTTGAAGTTAATCTGGATGACGGTTTTGGAGAAGAAGTCGAAAATGTGAATTAGCATTAGAATACTCATTGACTTCCATAGTAATCAATAGGAAAGCTGCATTGACCGATAAGTACCCGAATTGAAAAAATCGTTAAAAATCGGGAATCTGCAGCATTCCCACATAGTGAACAACTTTGTTTGACACTTCTGCAAGGAACATATCCACCATGTTTCAGCTTCATCTTAAGGACAGTTCTGGAGAAGAAGTCGAAAATAGCTAGAACACACAACAAATCATAAAAAATAGAAAAAAATTGCAGCACCACCTGGTGAACAAATTAAGAACAAAGAGTCCCGGGGAGTGTTTCTGTGTGATATCAAAGTAATTGGGTGAGCGGTTTCAGAGAAGATTTTTTAAGATTTGCCCAAAAAAGAACAAAAAAATTCATTAAAAATCCAAAAATCAATGGACCGTGACCATTTGAACAAACTTGGTAGACACCTACCCAAGGCACATCCCCACCAAGTTTGAAGTGGATCTGGCTGACAGTTTCGGAGAAGAAGACGAAAATGTAAATTGTTGACGGACGACGGACGGACGGACGGACGGATGGATGGACGACGGATGGACGACGGACAGAGGACCATAAGATAAGCTCAGCTGACTGACAAGTCAGCTGAGCTAAAAAAATCCATCCCTCTCACACACCCTTTGCCCGCCCTCTAAAGCTCAGGCTTTTCCCATGGGAGCCCTTATAAGGGCTACTACAATTCCCATTCCCTCCCCTCCCTGGACTCTGGGATTCTAATTTAACCGGTAGCCTTCTTACTCTATTATTTCATTCCTTTTCTCCCAGCATCCTACCAGGAAGCCCTGTAGACCTGCCTGCACCATTAATGCAGTGTATTAACATGTTGACAAAATCAAACATGCATGAGGGCTGTGTGATAATATAGGCCCACATCATACCTGACATTGGATAACTATGTCGAACAAAAAAAAAAAAAAGCATGGCACATCATGTCAGCATCGAAAGTAGGCTTAGGGCATACTTGGTGGGGTTAATACACAATTAAACATAGAATAAACAAAATCTCACACAGCTGGCGAGTGTCCTACTATTTCTCTCAATGGAAATTGCTGTTGCTGGGGAAAGTGATCACTCATGACCTTTGGTCACTCCAGTTTGACCTTTCAAGGTCAATCAGGTTTAAAATAAACCATAAAAATTGAAAGCCCATATAGGTACTTTCCTATTAATGTTTAATAATAACTTTAGGCCTATGATGCACCATTGAGAAGCTAGGTTCAGGCCAATATATGAAAATTGCTCAGTCAGCTGAAAAATGCAATGTTGATTTGACCTTGACCTTAAGGCTACGTATTATTATATGGGAAAAATTTCCCCAGACCTATCAATTACCTGTACCAAATTAGGAGGCAATATGTCAAGAGGGGACAGATATATAAGGAAAATAAGATATGCAGCGACGGCGGAAACGGAGGATGATGAGACAAAACACTGCATGCATCCCCTCCTACAGGGGGGGGGAGGAAGCATGATGATGATGATAATGATAATGTAAAGCAAACAAGTACTGGTGTACGTGTCATGATTTCCTCATCCTGCATTGGCCAGGAATGCAAAGTCTGGGCTTGTACCAGCCATTCACCAATACAGTGGTCCCTGTCTTGAGAGACCGCCCCCTAAGGCATGTCAAAATGTGATCTCTCAAAACAGGCGGTCTCAATAACATGGAAAAGGTAGCAGTGTTCTAAGAGAGCAGTCTTAAAAAAATAAGCTGTCTCTCATTGGAGTGGTCTCTCAAGACAGGTACCACTGTACTAACATAGGTTTATATATGATGCCAACCATTAACCAATGATACTCAGATAGGTTAATATATGTGAGATTTAGCCAAAGATATTTACACACTTTTAGCCAAATTGGCACAAGAAATTTCAGATTTCTTTAGTTTTGATTACATATATAAAAAATATAATTTGTGCCAGCAGTTGTTAAGAAAGTACAGTGAAACCTCATTATAACACTCAGACTCTCAGACTTCTAACATATTCACTTAGCAATACAAATTTTAAAGGTTTTTAAGTCAAATTCCTTTGCTATTTGACTCATTTATCTGACATATTCAAATGTCTCACACTTTTTGCAGGGAACAGATGGGGTCACTTTAACAAAGTCTCACTGTATCCACACACAACTATTGATAATCAGTTATCAAGAGCCTCACTTTGGGGTAAGAGGTTGGTGGATTGGTAATTTTCTTTGCAAGAAATCATTTATTGTTGATTAACAAGAAAGCAGCTTACTTTTCTGTAGATCCTGGTTCCAATGGTTTAGTCGGTGCTTTGTTATTTGGATTGATGAATGCAGTCTGCACTTGGTCAAAAATGAATGCTCCCCCTCCAAATCCAGCCACCACAATACCATTTACTAAACCTTTGTGATCTGGTAACCACTGAAAACACAAACAATATATGCTCCCTTATGTATGTATGTATGTATGTATGTATGTATGTATGTATGTATACTGTATGTATGTATGTATGTATGTATGTATGAATGTGTGTATGTATGTATGAATGTGTGTATGTATGTACATGTAAGTATGTACAGTTACACCTGGCTAAAACTTAACAGCCAAACGCTTTTTTCGCGTTTTGCTGGTGTTTGGCTTGTGTTTGGAAACGTTTGGAATGTATTTGAAAAGTGTTTGGAATGTGTTTGGAAAGCATTTGGGAAAAATCTCAAACATTTTTACAAAACGTTCAAACACTTTCACAAAGCTACCGAACACTTCTCCAAATGCGTTCAAACACTTTCCAAACGCGTTGAACAATTACCCGAAAGATTTCAAACACTTTCACAAACGCATTCAAACACAATGCATTTCAAACACTTCCATTTAAATGATGAAGAATCTCCAAATGTATTTTCAACAGGTCCAGCAATATATGATGTACCTGCATGCAAATGTGCACTTAGAAGGTAGCTTTCCACTGTATCACAGGCATAAACCAGTTGCAATTTGTCACGCAAACAAGAAAACAATGATATAGCCTACAATATATACACAAGCATTGTACGTGATACATGTACAAACTGTTAGATAGAACTGATTTTTTTTTTGAAAAAGCATAATTTCAACTTTATTGTCAAATATACATAGTAGAGCTTTTTGGCTTATCTATAAATGAAGGCATGCACATGTTTTTGGGATTTTTAGGTGCTGATAAGCTTCTTAGACACTTGTTAAAAAATATTCCTGTCATTAGAAGTAGATTACCAAGTCTTGGTGTGTATGTACATGTACACATACGTTTGGCGCAAAGTGTAAAGTGTTTGAAAACATTCGGCTTTCACCCAAACGCGTTCGGCAAAGTGTTTGAAAGTGTCTGAAAGCGTTTGGAAAAGTGTTTGAAAGCATTTGGCAAAGTGTTTGGAAAGTGTTTGCTACGCGTTTGCAAAACGTTTGACTTTCACTGAAAGTGTTTGGGAAACGTTTGGGAAACGTTGGTGCGTTTGGCGTTTGTTAACTTGAACACGAGCATAACTGTACATGTATGTATGTATGTATGTATGTATGTATGTACATGTGTATACTGCTACAAAACCTGTAATTCTACATTTGATGCTGAAATGTCCCATTGCATGCATATGATTTATTTTTCACAAAATTCAGATAAATTTGCCTGCTGAGCAGATTAAGTTCACAATTATCCCCTCTGCACTAAGTAGAGCGTCAAAAAAAAAATACAAACATAAAAGTTAACAGAACCAACAAACCCAAAGATTAGAGTTGCTAAGAGTGGGAGACCTGAAGCTCAAGCACGCCTACTACATGTAGGAGGCAGCACATGACAAGCAGAATAAAGAACTACACACATGTACCTGTTTGCAAATACACTTTTAATTGTACAATGTGGGTCTGGCAGCAATATTGATTCATAGTATCACATGATTTTATTGATACTACAATGTTATCAGGAGAAAAGATACATGTATGTGAATTTATTGATATTCCATTATATGCATGGAGATCTGCATGTATATGTGCAAACCCACAAATTAGGTCAACATCACTATTCACATGACTTAGTTAGGATCATAATAATTTTGAACCATTTTCGTAGTGTATTTCAGCTTATAATTCAGCATAATTTCACTTAATTCTGCATGAGTGATTCACAGAAAAAATGTGCAAGGTATAATACTTAAACATTTTATCCTTCACTCAAGGTGACCCTGTATTTTCCATATATACTCTATAAAGAGGGACATCTTTAGCTCCCAAAATCGCAAAGCTGGAGTCTGTACATTTCCAGTACATGTACAAAAAACAACTTGAACATGCAATGTTTCACTTGTGAAGTTCATTGTCAATATACAAGCACTCGAAAAGATGTATCAATAAGTAAAGAGTGTCTTCGTTAACGTATATCTATATGACTCAGCATTTTAAGCATGTGGTCATACCTGGCAGTGTTCACAACATGGGCTGGTTTGTGTTCATGCCATACAAGCAAGGAACATGAGTTCAGGGCCAGAATTTCAGCGAGAATCCGAGAATCTGTTCTCATAAAGGTTCTCCTAAAGTTGTCTTTCTTTAAAAAGAAAACTAACTGACAAAAATCTGATTAGATTCTGGCAAAATTTTGCGAAATTCTGCCCCTGGAGTTCAAAAAGGAACAGAATGCAAACACTTGATGCCAACAGTTACTAACAATTGATTTCAGGGCCAAAAAATTAAGTAGCAAAGAATATTGAGGAAAAATTCTACAATTATGACGCAAGACAAATGGTGAAAATGGTAATATTGTTAGGTAATTTCAGGGATTATCCCTGATGATGGAAAAAGTTGGCACCAGTGTCCACTGAGAAATATACACCACAGTTACCATGGTTACAGCCTGATGCCACAAAGGCATTGGGAGAGAGAAAACTTTTATTCATATCATATCTATCCCAGGTGGTGCCATAAAAACACCTGATCAAGTGTCAATAAGAGGACTATGACAGTTTTGTGTTTGGCTGAACTTGCATGCACAGACTGATGTGGTCCTGTGACCTTCAGGATAGGATAGGGCAGCATAGGGTAGGGCAGGGCAAGATAAGATATGTTTTCACTTTATGTTGGTTTACAAACAGCAAGGCAATAGCAAATTGGAGACTACATGTATTTACCAACAATAAAATTAATATGAATACACCAGGTACAAACTACAAGGTAGACATAAAAACGCATGTAAACTGTGTGAAAAAAACTGGCATATAAAATACACTCTTAAAGTATAGTACATGCTCTAGTTGAAAAGTATTTGATGCATTGCACAGCTGAATATTAAATAGTAACTAGAACAGGTTGATTTTCCAACAGAATATCAAATGTCTCCCCATGTGCCCTTAGTATTGTCACCCTTATTTTTATAAATAGGCATATCAATTCCAATGATCTACAGATATGGTGAAGGTACACTCTTTATTGACATTTCAAAACATTGATTTTTGATGAAATGCCCACATGACCTTGAAAAATAGGTCAAGGTCATACATCTGCAATTACAAGCAAGGTCTTACAAAAGTCTTACATAGAAACATAATCACATAAAATGTCAACCTCTTTAAGACAAATATTTCTCGAGTGCATCTGCAATGATTTTTAAAAAGTAGCCATGTGACCTTGAATACAGGTCAAGGTCACCCATCTACAATCCCAAGCTAGTTGGTATTATGTTACATAAACATGCAAAATTCCAACCTCCAACGTTAAATCCTTGCAGAGCTGTTGCATGCGTGTCAATTTTACATGACATGCCCATGTGACCTTGAAAAATATGTCAAGGTCACCCATCTGCAATCCCAAGCAAGATCATATATAGGAACATCTTCACATAAAATTTCAACTTCCCAAGTCAAATCTTCCTTGAGTTATCACGTCCACATTGATTTTAAAAGAAATGCCCACGTGACCTTGAAAAATAGGTCAAGGTCATATAATCTGCAGTTACAAGCAAGGTCTTACAAAAGTCTTACATAGAGCCATAATCACACAAAATGTCAACCACTTTAAGTCAAATCTTTCAAGAGTGCATCTGCTATGTATTTTTTAAAAGTGGCCACGTGTCCTTGAAAATAGGTCAAGGTCATCCATCTACAATCATTACCTAGTTCATATTATGGTACATAAGCATGCAAAATTTCAACTTCTTAAGTCAAATCCTTGCGGAGTTATTGCATCCACGTCAATTTTACATGACATGCCCACATGACCTTGAAAAATAGGTCAAGGTCATACATCTGCAGTTACAAGCAAAGTCTTACAAAAATCTTACATAGAAACATAATCACACAAAATAACCTCTTTAAGTCAAATCTTTCTCGAGTGCATCTGCAATGATTTTTAAAAGTGGCCATGTGACCTTCAAAATAGGTCAAGGTCACCCATCTACAATCCCAACCTAGTTCATATTATGGTTTATAATCATGCAAAATTTCAACCTCTTAAGTCAAATCCTTGCGGAGTTATTGTGTCCGCGTTGATTTTACATGACATGCCCATGTGACCTTGAAAAATATGTCAAGGTCACCCATCTGCACTCCCAAGCAAGGTTATATATAGGAACATCTTCACCAGAAATTTCAACTTCCCAAGTCAAATCTGTCTTGAGTTATCGCGTCCGCAACGCACACAACAATGTGTTGAAGAAGAACAAGAAAAAGAAGGGGAAGAAACAATATGTCCCCCGTTGCATGGGGAGACACAATAAGATAAAGCTAGACAGATATATGCTGTGACAAATATGTAAACTAGTAAAAGTTATCACAGGTTCGAAATGTATTGCTGTTACTGCTGATCAGCAGTGCTTGGAGGAGGACAGGAGCCCACCAGCTGAGTGATAGGGGTCAAAGCTGCCAAGACAGTGCAGGCTTGTCACAGCAGACATCATGACAGCTGATTGTAAGTCATCCCCAAAGAAATTCATGTCTAGCTAGCTAGCTAGATAGAATGAATGAATGAATGAATGAATGAATGAATGAATGAATGAATGAATGAATCAGTGCATAAAAGGAAAGAAAATGAACCAGACTGTCATCACCATCTGCAATATTCAGTTTTCACTTGCACGTATTCTGGAGTCTTCAAACGTTATTCAAATAAACAGAGACAGGAGCCAGTGTTATGAAAATATATATCAACACGTTATTTTGACCTTTCAAGTTTACTCAGAGTCAAAATTGAAAATGTCAAAAGAAACCCAATAAGGTACTTTCCTCTTGGCATTTCATGGTAACCATGGACCTAGGATCCAATATTTCCCAAATTTTTCAACCTATATTTCAGTTTGACCTAAATTCGGTCATTTTAATCTGTAAAGTCCAAGCTTTAAAAGAAAACTAAGTCCAGACCTAAAAACAAGAGAAACAATAAAAAACTAGAACAGACTGATTTTCCAACAGAAAATCAAATGTCTCCCGGTGGAACACTTACATCTCTGAATAAGCTACAGGTGATAACAAATTACAAATGACCAAGTCTGCTTGAAAGTTACAATCCTATTTCAGCTCTCACCTAGATACATTACTCTAGCAATTTTCATCAAGTTCTTCAAGACTTATTGCAGAGAAACCAATTTCACATAAATGACCCTGTGACCTTGAAAATTAGGTCAAGGTCACCCACATACAATCCCCACCTTGGTCTTACCTTGATACATAATCCTACCAAGTTTCATCAAATTCCATCCTGTTCTTCATGACTTATCGAACGGAAACCAATTTCACATAAGTGACCCTGTGACATTGACAATTTGCTCCAGGTCATCCAAATACAATCCTAACCTAGGTCTTGCCAAGATACACAATCCTACCAAGTTTAATCACATTCCATCAAGTTCTTCAAGACTTATCGCATGGAAACCAATTTCACATAAGTGACCCTGTGACCTTGAGAATTCACTCAAGGTCATCCAAATACAATCCCAACCTAGGTCTTGCCAAGATACATAATCCTACCAAGTTTCATCAAATTCCATCCTGTTCTTCATGACTTATCGAACGGAAACCAATTTCACATAAGTGACCCTCTGACCTTGAAAATTAGGTCAAGGTCACCCAAATACAATCCCAACCTAGGTCTTGCCAAGATACATAATCCTACCAAGTTTCATCAAATTCCATCCTGTTCATGACTTATCGAACGGAAACCAATTTCACATAAGTGACCCTGTGACCTTGAAAATTAGGTCAAGGTCACCCAAATACAATCCCAACCTAGGTCTTGCCTAGATACATAATCCTACCAAGTTTCATCAAATTCCATCCTGTTCTTCATGACATCGAACGGAAACCAATTTCACATAAGTGACCCTGTGACCTTGAAAATTAGGTCAAGGTCACCCACATACAATCCTAACCTAGGTCTTGCCAAGATACATAATCCTACCAAGTTTCATCACATTCCATCAAGTTTTTCAAGACTTATCGCATGGAAACCAATTTCACATAAGTGACCCTGTGACCTTGAAAATTAGGTCAAGGTCACCCAAATACAATCCCAACCTAGGTCTTGCCTAGATACATAATCCTACCAAATTTCATCAAATTCCATCAAGTCCTTCAAGACTTATCGCACGGAAACCAAGTGTTGAAGAACCTGAACAACAACAACAACAACAACAACAAGCGGAAGAAACGGGCACTAAAACAATATGTCCCCCGGCTTCCACCGGGAGACATAACTAGGAGAGAAGACTTGCTTTGAAGCAAATCTGTCTTTGTCAAACAAAAGAAAGTTGTTGCCTTGTACATTCAAAATGAAATTGGAAAAGCTACATGGCAGAAAACATTAATTTTCAGAAACAAGAGGGCTGTGTGAACAGTCCATCCTCAGCTGACCTTGACATTCAACCCATCATAAGTCCCAGTCTAGTCTATGGGATGAGGACTTTGGACAGGAAGTAAAACATGAAGCTTGCATTCCAATACCCCTTGACTTACATGGTCATCAATTGGAATGCATGCATTAACTGAAAGGTACCTAAATTGAAAAATTTGTTTAAAAAAACTGGGGATTCAGAGTGTCAGCACCCTGTGAGCAATTTTGTTTATCACTCCCACAAGCTACATTTCCACCAAGTTTCAGAACAATCTGAGTGAAGCTTCTGGATAAGAGGTCAAAAATTGGTTAAACACAGAAAAATTAGTTAAAAAAAAAAAAAGAAAAAATTGCAGCGCCACCTCCTGAAAAAATTAAGGTTTGGGGGTCCCCAGAAGTGTACTTATGCAATTTTAAAGCAATTGGCTTAGCAGTTTTGGCGAATATTTTTTTCAGATTTTGCCAAAAATCTAAAAATCACTGGAGTGTGGCCATTTTAATACACATCATGGAGACCGGACCCAAGGTACACCCTCACCAAGTTTCAAGTGAATCTGATCAATCACAGTGACAGTTTTGGAGTACAAGTCGAAAGTAGCCTTAACGCACAAAAATTCCTAAAATTATAGAAAAAAAAGCACAGTACCACTCGTTAAACAAATTAAGGTCTCGGGGTTTTATCTCTATGCAATTTCAAAGCAATTGGTTTGGCGGTTTTGGAGAAGAAAAAAATGAACAAACTACACATACCCTCAACGTAAGCCTTGCCTGAAGGGTCTGCCACTTGCTCAAATTAGGTCATGGTGATATGAAAAATCTAATCAGTTCATCTTGGCATGCTAGAGAAGCATACTGACAAAGTTGAGCAAAATGCATTAGAGCATTCTGGAGATATTGCAGTAACGAGCCCTAACGAGCATGCAATTAAGCTGCCATTTGCTCAAATAAGGTCATGGTGACACCAAAATCTAATCAGTTCATCTTGCCAGGTAAGGTAAGCATATTGCCAAACTTGAGCAAAATACATGAAAGCATTCTGTAGATATCGCGGTAATGAAAATGTGTACACCCAGACGGACATCGGCACGGAAAAAAGAATAACCCAAAAACAGAAATGATCCCCCTGTGGGGCGGACCCTTAAAAATCCATAAAATCAATAGACCATGACCATATGATCAAACTTAAACTAATAGACCCACCCAAGGTTCACCCTCAACAAATTTCAAGTGATACTGACTGATAGTTCTGGAGGAGAATTAAAAAATGTGAACTGTGGACAGATGGATGGATGATGGACAGTGGACCCTATTATAAACTCAACTGACTATAATCAGCTGAGGTAAAAAAAAATGTAGCAAAATAAGGCTCTTGGCTTGAAAAATGTGCACGTGAAAAAGAAATGCCAGACATAAAGAAAGAATTCTTGACATAACAGAATGTCAACTGTCAGCAACACAGACAAGATTTGGTCATGTAGTGAGAAACTCGGGTAGCTAATTCTAGTACATTTTTTTATTGCAACTTTGACTCATTTATGGATCACTGCTGACACAACAACATGGACTGATGAAAAAATGGTCACCACATGGTAGCATATAAGTGTTATGTCTGACATGAGTGTAAACAACAAATCCTAGTGATGTACATATACATGTACATACATGTATGTATGTACTTGACTGCTGATGACAGATCATGGCTTGTGTGTCTGGTGTAGCCAAAATATGTACAGTAAAACCTCCATATGTTGGCATCTCTCCAAAGTGGGCACCTCCTTACAGAGGGCACTTTTCTTCAGTGCTGTTTCATTTTTCCTATTGACATTATAAATCCACCTCTCTAAAGTGGGCACCTCCCTAATCTGGGCATTGGCCACCCTAAACATATACCAAAATCTGTTAAAATGGGCACTTTTCATTTGTTCAATAAATATTTCACTTTGTAAAAGTGTTGTTGTTTTTTTGCATCAGGACTTGCCACCTTTAACTCTGAATTCTTCAAGTGTCATTTTTCTATCTTTTCTCATGTATTTCATGTGGGATTAAGATACATGTATCTGTATGTATGTATGTATGTATGTATGTATGTATGTACATGTACATGTAGATGTGTATGCATGCATGTGCACTGCCTTATCTTTGTTGGTCATCCACACAACCCAAAATGGCCGACCCTCTGTAAAGTGGGCACCTCCCTAAAGTGGGCATTTTGCTCCGGTCCCAAGGGTGCCCATTTTACAGAGGTTTTACATGCAAATCTTTTACTGCTGCTCTAATTTGCATTATTTCAACTTCACTGATAGGCCCACACACTGTTCAGATACTCTAGCTTCAGTGGTGTCTGACAGCTTAGCTCTGGACATAATAGTTTTGAAGATAAATAGGTATTTAACATTCAAATTTTTCAAGACCCCCTATTAGGTATAAATCCAAATGTGACAACTTTTGTTTGTAGTGTACTGGATGTGCCTACAGCACAAACCTATGAATTGAGGTTAGAATGACTTCTCTACCTATAATAATTTTGAAGATACTGAATATTTAAAGTTTGAAGTGGATCCAGCCACTGGTTTGGGGGAAGAAATAGAAAATATGAATTGTGGGTGCCTACAGATGGATAAGGGATTGAGACCCACCACATACAAGCTCAGCAGACTGACAAGTCAGCTGAGCTAATGGTTCTCTAACAGTGACTCTGACCAGTGTTTCCCTTAACCCTTTCAAAACGTGAAATACGCTCTGAGAAAATTCTAAAGGGTTCAGAAATCTGGTTTTTTTACATGCAAAATTCATAAAAATCTAGTGTTCTCCCCCTGAATTTTCCTTCTTGTGACCCCATGAAAAAAAATCCTAACAGAAACACTGCTGACAGCAGCCTCTGTGGTTAACCCTTTCCCTCTTAAACCAGCCAAAACCGGCTGGTGATCAAATGTCGTCTGCTTCAGCGTTTTCAACTGATTTCAACAGCAATGAAAAACAACTTGACTGAAAATTGAAGATGAGACCTGTCAAGACAACATGACCCAGGTCAACAGCTTTCCTCGGCATGGGTTGGGCACTCGGTGCCCAACCCATGCCGAGGAAAGCTGTTGACTCAGTCTTAATATAAGGGGGAAAGGGTTAACTCTTCACACTCAATCCCCAGTAGAACAGTTTGTGGTTTTTTGCATTGCTTCCAGCTGCCAGAAGGGCAGCCGAAGCATTACAGACTACCACAGGTACATGCAAAGGCTTGTACACCTGCTGCTGAGAAGAAAACTCTTCTTATGAAGTATCTAACCTTCTCCTCTTATCTAGGTGAACCTCTCCACCAGCAAGCCCAGTACTGATGTATAAGAGTTGAAAATACTTCTTTTCAATAACGCTACATTGTATCTGATTTTTTTTCCCCCAGCATCATCCTACATTTTATCTCCCATTTTTTTCCATGGTACAATGCTACATTGTATCTCTTTTTTTTTTTTTTTTCAAACAACAGTCACAGAACTATTTCAGGGGAAACCACCTGGCCACAGTGTTACATGTATGTGTACATATGGCATTTCTTTATTGAAATTCACCTAGTGCATGTACAAGGTATGATTTGGGACAAAGGATATTAAAAACAGTACAATTTAACAACAAACAAGTAGGAAAGCAAGCAAACATGCACAGACACACAGACAAACATGCACTCATACACCCAGTGGAGACTAGTAGCCAAAGTTTTACGTCATCTAGATCTGTCAATAAATCTTTTAAAAATTTGATTACAGGGTTGCCCATTTTATCATTCCTTCCTCTATGTCATCTGAGATATAAATTTGTCTTTGTCATCTCTATGATCTGGATTTGCGAAAATGTTTTCAGATTAAGGAGTATTCTGTAGATCAGAACGTAATCTCTATTCTGCCTTCCATATGTGAGAGCAATGGGTCATGAAATGACTTTTACCCTCAACAGACCAAGAATTAGAGTCTACATAAACGCTGTTCTGCTGAGGTTTCCAGATGTGTGTACATATATCTCTGTGTCTCAACTGCTGATGTAGGAGCACTTATTCTGAGTGCACTGAAACTTTTTTCTCACCTTGATACTGCCAGGCAAATTTTCCTATAAATAAGTCTAATTTAAACTCAAAAAGAAGTAACCGATTTTGCAAGACCAAATCAAATGTCTCTCAGTGGAATGTCCAGTCAGTGAAGGGTAAACTGATAATATCATTGTATAGCAACCAAGTTCACATAAGCGACTGTTACACTGAGAATTAGGTCAAGGTCACCCACATACAATCCTAATCTGGGTCTCACCAACATACATATTCCTACCAAGTTTCACCAATTTTCTTCAGTAATTATCACATGGAAACCCAACTGACCCTGCGACCTTGGAAATTTGGTCAAGGTCAACCATATACAGCCCCAGCCTAGACCTTAGCTGGGTACACAATCATGCCACGTATCACCGAGTTTTGGCACATTCTTCAGCAGTTATCAGATGGTAACTGATTTCATAAAAATGACTCTGTGCCATTGGCTTAATTTTCAAGTCACAGGGTCAATTCATGCAATTGATTTCCATGTGATAACTACCATGACTACTGAAGTGTTAAACAAAGACTTGTATTCCATATACAGACCACCATGAACCTGCCTTGAAATGCCGCCTTTTCAAAATACTGTGTTTAGGAGTTTTCATGTCATTTATACCTCCTATTGAGAGTCCATCCGCCTTGACACACCACAGGTTTGTCACCCCTGGAGGGGAGTCTATCAAGACAGGTTTCACGATAGTCAAGTTGCTCACCTTCATAGCGCAGGCCATTGGGGGAGCATAGGCCACGCCTATACCAAACCCAAAGAGCAGGCCATAGGTCATGATAGCCAGGTAGAATGATACTTGGATGGTCCAGGTTGTCAGTATGACCCCCGCACTGCAATATCACCAAATAAACCATTATCAAAATTGTACTATTGCACGGACAACTTTGTGATATCAAACACATTATGCATTAAAAATTATTTTCCTGGTGGAAATGAATAGCATTGTAATTTGTAGTTTCTGAAATTGCAGTTGACTTTTGTTTTACTTTAATTGAGCCATGCCTCCTGAATTCCTTGCTTTTCTGCTTTTTTTTTTCTGATAGCTAGTGAATAAATGTGAAAGTGGGGTAGCTCACTGGCACACTGAATTGACTTGGGACATATTTCGCCATGACCCCATGAAGCATGAGACATCAATTTCGACAATCAAACCTGGAGGGTCTTTAGAACAGGCTCATCTCTTGTAACACAACACCCACAAACTGGTGTTCAGGACATGTATGTAAGTGTGTGTGTATGTGTGTGTGTGTGTTTTTCTGGAAAGGAAATGATCAAGACTTTAACTCATTCCATACCAGTCCCTGATTTTTCCGTATATTACCTAGATTTAAGACAACAATTGGATATTTAAATTCTTCAAGAAAAGTGCTTTCATTCAAATACCAACCTGCCTATAGTCTTAAGTCAGTGGTTCTGGCACTGCCTGACACGTCATGCTGCAGCTGCCACAAGGGCAGCTGCAGCATGACTTGCCAGGCAGTGCCAGAACCACTGACCAAGACCTGTGACCATAGTATGGAATGAGTTAAATAAACATTAAACTCGTTGGCAAACATGTCAAATGTCAGAACCCTGCCTTCATGTACATGTATATGCCAATATGGATGTATCTCTTCTCCGGTTCACTCAAATTTCTAACTATTTTCACACACACAATGAACACTAGTGTGACTCTAAAGCATGTTAGGGACTTTCTATATCTTGTTGAGCTTTCAACATATATGTATGTGTTTGTAAAATGGAAAACCTCTGTTTGGCTTTTCATAACTACAAAACAAACACTGATGAGAACAATCCATGACATTTTTTGAGCCACATACCTGGTACACGTAGGCACATGCAAACTCTGTGCAAAAAAATCAAAAAATTAAATTTGATTGAACCCATCAACAGTTATTTCCACATTTGTACAGTGGTGCCACATTTGACATGTTTGCTACAGAACTGAACAATTATTTAACAATTTGATGGCAAGGTTGAAATTTTAGTCTGAATTAAAATCTTTGGGTCATACATGTACATGTGTATGTCCATTCCAAAAATATGCACTTTTTATATGTTACCATTTGTGATTTTAACTATATGAATGTTAATAGAGCGAGGGGACCCAACAATGTCTCAAGGGTCTTACATGTCCTTAAATCCATCAAAACCTGTGTTGTCAACTCTTTCAGTGTCACATTTTGTATTATTATACCTCAGGCATTAATCTAGTGTTCTGATTGGCTAATTGGGTGTGTAACAGTTTTGACTGTTAGCAGCAAGAAAATTACTGGTGCCCGCTGCCAATTTTTGTCACTAGGGGCACTCACTGCACATTTGACCTGGCCTTCATATAAATGATTGTTGATTTATCAAAATGGAATGAAACTGATGTGATATTTGTTCATTTATTGTTCTTCAGTACATGTATAATAAAGGAAATGGTGTCCTTGACTTTGTGGGACAGCTTCCCTTCAGGTTGAAAGGTCCATGCCTCGGGTTTACAGTTGTTCCTGTCCCATGCAGGCAAGGACACCATTTCATTGCTGAGTCAACAGCTTTCCTTGGTGTCCTTTGGGTGCAACACACCCAAGGCACACCAAGGAAAGCTGTTGACTTGGACTGTTATATTGTAACATCAGACATGCTGGCATTCCAATGAAAGATCTTTTTACAGGGACATAAATCTAGCACCCTCATTCTGCTTCAGATTTCATTTTAACCCTTTCCCCCTTGAATTGACACTTGAGTCAACAACTTTCCTTGGCATGAGTTGGGCACTCATGCCAAGGAAAGTTGTTGACCTGGGGCATGTGAATTTGATAGGGCTCATCTACAATTTTCAGTCAAAATTGTTTTTCATTACTGTTGAAATTAGTTGAAAACACTGAAACAGACGATATTTGACCATCAGCCGGTTTACGGGGGAAAGGGTTAAATGCTTCTACTTTAATTGCAGTTAGCACTGAAAGAGTTGCGTGAACATGTTGGCTATCTGGGTGTGATATAGGTGTGGGTGTTATGGTATTAAATGGAAATAAGGCCCGAAAAAATAGACAATAGACTTCAAGTTGGAAAAAAAACCCAACTCTCTGCCACTGACTATCAAACTATTTATAAAATCGAGCCACTGTCAGTTTTTGATGGCCAAAATATACCAACTGTTTAAAATTAGGCCAAAGACTAAGAGGCCTCTGGCACCCAACTGGTTATACATGTAATACAGTTGCCTAATCAGGGTCTATCTTCTGAGGCATAAGCAATGCGTGGATGGCCAAAATTAAGCCCTGGATGGAGGAAAGAACCTTGTGCAAACCTATAATCTCTCGTGTGGGACTAACATAAGGACACAACCACAACAGGCAGTGTTCCTGCAAAATAAATCCACAATCACAAACCATGTGGTTAAAGGATATTACAAGTAGGTTTTCCACCATACTGTAAATTAAGCAAATTCTTGTTCCTTATAATCTTCCTTGGGAATGCTTGTTTTCTATGATTACTCTTTCTGAGCACCTCAAATTAAAAATTTGTCTTGGTACAGGGTCCCTAGATCCCCCTTTCCACAGTGCAACTTTCATGTAGCTCATTTTGAAACCTCTGACAGTGCAAAAATTTATCTCCGACAGAAACCCTGACACGATCAATCGGGAGCAACTTTATGTCAACACAAAAGAAAGTAACAATCTTATAATTATTAAAGAAGCAATTTGGACAAATAAAGTTGGCAACAACTGCAATCGAGACATTTGCCAGAACTGGATACAGTACCACTAGTAACTTATCTGGGCATTAAAATGTGCATTTCACAGTAGTTGCCACCATTATATTGGGTTTGCCAGAGCTACAAACGCTGATTAATGCTGAAACCTGATTTACCATTTTAGGGCTCAGTAGTTGCCAGCAATAGCTTTCAGAAGTCAGTGTTAGCCCCTGGCGCCAAGCGTGCGGCACACTGCTAATGCTAGAAACCACTGGCAGGTAATGTGCTCACTCTTCTAACACTAGGAACACCTGACTCATGCTTGCCGATGCTAGTTAATGCTGGCAAATACTCACCAGCATTCTTTACCTACAGGGTGACTGGAGTATACAAGTAAAATGTGAATTCAGCTGAGCTGGGACGGAAAGGTTTCAGAAGGCAAATTTGTCATGTGCTGGCAGTGTAATGAAACATAATAACACACTTTTCATTCTCATACACAAAGGTTAAGCACAATATAACATGAAACTTTAACTTCTTATTGTGATTAACTTCATACATGGTGTGTTTGTTTGAAAAAAACTTGCTCATGACCATACATGCACTGCTTCAAATAACTACATTTTGTCTGGCTATTTCATAGAAGTACAAGTCCATAAACAACACTGGTGTCACATGACATGTTGATTAACCCTTTCCCCCCTAAACCGGCCATAGCTGGCTGGTGGTCAAATGTCGTCTGCTTCAGTGTTTTCAACTAATTTCAACAGTAATGAAAAACAATTTTGACTGAGAATTGTAGATGAGCCTTATTAAGATCACATGCCCCAGGTCAACAACTTTGCATGGCATGAGTTGGGCACTTAGTGCCCAACTCATGCCAAGGAAAGTTGTTGACTCAAGTGTCAATTAAAAGGGGGAAAGGGGTTAACTCTTTCAGTGCCACATTTTGGACTGAGTTTACCATTCTCCTCTGCCAACTTTGGATGCACTGCATCCAAAGCATGCCAAAGGAAGCTGTTGACCTGGACTATCATATTCTATGTAACTACTGACATGCTGGTACAGTTGTGCTTGCACCAGAGGTTTTTCTCCATGGAACATGGATCTAGCACTCTTATAATTCAGAACAGCTTGTGTTAGGTATTTTATCTTTTGTCACAGTTGGCACTGAAAGAGCTGAATGATACACAGGCCTTGATGCCTGCAAGCAACAGGTTGTCCTTATCATGCTTACTCAAAATCTACATTCATGATGTGATCTTTATAGAATCCTAGGCATAGCCATGTCTTATCTTCATTTTGTACCAGTAAACAAAATATCATTTGCTTACAGTGGTACCCCACTTATAAGTCCCCTTTCACCACAGGCCACCCCTCTTGAAAGGTCAGCATTCTTGTGTAAACAGTATGGCATTTCCATTACATTTTCCCCCTCAAGAGAGGCCAGCCCTCTTATAAGGCCACTTTTTGACTGCATTTCGGGTGACCTAATAAGAGGAGGACCACTGTATTTTAATTTTTCTCACTTTCCCAATTTTGACAAATAAATGAAACAAATGACAGGTCACCTTTCACATACTGTACCAAGATTTTGTCTAAGTGTTACACAGGTAAGGGCAGCCAGTACCTCAATTCATGCAGTGAAAGCGAGTCATTTGTACAATCAGGGATGTAGAACATTCCTAGTACAATATATGCACTCTTGAGACTCACTCCCACATAAAAGTTTGAGAAGAAAAATGCAGATCTATATACAGTTGGCAAACACAACTCTGTCACAGCACATATGTACACTGTCAAGTTTTAACTCATCCCACCCTAAAGATGCTTTTTCCCGCTAATATCTAAATGTCGTCTGCATATTGTATTTTACTAATCTGGGGATTATTTTTTCAAAATTTTTGAGGAAACTTGCATGGCAGGTCATTCCAAATTATATGCCCATGGTCAACAGCTTTCCTTGGCACACTCTGGGCACAATGCGCCCAGAGCGCGCCAAGGAAAGCTGTTGACTCGGTCTTCTATCATGGTGGAATGATTTAATATGCACAGCACTGAAAGAAAATATTTCCATGTCTACAAGAGATAGATCACTATATACATATGTGTGTGTGTTTATGTGTATGCATACACATAAACACAAAACACATATTATATATAACTAGAACAGACTGATTTTCCAACAGAAAATCAAATGTCTCCCGGTGGAACACTTACGTCTCTGAATAAACCACAGGTGATTTCAAATTACAAATGACCAAGTTTGCTTGAAAATTACAATCCTATTTTAGCTCTCACCTAGATACATTACTCTAGCAATTTTCATCAAGTTCTTCAAGACTTATTGCACGGAAACCAATTTCACATAAATGACCCTGTGACCTTGAAAATTAGGTCATGGTCATCCAAATACAATCCCAACCTTGGTCTTACCTAGATACATAATCCTACCAAGTTTCATCAAATTCCATCCTGTTCTTCATGACTAATCAAATGGACACCTATTTCACATAAGTGACCCTGTGACCTTGAGAATTCGCTCAAGGTCACCCAAATACAATCCCAACCTAGGTCTTGCCAAGATACATAATCCTACCAAGTTTCATCAAATTCCATCAAGTTCTTCAAGACTAATTGCATGGAAACCAATTTCACATAAGTGACCCTGTGACCTTGAGAATTTGCTCAAGGTCACCCAAATACAATCCCAACCTAGGTCTTGCAAAGATACATAATCCTAGCAAGTTTCATCAAATTCCATCAAGTTCTTCAAGACTTATTGTACAGAAACCAATTTCACATAAGTGACCCTGTGACCTTGAGAATTTGCTCAAGGTCACCCAAATACAATCCCAACCTAGGTCTTGCAAAGATACATAATCCTAGCAAGTTTCATCAAATTCCATCAAGTTCTTCAAGACTTATTGTACAGAAACCAATTTCACATAAGTGACCCTGTGACCTTGAGAATTTGCTCAAGGTTATCCAAATATAATCCCAACCTAGGTCTTGCCAAGATACATAATCCTACCAAGTTTCATCAAATTCCATCAAGTTCTTCATGACTTATCGAACGGAAACCAATTTCACATAAGTGACCCTGTGACCTTGAGAATTCGCTCAAGGTCATCCAAATACAATCAGAACCTAGGTCTTGCCAAGATACATAATCCTACCATGTTTCATCAAATTCCATCAAGTTCTTCAAGACTAATCAAACGGACACCTATTTCACATAAGTGACCCTGTGACCTTGAGAATTCGCTCAAGGTCATCCAAATACAATCCCAACCTAAGTCTTGCCAAAATACATAATCCTACCAAGTTTCATCAAATTCCATCAAGTTCTTCAAGACTTATAGAGCGGAAACCAATTTCACATAAGTTACCCTGTGACCTTGAGAATTTGCTCAAGGTCATCCAAATACAATCCCAACCTAGGTCTTGCCTAGATACATAATCCTACCAAGTTTCATTAAATTCTATCAAGTTCAAGACTTATCGAGCGGAAACCAATTTCACATAAGTGACCCTGTGACCTTGAGAATTCGCTCAAGGTCACCCAAATACAATCCCAACCTAGGTCTTGCCAAGATACATACTCCTATCAAGTTTCATCAAATTCTGTCAAGTCCTTCAAGACTTATTGCACAGAAACCAATTTCACATAAGTGACCCTGTGACCTTGAGAATTCGCTCAAGGTCATCCAAATACAATCCGAACCTAAGTCTTGCCAAGACACACAATCCTACCAAGTTTCATCAAATTCCATCAAGTTCTTCATGACTTATCGAACGGAAACCAATTTCACATAAGTGACCCTGTGACCTTGAGAATTTGCTCAAGGTCATCCAAATACAATCCCAACCTAGGTCTTGCCAAAATACATAATCCTACCAAGTTTCATCAAATTCCATCAAGTTCTTCATGACTTATCGAGGGGAAACCAATTTCACATAAGTGACCCTGTGACCTTGAGAATTTGCTCAAGGTCATCCAAATACAATCCCAACCTAGGTCTTGCCTAGATACATAATCCTACCAAGTTTCATTAAATTCTATCAAGTTCTTCAAGACTTATCGAGCGGAAACCAATTTCACATAAGTGACCTTGTGACCTTGAGAATTAGGTCAAGGTCACCCAAATACAATCCCAACCTAGGTCTTGCCTAGATACATACTCCTACCAAGTTTCATCAAATTCTGTCAAGTCCTTCAAGACTTATCGCACGGAAACCAAGTGTTGAAGAACATGAACAACAACAACAACAACAAGAAGAAGAAGAAGCGGAAGAAACGGGCACTAAAACAATATGTCCCCCGGCTTCCACCGGGAGACATAAATATATGTAGGTATGTTTCAGTAAATTTTAGTGCTTAAAACAATTCTTGCCCAATTGATGTGAGATTTAAATGCGTATTGGTGCAATTGCACGATTGCTACATCAGCATGGCTAGTTCAACCAGCATGCAGAACTTGCATTTGGACACTCACAGCTGTATTGAAGTGACAGAAGAATCGGATTGTTACCCATTTTCCATCGAACTATCAAAAGACAGTGGCAGGATACAAGTAGTTACAACATTAATAAACCAAATGGTTTTTATTTGTGCTTATTAGCAACTTCTATTGCCCTTTTGAGCAACTGTATGCGTACAATATTGACAGGCTTTAAATAATTATTTGAGGAACAATTTACTGTTCGAAGGTTTAAAATTTCTCATTCTCTGCTGCTAGTGTCAATAAACAGGATTCAGTTGATTCAGAGTTAGCTTCTTACTTTGATATAAATACATTGTAAAACATCTTGTAGTCTCACGGTAAAACCTTTGAAGTTGTCAGTTTGCAGTTAAAATTTTGACAGTTATGAAAAGAGCATGCTCTCTCTCTCTCTCTCTCTCTCTCTCTCTCTCTCTCTCTCTCTCTCTCTCCTTCCCTCCCCCTTTCTTATGACCAGATTTGTCCGGTGTTTTTCTTGCAACTACTACTCTGAAAACCACCAAACTTGCCATGGTGACTGACCAACCAGTGAAATTAAGCAGCTGACTTGGAATAGTGGCAAGTTTGGAGCTTTTTTGCCATGTTAATTGTCTGAATAGATTGTTGTGGAAAGGGGAAAAGGGGGCACATTGTGTTGAATATAAAATGATTTGTTACACTGACACAAAATAATTTAGACTGCAATCATGAATTATATATGATGTCAAGTCAGATTCACATGTTGAAGTATTTAATACTTTTTGTGTAAAAAAGCTCATAATCTCCATGCAAACACTGTTAAGGGAACCCCAATTTATGGGTCCAGTGTGGCTACAAAACAGTTCTGCTCATTGCTGATTGGCTGAAGATCAGGTTTTAGACAGGGTCCACTGAATATGCAAGCCTACCTACAGTGCTCTCAACTGAGCTCCATATGGTCTGCCTTATCACTGGACATACATGTTTGCGTAGCTGTGTGTGTAGAAAGATGGGAGGCAGGTTGGTCACTAGGGATGTAACGATTCACCTGTACATCAAGATACACATATCGAATCGTGAGCCTGTGTATTGCACTAATACGATACACATGTTTTGTTGGCATGACTGTTTCAAGACATATGGAAACATGTACAAATGTATCGTTGTAAATATACTTATTACCATATACCAGCAAAATTTGTTCAACAACAGAATGAAGACCATATATATGTTAGTTTTTATTCATTTTATTCCCTAGTGTCCAGTCCAACTGGCAAAGAAATAATTTGGGAGGGGAGAAGTAAGCGGCAACATGGCGGCCAGCAGCAGTGAATGCATTGGCATTGAAGTTTGAACATTCATCAGTGGCCCTAAATATCAACACACATTTCTTTAATACATACAATATTATAGATGTTGACGTCAAGCTGTTAATGACCAAAGCATGGTAATAAAACCAATAAAAAAGGTGCAGAGTAAAACCCAAATCCACATGTGTGATTTCATGCAGCCATGTGCACTTGTAGTCAAATACTGTGACACCATACTGTAGTTACACCAGTTCTGAAAAGGGGGCAACACTCTTATCTTAGCTGCATTGCATTTTTCTGTTTGCCAAAACATGCATAGAAGAGTTTTGAGGCTTGGTAGGCCTACATTAAGCCTGGCAACATTTAATTTCAAAATGAATATATGGATGAATAAATAACAGCAGGATAAGACATAATACTGTTCATTACTACATGTAGTAATAAAACAGTAGCCCATAAAATCATTTGACAGAAATTTTGTTGGAAATATTTAAAGCTTAGATATATTTTTGATTTATTTTTAATTAGTGAGACTTTAAATTTAATAGGCTTTACATGATGATGATGACAGCAAAAAAAGTAAATGGTAATGATATTTCATTTGCACATTAATCACAATCTGGATCACAAATTTTCAAAGAATATAAAATTGTAATAAATTTCATTGTAAGGCATTTCAACTTTTCAGCTTTACATTTCTGAATTATTTAACATTTGAAACATTTATCATGTTACTTCACATTTAAATAAGCAAATATAAAATTATCTTTAATTTAAAAAATTAAGAGCATGAATTTAGAATAAGTGATAGCAGAATATATAAATTTTATTTATATCCATTATTCAGCTGCATGTATCGTATCATGACCCTTGTATTGTGATACGTATCGTATCATGAGAAAGTGTATCATTGCAACCCTATTGGTCACAGCAGCATTTTCCTGCTTGGAGAACTGTCAGGCCATTTTTGTATGTGGCTATTGGCTCATGGTCCCTGTCCAATTATCAAGGACCCTGGGTCTGCTAAATACGCATCACCTTGAACAGGGACCTACATGTGATGAATTATTCTGCTATAAAAATTTGAAAGAGGTGATGACTGGGCTCTCTCTCCCTCTCCCTCTTCCTCTTAATGAGGGAAGTTGACTATCTGATTTGGAATAATTGACATGTTTAAAATGATGCAATTTAGAACCTTTCTAAAATTTAAAAGTTCCATATCTTCCAAACTATTGCAAATACACACAACATTTTAATGGGCACATAAAGGTTTGTGAACCCTGCCAATACCATGGGCAGTATATGAAAGTTGTAGAATTTCAAATTATGCTACTAAAATTGAAAGATTTAAAAGTTGAATATCCCCAAAACTATTATAGAGATTCCATTCCAACTTCAATTTGTAGGTTTGTGGCAAAGACACATCCAATGAACTATGAACCAAAGTTATAGGACTTTGATTTATACAAAAATTAGGTGAATACACAAAATTCAAATCTTGAATAGCTTCAAAACTATTGTGGATAGAGGTGCCATTCCAACTTCAATTAATGGGTTTGTGGCTTAGCTGCAGCCAATGAACCATGATCCAAAATTGTACTATTTTAATTTATGCAAAAAAGATGAATACAAGAAATTTAAATCTTTGAATAACTCAAAAACATACATAGATGTGCCATTCCAACTTATATTTGTAGGTATGTGACATCGCTGCATCCAATGAACCATAAACCAAAGTTGTAGGTTTTTAATTTATGCAAATTAAGCAAATGCGCAAAATTAAAGTCTTGAATCACTTCAAAACTATTACAGATAGTAGTGTCATTCAAACTTCACTTTATAAGTTTGTGACATGGCCCCATCCAATAAACCAAGGACCAAAGTTTGTAGATCACTGGTGAGCAATCAGCCACTGTTAGCCAGAATTGGCTAGTGTTAACTAGTTGGTGGTTCCCAGCATTAGAATGTGTCACATGCTGGCTACCAGTGGCTACCACTGGTGACCACCAGCTAACACTGGCAACCCCTGAGCCCCCAAAAGGTCAATTGGTATTGAGTGGGAGCCTGAATTGTTCAGTGTTAGCCAGCTTTCATGATGCTGGCAAATGCAATCTGCTGCTGGCTGCTGCTGTGTGATGCTGGTTACCACTTTGAAATGCTGATATGCACATTTTAATGCCAAGACAGGTTACTACTGTACTATCATTACAGCTCCCCCTGGTGTAGCAGACCCAGGGATAAAGGTTACTGTAACCATGGTAGCAGACCAGGCCCAACTTCAAATTACACTGAAGGCGACAGAAGATCAATAGCTGAAACCATCTAAATGAAAGTAAATTGGCTGCGGAGCACTAAAAACTATAGCAAGAAATTTGATATCACCAGCCTGATGGACATATTTTGACGTGTTGAACATGTTATGGTCTTGTGGTTCCCAAGTTAATCCTGTGTACATATAAGGGAGCAACAGGATGAATGATATCAGACGAAGTCATTCCTTAAAATTGGGGGGAAAAAAAATCATTGCAGGGTGACCATTTTAGCAATCTTGGTACATACCTACCAAAGGAGAATTAAACTTCTGTTTTTTGAGCAACAGAAGAGAAGTGAAATTGTTGATGTGTGTCAAAGGTCAAAGGATGCATTTACCTTGGGTGTTTTAACAGCCAACCAACAGTGAACTGGACTAAATCATTAATTCAGACAACATCTTACCTCTGCCTAGTTTTGGATGGTTTAAGGGAGAAAGGATTTATTACCTCATCATCCAGCCTCCCAGTAATGTAGTCCACCTGGTGCCCAGTCTGTTACTAATGATTCCTCCAACAAACATGGCTGCTCCCTGCCCAGTGATTGCCAGGGCATATATCCACACCGACTCTCCATAACGTAGACTGCTGGGAGTCCCCCGATTTCGTACATAGGAAGTCACATACGGCGTAATGTTACCTGCATGTACAACAAACAAATAAGGATTATGCGTCGGATACAAAAATTTTCAAGGAGTGGATACTGTTCTTAGCAATTTTTTCATTTCCAAACTGCTTCCATTTCAGCCAGTTTTCATTGTTGGAAAGTTTATGCTGCTGTCCACAGATATACCAAAGATATTTTAACAAAACAAAGCAGATCCCGAGGATATCGCTTTCCAAACCATATGTGCTTGCCCCTGAGATGCTGTTTGTTTTTACATGGATGTAACTTTCCTATTGGACAGACATCACTTATTTGCATGTCCCCCCATATCTCACCTTTCATACCAGGTAACATGCTTCTGTGGAGTGAACATAGCAATGTTTAATCTCTGCTGGACTCTTGAAGTGTTGAAAGATGCATGGAAGCGGGCTAAATTATTGTGCCTGTGACCTTAAAAATAGGTCAAGGTCAGCAACATTCCTGATCATACGTGGAGGTCATATGAGGCATATATATGCTATATGTATGTATGTATATACATGCATTCCACCTCTTGCAAGTTTCAAGGTATATAAAGCGTTCACAGCGCCACCTACGCCAACCATCCATGTCCCATCGTATTTGGTGCAGAGGGCATAATGATCCCCTATATCCCAAATGACAAACTAGAAACCGGTCACAGACTGAAAACCCCTCGGCCAGGGTTGATAACTGGGAAATGACATTTTAGGTGCAGACCATGTACCTGTATGTGAGACCAGGAGGCAAGTTATTTACCTATAAATTCTTGGTCGCATATCTTTCAAATGGAGAGAATGAGGTCACACTGCTTTTCTTTCTCTGTTTGGTCAACAAAGCTTTGGCACAAATGCAATGAGCAGAGATACCATGGCCATTTTTCTTCAATGCAGCACTGTGACCTAAATATGTGGCCCAGTGACCTAGTTTTCACTAGGTGTCTTAGGCATACATAGGACCAACTGTCATAAATAATTGATGAAGCTACATTCAATTTTTGTAAAGTATTGTGTTAATGCCATTTTTTCTTCAATGTAGTACTGTGACCTAAATATGTGAATCGTTCATGTATGGTTTGCTAATAATAAACGGATCAGTAACTTCTTAAACTAAATTATTGGTGATTCTTTAACAAAGTACTTTCAAATCACTGTGGTACAATTGGCTTGGAACCAATGGGAAACTGTTCACTTTGCTGAAGTGTACTCTGTGTGATTTGTTGATCTTGTAAACTATCAGAAGTGAATTATTTATAATTTGATATACCTATAGTACATTATTAGTGAATTGGTTGATACATCTATCCCAGAATACCACATTTTCGGCAAAATCAGCCATATGATGTTAACTGGCATTTTCGCCTCTGCTCTTGCTCTTCATAATTACAAGTTATTTGGAGATTGTGACAGATGAATACCATGTGAAGTAGGCACATTGATATAGGAAGTAACACAGACATGGAAGATATAAATCTTCTCGTATTTTATTTACAACTCCATGATGCAAGCCTTACATCTATTTACATCTTGCAGGTACTTTAATTTACATTCATAATAGGTAAGGTCAAGATCAACTGGGTCAAGTGGGTTCTCAGTAGAAGGTTCTGTAGGCAGGTGGGCTAGGTACGTGTATTTCCATTAGTTTCCATTGTAATCTGCACCTACATAACTTTAAAACCACTATACTTAGGAACACCAAATTTCTTGTGCTAAATCGTTGTACATATTTTTTCTTCTTCTTTTTTTATATTTCATGTTTCTTTAACATAGAATCTTATACGAATACACACCTATAGCCCACAAGCATTCTGTGTATTGGGTTGTGTATATTCAGCCAAATACACATACAATTGTTAATCGGGACCTCTCCTATTATTTATGTCGTATAGAAATCTTCTTGAAATATGCCTTATGTACACTGATGTAGAAAATTACATTAGACTTGTGTGGTCATGCCATTAATTCAATGAACTATAGGGCAGCAAGTAACAAAGAACAAAGGGTAAGTCTGTGATCCCCATGATGGTGCCCTCTTCTCAAGGGTTCCCTATAGGCCTCGGCCCTGATGGCCCACTTTTGCCACCCTCAAGAAAATAAACAATCACTTTACGCACATAGGCTTCCCTTGATAACAGTCCCCCCTAACTTTATCTTGTAAAGGCCCCCTCCTGAACGTGTGGACGTCCCCTTCCCGCCGCTTGCATCTAAAGACATACCACACATTGACCCACACCATAGGACGGTCCTCATTTGGGTCCCTCCCACAACGGCCCGCTCTACAAAATATTGACGGTTCCTTCTGCCGACTGCACTTTCATGTCACTTACCCCACGACAGCCCTCACCCTGTAATGGCGGTCTTTTGGCTTTTTGGCTGCAACCCCAGTGACCGCCCCGTTTACCACCCCACCCGATACCATCTACCGCTGCATTTTTTTTTTCTACCACCAATCACCACAGAGCACTTGTGAACTAAGAAAACCAACCAATCAACACACATGATGGCCAACAGGGCTCCAATTAAACAACCAATCAGAGATCAACCTAACTATTGGAATAGTATATCAAGGAGACCCAATTACTCTCTGGCGACTTACATGTCCTCTGAAGAAGCTAGCCAGCCTAGCGAAAGATCAAAGGCCCTTCTCGGTGGTACTTAGCAGCAGACTGACAGCTGCCAATCCTGCTTACATCATGTATACTTTAGTATATGGCATTTAGAGAACCATGCAGTCACAAGGATCGAGCTGAAACTTTCAAACTGTACATACACATACTTTGATGAAAATAGAAAAGGGCTTTCTTACCAACATAACAATTCACTTCACAATGTACAGTACATACATTATGCATCCAGGTTGATTTGTTTGATGCCTGACATGGTACATGTACATGCATTATTACTGTTTTCTCTCTGAGCAGACAAGTCTGAAAAAAAAGTGGACTACAGGTAATCCTCAACAGTGCTTCAAGCATTAGCCAGCATGTGATTTGCAAATTTGCATGCGAGATTTTCTCATGTATTGACAGTAAAACCTGTTTTATTGATGATCTGTAAAAGTGAGCTACCAGTAATTTGGTAAAGTGATTTATCAAAGTAATTTCTTCAACAGTGAATCAGTCACTCATTTTGCATGTGCAATTTTCTCATGTTTCATTAGTAAATTATTGCAGCATTATTGGTGATTTGTTAGAGTGAATTGAAAAGGCATATTGTGTTTGGCATATTCTCACACAGAATATCTTTCCATCAAGGCCTACCGTGACACTGCATTGCATGTTATATGTAAAAACCTGCTGCTATCCTGCATTTTTATGATGATCAGATCGGACATACATCAAGCCATAATGAATATCTGTACACCTAGGATGGGACGGATATACAGTAAAACCTTGCTTGAGAGACCACCCCTAAGGCATGCCAAAAAGTGGTCATATAAGGCAGGTGGTCTCTCAATAGAGGTAAAATAACATGGGAAGGATAGCAAAAGGAACATAATAACCATGGTCTGAAAAGGCAGGTAGTCTTTCCTCAAAGTGGTCTCTCAAAACAGGTCTCACTGTGTGTACTGAGACTGTAAACCCAGCAGCTGTGACATGGAACTACTTGTCTGGTACTTTCATTATGGATGTATAATTGTGCATGCCTTAAAACATAAAATTTCCCCTTAATTCTATATATATATTACAGTACATGTAGTATCAATTTGTACTGTATTGGGGGATAAATCTATGCTTATTGAATAAAGTTGATGTTTTTATAACACTATTAAATCAGTGATACCTCACCTTCATGTTTGGGAATATTGTAATACTAGACATGCATATTTATTTCTTGCCAAGCTAACTTACCAGAGAGCTTGGAAAATCTACAAGAAAGAAATCTCTCAGCATTTTTGGAAAGTCTACAGTGAATGTCTACCATGACGAAATGAACCAATGTCAGTCCACATGCTCCAAACTGGACCCATCACTTCAGAAACTTGCTGAATAACCCCCAAGCATTGGACACATAAGAAATATATTCTTTGTTCAAAGAAAATAGAGACACAATTTTTAATGAGCTGAACTTCAGCGTTTCCAAGGAAGTGGTAACTGCAGTTCAATGGCTGGACAGGGCCAAATCTCCAGGTATTGACAGCGTTATGAATGAAATGTTCAAAAGTGGCAAACAAGTTTTAGCACCCATACTTACTACTGTATTTAACAAAATACGAACACAAGGAATATTTCCAAACAGTTGGTGTGAGAATATGCCAGTGCACAAGAATGGAAATCACGGTCACCAGAACTCAGGAAATTAAAAGGAAATAGCCTTATCAAGTCATTTCAATAAACTTTTTTGTACAATTTTTAACTCAAGACTCTTTCTTTCTTTGAAAATAACAATGTTATTCCAAAACATATAATCGGTTTCAAAAAGAAAAACAGAACAGTCACAGTGGATCACATCTCAACTCTAAAAACTTACATCGACAAATATCTAAATAGCAGTTCACAAAAGGAAGGTTTTATGTGTGCTTGTAGACTTCAGGTGTGCATTTGATTCTGTCTGGCACCAAGCTGTACTATATAAGTTACTTGGTGAATGGTGTGTCAGGTCATTTCCTTTCTGTCCTTACTTCAATGTATGATAATGTGCAGTACTGTGTTTAAAAAAAAACTGATCTGGGGCTGATGGATGCATTCTGCTCTAATGTTGGTGTGAAACAAGGCTGCATCATCAGCTCAACTTTATTCAATCTTTTTCTATCTGACTTGCCCAATATATTTTAAACTTTATGTGACATCGACCCAGTTGAACTCCATGACATACATGTAAAGCTTATTTGCCTCATGTATGCAGATGACCTTGTCATAATGTCTGAATCTGCTAAAATTCACTTGTCATATTGCAACAGTATTGCAACACCTGGACTAACTGTAATTGTAAACATATCCAAAACCAAAATCATGATTTTCAATAAGTCTGGCCTACATGTATTACTCAATACAAGACCATTCCACTACAAAGAAATCATAATAGAGGTCACCGACAAGTATTGCTACCTACATGTAGGAATTGAACTTAGTGCCTCTGCAATTTTCAGTTCAGCTATACAAAAACTTAAGAATAAAGGAAACAAGGCCATTGTCAAGCTACATTATTTTCCTATTAGTCTTTCTTAAGACCCTTTCTTAGTTAATTCGTTATATGACAAACTTTCTAATTAATGTTATAAATAAACGAGTGGGCGGTCATTGCATCGAGCTAGCACAAACCTTGCCGCTAAGTGGTTCTGGAGAGGAGTAACGAAAGGGTCTTTTAATTTTCGCAGATTTCCTCTCGCATCTATTTGGCGGTACTGCGGTGCCGGTTGAAAAACACACCAGCCAGGCAACAGCCACCCAAAACAGTTACACTTTGATGACATGTGTTGTAGCTGGTATATGGCTGGTGTCTGAAGACCATGAACTGTCGAAATTCATATTGCATTTTACATTTTATGAACTCATTTGGGCGACAGGCGATCAGGGAATGGATACTCTTTGATAACCCTGGTTGCAGCATGATACAGCGATGGCCAAGCAAAGTAGGCCTAGGCCTACTGTCAGAACGGTGCTATGAACAGTAGCACAGAAGCTTTGGCAATCTGCAACCGAGCAACAAGTTTAAGTTGCCCAGTAGGCCCATAATAAGCTTGTCCATTGGCATTGGAATAGCTGCTGCTAAGTAGATCATAGAAGATACACGTAAATTTATCTGTTACAGTATTGACAGCAAATATGAAAATATCATAATTATCTATTTTACACTATTGTTTTCTACATGCAGCGTGATGCAATGGATTTATTATATCTTCTCAGTGGATAAGCTTGCAAGTGCAATGTCCTTGCTAACATTTGGCTGTATGATGCAACAAGAATTTCAACTTTGTTCCTCTGTTGGATGTCGCCCAGACTTCTGTACCAAAGCTGCAAGCACAGTTCATGGTCCTCTGTACGAAAGCTGCAAGCACAGTTCATGGTCCTCTGACACTGTTGCCTGGCCGTAGACCTGCTGCAACATGTGTCATCAAAGTGTACCTGCATGTTTTGGGTGGCTGTTGCCTGGCCGGTGTGTTTTTTGACCAGCACCGCAGCGCTGCCAAATGGATGCGACTGGAACTCTGTGAAAATTAAAAGACCCTTTCTTCACTCCTCTACAGGACCGCTTCACGGCCTGGCTTGTTCTAGCTCGATGCTATAAGCGCCCCCTCATTTATTTACAATCTGCATTAGCAATTTTGTTTTATAACAAATTAACTAATAAACGGTCTTAAAAAAGACTAGTATCCTATTAACAATTCAATACACTTATTAAACCCATATTATCATATGGAAGTGAGGTTTGGAGCTCATTTCTACACAAGAATCTCAACATGTATGCATAACTTCTATAATCTGTGTGACAAGCGTAGTTCTAAAACTGTCCATGCCAAATTCTGTAAAAAAATTTCTGGAGTACAACCATAATGCAATAAATGCTGCTATATATATGCATGCATCAATGGTGAGCTGGGTAGCTACTGCATTGTAATTGAAATGGTACGGAATTCTGTTAAATACTGGTATCACATGCACAATGGCAGTGGAGATTCATTATGGTATATAAATCTCTATTAGAGAACTATGAGCTTGATGCAAATGCAAATTGTTTGGTAAAACACAACGGACATATTTTGTGTATTTGATTTTCAAGAAACAAATTTGGCACAACCCCAGTGGGAGCAATCCTAAGCAAACTGCAAGTATGGTTCACCAACACATGGAATCCACGTATGAAAAAACAATTGCTTGCACATGAGAAATGCACATAATTTGTACACATTTTATCATTTGAAAAGTACTTTTAAAAGTGAACCATATTTAGATAAAAATCTCAAGACTAAATTCTGTCAAAATCTTAAAGAATTAAGAATCAGTTTCCATAACCCTTGCAATTGAAACTGAAAGGTATACACAAAACCAAAAACACCAACTGACTTTTGCTTCATATGCTCCAACAATAAAGTACAAAATGAAAAGCATTTTGTTCTAGATTGTAGTACACTTACATATTTGAAGTAAAACCTCTATAATGACTTAAGCTCTATCGACTATTGGTCCCCAGGCCTGAATGACAGCGATGAGTTTATTTACATCATGACAATGGGACATGGTAATCCACGGGTTTGTCATATGACTTCCCGCTGTGTGAGTGTGGAAGAGACCACAAATCTTTCCATTACTTCTTGTTTCACAGTTCACTAAACACACAAATTAGACTGAAAATGATAGAAGAAACAGAAATATCCTACTCATGACACAACATTCCCTATACCCGAAGAGAAATCAGCATGACAACTCTACCTGGACAACATGACACCCCGAACTCTGATGTCAAGTCCGAGCATCAGTATTACACTGCATACAATCAAGGAGATTTTGTGTTTGTGTGCCCATGTGAGTTTTCAATGTTATTCCTAGTAGTTTTTAAAAGGTGGGGTACATCACAAATAAAATATATCTCTCTGTCACTGCAATAGATATTTTTAATCTTATAAGTGTTATCTAAATACTGTGTTCCTATCTCTCTGTGGGTTCTAAAAAACTTCCTATTCGGGGATGCACCATCACAAACCCAGGCACGCACTACAAGACCAAGATCTTCCAAAGTTCTGGTTGCAACCCATACAGTGCTCACCAAATCTTCTGCTGAAAAGCCTTTGCAAGGGTACCATACAAATGGAGTATTGTAATGTGCCATGATTCCCCGCACCATAAAAACTATTATGTGACTTGCTACTGCAGGTTCCGGCTCTCCTTCTGTCGAAAGTTTGGACAGTTTTTGTAATTCTTCATTAAAATTGTCTAGAGCACAAAATCCTACCAGTTTCCCACTCCCCTTTTCCATCACAAGACCTGACTTTACTCTCATTTCATCCCATACAAGACAAACATTTTTTTCATAATCTTTCATACTTTCAACACCAATTTCTTCAACAATCATAGCGATGACCTCTGGATTAATATCTGGTGTGGCTTCCGCAAATTTCATATATGAAGTCAATGTGCTGACGTGGGGTAAATGCAAAAATCCGGACTGAGCCAGCTGTCTGTAGGCTGCTGGACTTTTAGCATAGAGTGAGACACACCACCTAATCATCAGGGGATGCCATCGCATCCCATTACTTGATTTTGTATTTAGAAACTTAAGTTGCTGTTCCCACAATATTCGCTGAGGGGAATCTGAAGGCCACATAGCAAATATGCTGGATTCATTTTCTTTAATAATATCGTTCAATATAGCATGTTGTTTACCATCAACAGGCACAGCATCTTTTTCTAACAATGATTTCACCTTACTTTCAAGCCTGGTAATTTTCCTTTTCAAGTTTTTTATAGAGTGGCTCATATTTTGCATTTTTTCAACTTTCTGTTTCTCATTCAGTCGAGAAATAGGACATTTGGATGTAGCTGCAATGCGACTACTAACATCAACTTCAGCATTTTTACGAATGATGGACTCTCTGGCACGCAGATTTGACCTAAAACTTCCCCAACACATTTCACAAACTGTCGCACCATTTTCTGGGAATACTGTACAATTCATACTGTGTATCTGGTTTGCAACTGTATAACCAACCACACTTTTTTGGTCTTTACCAAGCAAAACAGTCTTTCCGCCATCAAAACACTTGTTTACAATGTTTGGGAATTCTGTGTTGGCATTACCAGTGCATGTGTTCATAAGCAAAGAGTCCAGCAACAGTGGTAAACTATTTTCATCCAGGACGTCTGGAAAAGAAATTATTCCCGGTGTGGCACGTCGTACCAGTATACCACGAAAGTACAATCTCCATTTAAAGTCTGAATCGACTTCAAGTTTAAAAACTGTGTCTGCTGTTTTAGTTTCCAGCTTTGCAACCACTGCAATGTCATCTGCACTTAGATCAACCAAGTTTCGATGGCTACATTCTCTGTGTAACAACTCCAAGAAATTTGAGAAATTCTTTCTTTTAATTTGCTGGACATTGTTAATTGGAGCCGGAACTGCATGTTGGGACTGCTCCAAAATTGCTTTGTCTGTCTCCATCATTTCACACTGTGGCTCTGGAAAAACAGGGACATTCCAGTTTACTGTCCCACTTTTCTTTTTGGCTTTGATGTCCTTGGCTTTTTTAAGTTTTGTTACACAGGCACCACATATATAAGGTGGCACGTGGTTGAGGTCTGTCAGGACATCAATTCCTGGAAGAAAACAGAATAAAAAATAAATACATAATATTTACAGTGGTCACTAGAGACTGCACAAAGAAAAAGGTGGTTTCACAAAACTCCTGATCTTACCAGCGGGTACCACTACATATTACTCCTGAAGAATTCATGTCAACAACTTTAAGTGCCTTGTAAACAATCAATTTTCCCAAAAATTAAACATTGTACTACAAAATGTCATAACCTTTGATAGAAAATATCTTACAGTTTACTTAAGTCATATTAAAAAAACTGTTATTTTTAATGAATTTTAGCTATTAAAACAAAAAATTCAGGTGATTTTATACAGTAAAGTTTAAAGTCAACTTCCTGGATTTTGACACGAACCTAACAAGTAAAAGTATGCTCAGATATGTTACTGTTCAAAATATCTACTCTATATATATATACACACACACATATATATATATCTCCGTACTGTTTCAGATATAAAACCAATGTTCCAAAAAATCATTGGCTCTGTTGATTTCATATTGTGCCAAATTTACCAAGTAACAAACAAGAAATATAAAGTGTGTAACTTCCCAGGTTTCTTTACTTACCTAGTATTTGTGCAATAACAGATTGGTGTTTCTCCTTTTTTACTGGTATCCCTCTAGGAGGTATTGCACGAGGCTGTCCACATAATCTACAGATGTTGTCATCCATCTTGCGTCTTGATAATCTGTTAAGAACAGTAATCATTATATTTTTCCTTATATTTTGAATAGTCAAGAAGACAAACAAAGAAAAAAAAAAGTGAACAATAGGTGTCCCTGTCAGAAGGAACTACCAATTCAGCTACAACTATGTGCTCTTTAGAATACAGGCAGTCTTTCATGACGGGTATATTAAAATGGACTTGGGAATATGTAACAAACTAACATGGTCCCACAAGACAGGGTTTATGTGATGGTCAGGGCTTACAGTACCAAATATGATGATACATTCTCCAAAAGGGAGACACAAATCAAGGAGGCTAGATAGATCTAGCCTCCTGGCACAAATCATGTAATTTTCACTTTTCTATACATGCCATTCATGTAATATACATTCTCAAATGTAGTGACAAATATACACACTGATATGATTCATCAAATGATCCTGTGTCCAGTTATCATGGAATATAAAGAATACCCTGAATTGTTCTGGAAAATTAGCAAGGACCAAATTAAATTTCAGATCATTTAAAACAGACAAATTCAATCCTGTATGTTGGTAATGACTAACATGCTTGTGATTTCAGAATACTTACTCCCTTCTACTCAATTCTTGGTCTTGATCAATTTACTTTCACTTCAATGCTGGATCTTGACAGCACAACACTGTAAAATATGCAAAGCATATTGATACAATACTTGAGAACACTCATTTCAATTCAGTGTACATGTACATGCAAAAAGTGCTTCATGTATAGGGATTTGGTTATTATATTTTGACTTTTTTTCTTTGTTTAAGCTGCAAGTTTCAACTTTCTGAAGTGGTTTACAAAGTCCAAGTATTCTGGTTGAATTGATACCAAAGGTGCACAGACTCAGGTACCCGTTTTTGGGCGGTCTCTTGGCGCAAAATTTAGCATTTTCTATGGTAACATCACATGTAAGTGACCCAAGGAAAATGTTCAAAGTTGCTGTACAACACAACTGTCAGAATACATACCACTTCTGAAATATTTGCTGGCAGCATGTCATTTTGAACCAAATAAAATGTCATGAACACAACCAAAACCAAAGGGATTTATTTTGTTTTGGGTAATTGAGACGAGAGGTACACATGGACTGGCTGTTACTTGGATATCAATCCATGTCCAAATTATCACGGCAGTTGTTTCACCACACCAGCATTGACTCGTATCTGTTGGTCATTTCTGTTTACCACACCAGCATTGACTGGTATCTAGCCTCCTTGCTCGTATCTGTAGGTCATTTATGTTTAACAAAGAAATCCATTGCCGTTTTCGACATCATTACTCAACATAGCGTGGGCGATATTACACCAACACAACGAGCATCAAACCAACGCAAGGAAACTCACAAGCCCTCGCCGTTTTCAGCTTATAATGTTGTTTTCCGACGAGTCACGCTCAAAATAACTGCCATGTTTGAAATTGATAGTTCTGCAACTTCACGATTACTTTGGTTAAAATGAAGGGGACTTTTCGGAAAAAGTGTACTTTAATCAATCTTTTTGAGAGACGTGAGTAAAACACATACCTCAAATTTCCCAATGCCGCATAAATTTGTCATTTTTTGTCCGATTTCGATAATTTAAACACCATTCGCAAGGTCTGTATGAGCTCAATCGCGATCTGTAGACAACACGCTTCTTTGCTCGAAAACGAGGCTGCCACAACACCCTATCCTCTCGCCGTCTGGTGGTGTAAATGAGTACCAGATTGAGCTGGCACTGGCAGACCCGAGTGTCCGCGCATGCCTTGGAGTTTGTGTATTGCAAGCAACATCGCCCAGCGCTGATAAGGATCTGCAATTAAGCCCCGGTTCGTTCGCGTCGGCCCTTTGAAAAACAGCGGGATTTAATTGTTTTCACACTTTCCCTTTTGTTTGAAGTATGAAGTCCAGACTCCTTCTCTATGTAGCCTCCTTGATACAATCAACACAAAAAAACCTTTACACTGGTCAACATGACATGGGAAGCTTAGATAGTGCACAACCCATGTTCCTTTCATCTCTGTAAGCTTCCCTGTCTTAACACCATGTAGTGCTCAATGGATATCCTATAATAATAAGCCTGTGGCTGTCCACTTTTCTGCTGCGATCCTGTGTGACACAGGTGGCCTAGAAAGGAACTAGACATACCTTCCAAGCAAAGCATCGAGTGAAGGGTCTGCCATTTCCTCAAATTAGGTCATGGTGACACCAAAACCTAGTCAGTTCATATTGTCATGCAAGATGATTATACTGCAGAATGTGAACAAAATACATGGAAGCATTCTGGAGATATCCTGGTAAAGAGCCTAATGAACATGTCATTAGGCTGCCATTTGCTCAGATTAGGTCATGATGACACCAAAATGTAATCAGATCATTCTGGCATATAAGATAATCACACTATAAAATTTGAGCAAGATGCATGGAAGCAATCTGGAGCTATCACAGTAATGAGCCCTAAGGAGCACATAATTAGGCTGCCATTTGTTCAAATGGTGACACCAAAATCTAATCAGTTCATCTTAGCATGCATGATGCTAGAGAAATATATTGTGAAATTTGAGCATTCTGGAAATATTGTGGTAACAAGCCCTTAGGAGCATGTAATTAAGCTGCCATTTGCTCAAATTAGGTGATGGTGACATCAAACTCTTGCAGTAACGACAATGTGCACATCCGGAAGGACAGACAACCTGAAAACAGAAAGGGTCTCCCCTGTGGGAAGGCCCCTTAAAAATTAAAATTAAAAAAAAAAAAGAGGGGAGATGAGGTGAAGGAAGCCATGGTAATCCTCATCAGCTTGAGCTGCCATGTTTTTCAGCACCAGAGCCAAGGCAAAGGGTCCAACACACTCTCTCACAGCTGTGGTGGGCCCCTGGTCCTGGGTATGTCCCCGTATGCTTATCGCTTGTACTTTCTTCCCCTGGGGAGGAAAAAAAAAAAATTCCCTCTCACACCCTCCAAGACTAAGACTCATTTCCCATGGGAGCCATTATATCCCTTTCCTCCCTGTACTGTGGAATTCTAATTTACCCTGTTGCTGCCCAACTCTATAATTTCATTCCTTTTCTCCCAGCATCCTATCAGGTAGTCCTGTACAGTTTTAGTACCTTTGCTGCCTCCCAGAATGCCACCCTTCAAACGTAAAACCCATGCTAAACACTCCTCTTCCTCTAAACTCCGAACTTCTTCTAAACCCTTATAATTATAATCTTCACTGTGCCACTCAGTGAAAAAAATCCTACCTTATCTCTTCATATGAATCACACCACAACTGCCAATGATCCAGTCTCATCTGCCTTGTTTACACCCTTACATTTTCCGTTACTACCTGTTGTCCACTTCTGTTTTCTCTTTTCTAGATTGATTGATTACTCCTGCCTTACTTTGAAAAAGAAGCTTGGATTCCTTCCCTCCATCCCAACACACACTTTTCTTTGGCTTTTCTAATGCCTTGTCTGCTTTTAATGTACTCTTTTCCCTGACTCCTCTTTTCAAGTCCCCTCTCCAACCCTTGGTAACAGTCTTTCATATATACACTTTCCTGCATAGAGATTTTTTTACTTTGTTATTGAAAGTTAACTTGTTTTGACTTATGTTTGTTATCATTCGGTATTCTATTTTTTACATACCTTTTTGATATTGTCAGTGTTTTAAAGCCCAGTATAGTTTCGAGCCATACTTAATTCTTAAAGTGAAAGTGTATATATTATTAGGCAAATACGTATTGTATACTTGTTTAATAGTTATACTTTAAATGTTACATCTGTCCAGTTGAACAGTTGTAGTATCCTTGTGGCTATTTTATTTCTTTTTTAAAAGTTATAAGGATGCTAAGCAGTAGGCTTATCATAACCATGCTATCATCGTGTTATACCTCCATTTGTATTAATCATAACCAAGTGCATATAATGATGCTCCCAGTAGTGCATTATGTGCGGCAAAATTTTTTTCCCATTCCTGTGACCTTTAAAAATCTTAAGGGTGCTAAGTGGTATGCTTATCATGACCGTGCTACCACTGTTTATTAATGATGTTCTCAGTGGTGCATTATGTATATAATGTAGTATCACATTATTGATGTTCACTGTGTAGAAGACATATAGGTCAGAACTGACCTGCTTTATTGAGGTCAATAGAAACACTTACTTACTGACTATATATTCTTTGTAATGTTTATTATGAATCAGCATCAATGTGACATGAAGATCCGCTGATTATATTAGAAAACTACTCAGGCAATTTTTTTCTCCTCTAAAAATAATAACTTTATGAAAATCAATTTGTCACTACCAAAAACTTCACGTGACAAACGGTCATGTTTTAACTTATCTGTGATACACAATCCTGCCAGTTTCGTAAATGTCGTGCCATAAAGTTAGAGACATTCTACTTCAGTGGTTACTAACCTTGTGTTTTTTTTGTTAAGTGTCCCTATGGGTACGAAGGAGGCCTTCTATTTGAATTACAACAACGGGTTTGTCAACCCATCACAAACTTTGTAAACAGTGCTTTTCAGTTGAGGTTCAATACAGTAGGTTGCTAAATATTAGGTGCACCTGTGACAGTAGCTTGAGTAGGATTTGCCATTTCAGTGCTGTCCAGCTGAAAATATCTGTAGCAAAATTTTCTTTCCTTGTAGCATTTTTGCCACTTCTTTACAAATGAAACACTTATTTTTGAGAAAATTTGTAGCAATTTTAAATAGCTTTGTAGCAAAATTTTGCTACAATGCTCCCGTTGGACAGCCATGCATTTTGTTATATTCTTAAATTATATATCTTGTTAGTTTTTGTTCACTGAGCTAGCCCATGGGCCATATTATAATATACTATGGCCTGCCGTTTGTATCAGGGATGAGGGATCATGCCAATCAAGTTCTTTTTCATAACAAGTCGAGCAAATATGTGCACGTCAAATTAACACAAATAAAGCACCAGCTCGGTTCGATGCCTTGGTAGATATCGTCCAGTTTCAATGGACTTCTCTATTCAAGATCAGCCCATTTGGCATTGCCGCAACACGTCCCTGCCGAAACTGATCAATACCTGCTATGATTATCCAACCTCGCGCGTGAACGAGTATTTATAAACAGAGAAATCAGATGATGTTCGTACCAAATGTGTAAAGAGTTCCGAGCGTCAAGTGGACCAGTGTGCCTCCCACAACAGCAAGCCAAGCGCGCACATAGTAACGAACCCGCGAACGTTCGGGATGAATCAAGTTCATCATAGAATATACATTGTCAGCTTTCGAAATGATCAACTGCGGGAGTCGTCCACACAATTATTGACACCGGAGTGACACCTTGCACATGTGACAGCTCATTCTACGCATGCATGGAGTCGCCGGAAGTGTCAAGCAACGCATCCTCCACATCCGCATGCCAATGAACTATTATTGGCCTATATTAATTTTATAAATCAAGAGAGTTGCAAATAAACCTTTGAATATATTTGGAATTACAAAATTCATAACTTATTGAACTTTTATATCTATGTGAATCCTATAAAAGGAGAAGAAGGATTTGGCGGAGTAATAATTGATATGCGTCTCCAAAGAAAAACGCCGGATGTGGATTATTTTTTCGAGCAAAATAATTCCCATGTGACTGGAATTAACCAATAGAAATGCTAGAAACAAATCTATCTAGGCCGACATCTGTGCTTGGTGTTTGAAAGTCGGGACTTCCATTCCCGCAAAAATTGGCACAGCAATTTGTCGGTTTTCCAGTCGATCGACAAGGTGAGCAGGTAAGTTGTCTTTCAGGTAGATGATAAAGAATGTGTTATCCTAAACATGGAATAATTACATTGGCGACGGAGAGTTTGCTGGCTTCCTGAAGTAGTGTACGTTGCACAAGACGGGCATCATCTGGGAGCGTGTCGGGTTTTCAGATTCATGTGCGCGATTGAATCACTGCGTTTACTCAAAATTACCTTCTTCGGATTCCCGTGGAACCTTTGTTATGTGAGGAATCGCTGTGCTTTGCATCTAAATCTAGGTTATTTTAGAAACAACACCTCGTGAAGGAGCGCTTCCAATTTTATTCAGCCATGGTGCAGGGCCTCGTGACGTCACAGCCCGGAAACTGGATATAGTACACACCAACATGCACACACGATGTCCAACTCCGATCGATTGATTGGTTTTATTCAGGTTCAAATTCATAAAGTTGTGAACATAAAAATGAATCTACCCTGCTAGAACCTTCGCTAGCACAAAAAGTATAGCAGACTTATTTCCATTGATGGTGACGATGATGAAATAGATTGAAAAATAATAATTATGAATCACTGCAGTGACCCAGTGTCAGTCTGTCAAATGGATGAGCAATATTAGCAGTGTAGTTCTGAATTTACATATGAATGAGATGAGTCCTTTGAGACACTGAAAGCCTCTTCCAATGATAATGAATGACATATACTGGTGTGCATGGTTTCTCCCAGTCTGTTTTTTCTGGTGCAAAATGTTCTAGTGTGATACTTATCCTGGTGAGCAAAGTGTAAATTACAATAATGGTGGACTTTCGGGTACACATAAGGATATAACGGGCTAGAGTATCACTTAATGCCATTGTAATAATGGTTTTCCAAATTAAGAAAAAGTAACCTGTCAGGTTGTCGATATTTTGGAGGATGTTTTGTTATCCATGGTCCCCTCTGGCAGAAACCAAGGTGTTATTACCTACTGGTTTAATGATTTGTGTTGAACTCCTTGCACAAGAAAACTTGACAAGAATAAATGTGTACCATCAGCATCATGAAGATTTGAGGTGTGAAAATTCTCTAGTGACTAGTGCTGAAGATCGAATACTTAGAGAACTTGCTGGAGCAACATTGAAAATTTTGGTAGTGTTAATGAGGCTTGTATTGTGTTTATAACGTTGTTCACATAAGATTTAGATTTGATGGGTTCAGAGAAGTATGTGAGGGTGAAAATAAAAACAGAACCTTGAATAACATGAAAATTTTAGAATGTATTAGAGAAAGGGATTGTTACTTGTGCAATGTTAGCATGGTAAGACTGAAATGAATTAACTGCTCAATAAAACAAGGAATAAAGGTACGGGATAAAGTGATTGGTAAAGAAAACTAAGGCCAGTCAACTATTATGACACAGCAGGTTTCTCCAAAACTTTTTTAAGGTTCCGGCCCATGGGAGGACCCTTCATGTTTTCAGGTTGTCTGTCCGTCTGGATGTGCACATTCTCGTTACCACAATATCTACAGAATGCCCAAATTTGGCTATATGCTTATCTTACCTGGCAATATGAACTGATTAGATTTTCCTGTGACCATCACCTAATATAAGCAAATGGCAGCCTAATTACATGCTTGTTAGGGTGGACTTGCGTTGAAGCTGTGTCTAGTTATTTTCCTTTTATCCTGGGCTTGCAGTCTGCTAACGTACAAGTTTCGATGTCTTAAGTCAGATAGATGAAGTTGCAGAAATTTTTTTTGTTTATGTATGTGTATATATATACATACATTACTATTAAACCTAATTACATGAACAAGGATTACCAGAATTTTTGAGTGTAGCTAATGATTAGCTATGTTCAAAAATTCTTGTAATACTTGTTCATGTAATTAGGTTTAAGTTGTCTGAGCTTGTTAAAAGATGGGAGTATAAATTATTTTTCGAGGGTTTTTTTTTTTCTTTATATTTATGGGTTTTGTTGACATATCAGGTTATTTGTGTTTTCTTTCAAAAGCTATGCCTGTGGAGTTTTTTCCTTGCAAGATGTAGAACAGAAATGATACTTCAACAACCCCCTTTCCCCAAACACTTCGAAATTGTGAAACTGGTAACTTAACCCTGTCCAACTTGATTAAGACTGAGCCAGCAGCTTTCTTTATGCATGCCAGGGAAAGCTCGTTTGAAGCCTGCTTCATGTTATCTTGATAGATCTTTTTTCTACAGTTCTCAGTCAAATTGTTTTTCATTACTGTTGAAATTGGTTTGAAACACTCAAGCAGATGACATTTGACCATCAGTCGGGTTTGGTTGGTTTAAGGGAAGAGAGTTAAGTTGTAATTTTAGTGTGAAAGCTGTTACATGATACTCCATCATGATGCAAAACGTTTATCTAAGTTTGTATTAAAGGTGAATTTGATTTGTTTCTAAAATTTAATATGTATAAAGTAGAATGGGTGGATTTGCAAGCAAATCTGTCTGGGTGCCAATTGGCGTAATGAGTTTGAATGTTCTGCCATTTTCTATGGTGTAATAACATTTATTAAACTAGTACACTCTGCACTGCCAAGATTCTCTGGAGTGGCTACACTCTCCTAGCCACTCTCCTTTTTTGGCGGGAAGAAAATGAAACATATTACTGGTTGCACCCCTAAATTGGCCACAGAGGGCAGCACAAAGGTATACAGTGGTACCTGTCTTGAGAGACCCCTCCAATGAGAGACCGCATATCTTTTTAAGACCGCTCTCTCAGAACACTGAGCAATCTTTTCCATGTTATTATACCTCTAATGAAAGACCACCTGTTTTGAGAGACCACATTTTGACCTGCCCTAGGGGTGGTCTCTCAAGACAGGGACCACTGTAATGTCTAATGACCAGCACTGTAGGATTTGGCTTGACCAGAGTGGTGGAATTTGTGGCAGGCTCAAATCTGTTACATATGATTTTAATTCAGATTTTGCCTTCACGAAATAGAGTGATTTGAATAATTAATTTTGGGCATAATTTTTTGCTGGGGTGGTCGGAAATTTAAAGGTGATATTGGGTGCGGACAGGTGAAAATCCAACATGACTGCGTTCAGGTGGGGCAAAGTCATAAGTTTGGTGTTCATCATATATGCCTCTTATTTTGTAAGGCAGACTTGAACTTAATTGGTGAGCATAGTCTTCATTAAAGTTAAAGCTCTTACTCTCAGATACGCCAGGATGTGTTATAAATAATAGCCGCCTATGGGAAATTCAATTTAGTGGTGCCACCTACTGGTACAATGTTAGTCATATCCTATATTTCAAATCATCAATCTAGCACCATGACAAACACAGAACAGATCTAAGTTTAAAATGTATCAAACTGGTCAAGATCTTATTATGATCTTCTCTTGTGGCACATGATGGAAGATATGAAAGATTTTACTTTACATAGTTACTACCAGTAACTCTATCCAGTAACTAGCACTGAACAGTAATAGAGTAACCAGGCAACAGGTGTGTTTTCAACTCCATTGCTACAAAAAAATAATTGTACAAAGAACTCACCATAAATATACCAATGACAAACAAGATGAACAAAGAACAGATCAAGTGTAAAATGTGTAAAACTAATGGAGATCTTATTAATATCTGAAAGATTTTGCTTTACATATAGCTACTACCAGTAGCTCTATGCAATAACTAACACTGAACAATAATAGAGTAACCAGGCAAAAGGGGCAGTTTCAACTCCATTTGCTACAATAAAAAATAATTTATGCTCATAGAATTTCCCACAAATATATGAATACCCTGCACAAAAACAAAACTACTTAAAGCCTATATATTTACTTGGTTGATAATAATTATTACATAATTACCAATTATATACAAACCTGCCTGCTCTTTTGGAGCTGTATCCACTATCAGGGCAACCGTCTCCACTAAGCTCCAACCTTGACTCAGTGAAGGCTCTTGGCTCCTGCGCTTGGTGGTGTTGCTTCATTCATAACCTCAGGGCTTGACATTAAGGATTTTTTGTGGTTGCCCCCAGGGCTACTGGGCCAGAGAAATTGGTTGCCCCCTTCACAAAATCAGTTGCCCCATTTTCAGCGTTGCGAGCAGCGTTAGCCGCGAAGCCCTGCTAGGGGGGTCCTGGGGCATGCTCCCCCGGAAATTTTTTTCAAAAAGACATTAAAATATGCATTTTCCTGCCATTTGGAGGGGACTTGGGCTTAAAATAAGAGTCCTGTCAAAGCACTAAATATACACTTAAAAAGATGCATAATGATGAAATCTGCTTCTGCATTCATGAGGATCAAGCAAAAGAAACTCAACAGTTTGCAAACATCAGGCATGTGAGTGGTCAATTAGAAAAATATCTGAAATTCGCTAAATTGGGTAAGCTTAGAAGTAAATTATCTGATTTAACATAGGATAAAATGGGATATTTTGATCAAAATATCTGAAATCAGTTAAATATCTGAACTCTCTCATGCCTGAAGATTAAGAAACACAAAATAGTTGCAAAGGCAATTTTTTTTTATTTCATGGATACTGAAAGGACAAATTACTGTAGGCAACACGCACACATACATGTACATTGTAGATTATGCATGATTAAATGTTGGGCACAAAATTACTTTCATATCTAGTACTGAACATCTTGGGTACATGCTTCAATAATTTTGCTTGGATGTTCCTTTTAGCAAAGGTTAATGGCTTCCAGAATGGTCCCTGAACAAACGGACTAGGAAATACAGTGACAAGTTACCTGTGGAGAGTTAGACATCTTAACTGTAGCTTTTAATACAGTCAAACATAAATTATGCTCTTAAATAAATTACTATGCTCTACAAGAAGAATAAATTAACACACTATGTTATGTATCCACACACACAAACATTTCCAGTATTAACTGATTCAATCCAATATCTAAACACACTGCCTGTCATGTATCTCAATATACAGCACCCAGCAGAATTAGCTACATAAAAATGATAATCTAGTAAACTTGAAAAATTCCAACCGCTGTTAATGCAGTCAAAAATAAATAATATCCTCTATGATGAGAAGGTAATAAAGTGACTAGGATGTGTATCCCTGAAAAACATTATCAGTATAAAGTATCAAACTGATTCATGAATTCCAAAAATTATCTGACCCAATTTCAAGATTGCCTGCCATGTATCTCAATATACAGTAACAGCACCTAGTTCAAATGAATACATTAAAATCTAGTTGTAGTACGTACAACAAATAACTCCAAAAAGGTTATCGCCGGGTACGGAGCCTTCGTTTGCGAAGTAACCAGCTTAAACTGTCATAAAATTGCTTTGACGGCATTACTCACTGTCTTTACTTTATTCTACACATTCGGTGGAGCCTAACTCACCATAATTCATAAGTTATGTATCAAAATAAGACTCGGCATTTTCTCATTGCCACCACGTGTGGTTGTTTGGGCGCCATGTTGACCTCGTTCTGAACCGTGGGAAAAATGGATCTGGCATGCACTTCGTCAGTGTCTGTCGCACGTGCTCCAGCAGGCAAGTACGTGTTTGATTGGGGTTCCAAGTCACTTGGGTCAATGCATCCTTGGAACCACTCGTTATCACGCGAGAGCTTACGGAAGCTAACAACGTGCGAGCGCTTACGGAAGCTAACAAACACGCTTTGTCAAGCGGAAGTGGCATGAGAGTTACGGCGATCGATGTAAATAGTGGCAAAATGATTTTTGAGCCGGTAAAAAAAGCAGTAGCCCGACACGGGTGCGTTCATTAAAGGTATTAGTTGCCCGACAATCCAGCTTGGTTGCCCCTGGCTTTCGGGCTTGCCTTAATGTCGAGCCCTGAACCTGTGGGCGACTTCGGTGTCTGATAGAGTAGTCCCTCCTTTGAAAGACCATCTCCTTTGAGAGGCCATAGTTGTCAGGTCTTTCTGTAGTACTTTTCATGTTATACCTCCTTTGAGGGACCACCTGCTTTATGTGACTGCCTTTTGGGTGGCACTAGGGGCGGTCTCTCAAAGGAGGGACTACTGTACAATATTTCTGTTCTGGGGCCCACCGCCACTAGCAACTAGTAATTTCAAGGCATTGTATTTATATGTATGTCTGTGTGCCCACACAGACATATTGTTTTTCTAGGAATTCTTTCTTTCTTTCTTTACAGGCAAATTTGTCGGACATTTCATTTGAAAAGTATTACGCATAGAAACTCCAAACGTGGCACAATTATACTTCTATAGATATAGATGAAGTCCACCCTAATATTAATGAGAGGTCATGCTTTTCAAAATTATGCAAATGAGGGCTAATTAAAGTTTTGAATCTTCAATATCTTATATACTATAGTAGATGTGGTTCCGAGTGTATAGGAGTTCCATCATAAGAAGGTAAAGGTCATCTCAAATGCAGGGATTTACTGGCCCCAGTATTGCGTCCTGCACGCAAAAAAAAACAAAAAACGGGGCACTGGACCGGCTAGAATTTAACCATTGTGCCCAGAGGACGCACAAAACCTGAGTTCGTTACCGGTAGATTATTGCTTAAATTATCAGTCACAATTTGCAGTGACTATCCATCATATTGACTTGGATAACTCACAATGTTTCATGAAGTTTTTTTCTTGGCCGCCGCCTATAATTAGACGTTCAGAGGGGATTCCCTTGTGCTAGGCAACTACTGCGCATGCGTTTTTTGACGTCACTTATCAATACTCCCCAGAGGGGTCTTCATAATTGAGCAATTGGCCACAGGATATATGCGGGGAACACGTGGGCTGCTCGACTGTGACGGTGTATATAACATTGACAAGCCTCACATAGCCACCAGGATCGCATGTTGTCAATTATGAGTGATAACCCCAATTGGTAGCAATTTCACCAAGATATGAAATCCACTATAGGAATAGGTACTTCATGCATGGTAAGAGGCTGGCTAAAGGCCACAATACACTACAGTACTGTCCAACTGGTGAAGATTTATTGTATTTGTTTTATTTTTTTCAATGAAACATTATCATCTTCCTGTATAATTTAACTATTACTGAAATCATGAAAGGTACTGTAGTAATATTGTTGCCTTTATGTGTTAAAAAGCATTATTAAATCGCAATTCAATGCATTAGCAACTTAAATATAGTGTTAGTAAAAAGCAAGTCAGTGCATTAGCAGTTTTTTCAAAATATTTTATGGGATTCCCATTTTTTGTCAAGGACCCCCCAAATTATTGGCAAGGGGTCCCTTGGACTCGCAAAAATTTAACCCTAGGTAAATCCCTGCAAATGTCAAGGTCAAAGGTCAATTTTAGGCCAAAATGTTATTTTTGAGGTCAAACTTCACTTTAGGTAGAGGTCATCTGAAGGTCAAAGATCATTTCAAGGTTAAAGGCCACTTTTGATGGTGGCTTTCTTCTAGCCTTAACTTGGTCAATGTTTGTCCAATTTTGATCATGGTGGGCTCAAATATTGTAGCTATCAGTGTACATTCTCAAGCAGGCTTCTAATTAAAGATGTACCCAGCCTCGTTCTGAGTTTGGGATGTCCCAGTATATTCTTTGCTGGATGCTGCACATGGCATCAGCCTAGTGTGTGATACACCAGTCTCTTTTAAACTTTTTAAACTGCATTGATGTTGTAAAAACAGTCATATAAACATGTTTATGATATAGTCATGGGACAGGACTGCATATGCAGCCACTTCATTGCTAGATTATCTCTGTATAAACAGGGCTGCTGATGCCTTGAACCCATGTCATACCCTCATTCTGCAGTCATTTTGGACTTTGATTTCCTTTATGGGCGGGTCCATAAAGCATACAAAGCTTGTTGATGTACCATTTGACAGGTCTGACCCTGCTCTTCCTGAATGTGTGTGTGTGTGTGAGATACCCTTACTTCAACCATAAAGGCCTGGGATTGGCTGAAAGGCTGTCTTGTCATAGACCCCTAGAAAGACACCTTGTTGATTGACAAGGACAAGACTGGAACCCGGGAGATTCTAAGACCACAGGAGTGTTTGTTAAGGCTATCTGGTGTCATGGAAGCATAAATTAGTCAGTTAATAGCAAAAACATGTGTTTCCTTGGTACACTACCCTTTGATCAAAGCAAAGTACTGCTGTTGGACAAGGATCATTTTGAATTTCTTTACTGCTTGGTCGAAGAGGACTTTCCACATAATCATCATTCTAAATGATGCTGAAGGTCATAAACTTTTGATAAAATAAAGTTTGGAAATCCAATTTGCTTTTTTCAAAGCTGAAGGCCATTTTTTTTGTTATTGTTTAAATGGAATTTTACAGTGTAGGAGCAGTCAGGGAGTCAGGCTGGTCATGTGACCACCACCCTGCCTGCTGATTGGCTGTTAACTTACCCTGGTACTTTGGCTGTCTGCTAGTGCAGCACATACATGTGGGTTTACCAGTTTCAGTTAGGTACAATGTTACAGCAATGAAAACTACCTTTCATGTCCATAAGATGTATACCCTTTTGACTGGATGCTTGCCAATCCCATCCTCTGACAGGAAATACCCCTTTCCAGTTATTATGTCTCCCGGTGGAAGCTGGGGGACATATTGTTTTAGTGCCCGTTTCTTCCGCTTGTTGTTGTTGTTGTTGTTCAGGTTCTTCAACACTTGGTTTCCATGCGATAAGTCTTGAAGGACTTGACAGAATTTGATGAAACTTGGTAGGATTATGTATCTAAGCAAGACCTAGGATGGGATTGTAACTGGGTGACCTTGACCTAATTTTCAAGGTCACAGGGTCACTTATGTGAAATTGGTTTCCGCGCAATAAGTCATGAAGAACAGGATGCAATTTGATGAAGCGTGGTAAGATTATGAATCTTGGCAAGATCTAGGTTGGGATTGTATTTGGATGACCTTGAGCGAATTCTCAAGGTCACTTATGTGAAATTGGTTTCCGTGCGATAAGTCTTGCAGAACTTGATGGAATTTGATGAAACTTTAGGATTATGTATCTTGGCAAGACCTAGGTTGGGATTATGTTTGGGTGACCTTGACCTAATTTTCAAGGTCACAGGGTCACTTATGTGAAATTGGTTTCCGTTCGACAAGTCATGAAGAACTTGATGGAATTTGATGAAACTTGGTAGGATTATGTATCTTGGCAAAACCTAGGTTGGGATTGTATTTGGATGACCTTGAGTGAATTCTCAAGGTCACAGGGTCCCTTAGTGAAATTGGTTTCCATGCGATATGTCTTGAAGAACTTGATGGAATTTGATGAAACTTGGTAGGATTATGTATCTAGGCAAGACCTAGGTTGGGATTGTATTTGGATGACCTTGAGCAAATTCTCAAGGTCACAGGGTCACTTATGTGAAATTGGTTTCCGTTCCATAAGTCTTGATGGAATTTGATTAAACTTGGTAGGATTATGTATCTAGGCAAGACCAAGGTTGGGATTGTATTTGGATAACCTTGAGTGTATTCTCAAGATCACAGGGTCACATGTGACTTTGGTTTCCCTTCGATAAGTCTTGAAGGACTTGATGGAATTTGATTAAACTTGGTAGGATTATGTATCTAGGCAAGACCAAGGTTGGGATTGTATTTGGATAACCTTGAGTGTATTCTCAAGATCACAGGGTCACATGTGACTTTGGTTTCCCTTCGATAAGTCTTGAAGAACTTGATGGAATTTGATGAAACTTGGTAGGATTATGTATCTAGGCAAGACCTAGGTTGGGATTGTATTTGGATGGCCTTGAGTGAATTCTCAAGGTCACGGTCACTTTTGTGAAATTGGTTTCCGTGTGATAAGTCTTGAAGAACTTGATGGAATTTGATGAAACTTGGTAGGATTATGTATCTAGGCAAGACCTAGGTTGGGATTGTATTTGGATGACCTTGAGCGAATTGTCAAGGTCACAGGGTCACTTATGTGAAATTGGTTTCTGTTCGATAAGTCATGAAGAACAGGATGGAACTTGATGAAACTTGGTAGGATTATGTATCAAGGTAAGACCAAGGTTGGGATTGTATTTGGGTGACCTTGACCTAATTTTCAAGGTCACAGGGTCATTTATGTGAAATTGGTTTCCCTGCAATAAGTCTTGAAGAACTTGATAAAAATTGCTAGAGTAATGTATCTAGGTAAGAGCTAAAATAGGATTGTAATTTTCAAGCAAACTTGGTCATTTATAATTTGTTATCACCTGTAGCTTATTCAGAGACGTAAGTGTTCCACCGGGAGACATTTGATTTTCTGTTGGAAAATCAGTCTGTTCTAGTTTTGGAATGCTGATGTGGCAGGTCACTGTATTAAAACGGGGGTACTACTGAATATTGACAATTTCAAATATTTTTGATAGTATGTAATCATATGTATACTACCACAGTGTTTGCCATCATTCTTTTCCATGTAATTCCCATGAACCAAGTAGTCTTCTGAGCATGATACAACTTGCAGACGTCAGTCTATTCATATTTGTGCATGCTTTGTTTACATTGAACACTGACCTGGCTGCCTGTGGCAGTGCAGTGTGGTGGTGTGCTTGTACGGTTCCTAACCTTGCAACCTCACTGCAATGAAAACTACAGCTTCCTTTGGCTTTCAGTCGAATCTTATGTCTTACCCTTTTCATTAATTATGTGATGTCTCAATTTTCTAAGTTACACCTTGTCTGTCTTGTGTAAAGAGGGCAAAAGCAATCACACACGGCATTCTGTGTGCTACACGAGGAACACAGACAAGCATGATGCTGGTACTAGCCTGATATCAAACCGAGGCTCTGTTACAGGGTTCGCACAGAGCTTGAAAAGGCTTGAAAAGTATGGAATTTGAATGCCCTCTGTTCCAGGCCTTGAAAAGTATGGAATTTCATAAAGAAGTCTTGAAAAGTATGGAAAATCGATTTTCCGGGTTAAAAAAAAACAAACAGAATGAAAAACCTTATTTGTGTGACTTTATTTTAATGTTTGTTGCAATACCTACGATCGTAGTTTATTTTCATTGCTAAATATAGCATCTTTGGGGTTTTCTGCATTGCACAGCATCATGGGAGGCACCTTTTTCAACTCTCAATGCAACGGGATTCTTTGCAAGATTTGAAAAACAAGCATGCGTCTTTTTGATTACGAGTGATGGTCCATCATGAATTCAGGGCTCGACAATTTGCATGTCCGAAAGCTCGGGCTTGTCAGAATTGGGCTCGGGCTGGTCGAAATAAAAAAGTGCTATCCCTGCGGGCTAGTTGGAATTTTTTACTAGTAAAATCCTTAAAAAAATAATAACATTTTGCAGGGCAAATTCATCTGCAAATTAACATCAAATGCTATTTATCGGTGGGTTCAAACAGTGTTAGAAAAAAATACGTGCCGTGAGATGACTTCCCGGGCAAAAACAGCACACAACTGCCAGTCACACGCAAGTGACAGCGTGGACACTGGATCAGATCTGCGGCGAACTGATGCAGTCTCACGGACTGATTTGGGACACATTCGGCAATTCCCGCTATCCCATACCTTTGCGTATTTGCCTGTGACTCCAAATAATTGTTGCAATAAACACCAGAATCTTTATTTTCGTATGCTGCAACAAAAACAAAGCTGCCCGTTTGTGTGTTCCCTCCGTAAATTCACACATGTTCACTGGGCGGAAGCCATGATGAAAACACCGTAGCACGAGCCGTGATTGGCTGATTTTTGCATGTGACTCAATTGACCAATCGGGTGATGTGTTGTGCGTCAGACCACATGGCTAAAGCAGCTGTTTGTGTACAGTTGCGGGAAAGATGTTGACGGTGCGCACGCTCGATATCTGATTTGAAATATTAAAATTTTCGTTTGAATTTGATTTAAGAATACCGTTTATTGCGAGGAACTTGCCAATACTGTATACGCAAATTTACTACGATGTACCGATAGCATTCATGGTAGGTACCCAAACGATATGCATCCCGTCAGTGCATCACGCCATCCGAGGCAGAGAGAAAGGATCCTGAACTGAAGCCAATGCAACTATTTAATCGTTATTTAAGTTTATACGGACTCCTATAGTCCCAGAAATTACAATGTATTTTTCATCGTTAGTCACCCCAAGCAAATAGCTAGCTTTCAATTTGTATTTTTGATATTTTGCCAGTTTCACTGTCAAACAGTTGCAGCTAGAATCATAAAATTTGACATTTTTTCGCGATTTTGCAAGCGACAATAAGCGGCAAATACATTTTAGGGTAAAGGGTTTGTCTAGCCTAGGCCTTAGCATTGTTAGAAAAAAAACGATGTTTATAGAAGTTTTATCAGGACAAGTGGATTTTGAAATCTACTTGCCCAGCGGACAAGTGATTTTTAAAAAAAATTGTCGAGCCCTGAATTATGTATAAATGACCGTAAATGTTTGCCGCATGCATAAATTGTGCACCAAGCCGCAACAACAATGGGAGGCTGTACATATAATGAACTTGGCTTGGAAACCCGAAATAAAAGCACTGGGTTTTGCCTGTAAAACAGGACAAATACAGCGCAAGATGCAAGGTGTGTGCAAGTAATGTGCACTTGAAAAATATGGGGGTCGCAGCGCTTGCTAGTATCAAACAAAAAGTTGTGTTTTTTGTTCAATATATAAATTGTATACATTGGTCCCCCTCTCGTAAGCCACCCCCAAAGAGATGCCACTCCCTCTGCAAAGGCTACTTTGCTGCGCAGCAAGTATGGCATTTTCATTATATTTTCCCCCTGAAGAGAGACCACCTCTCGTAATAAGGAAACATTTGGGGTGGCCTTATAAGAGGGGAACCACTGTATATATATGTGTGTGTGTGTGTGTGTGTGTGTGTGTACATACATACCCAAAAAACCACGGATAATTGAGTTTGGAATTTTGGAAAAAATGGTTTGGAAAGTACTTGAAAAAGTATGGAATTTTGGCTTTGCTATGCTGTATGAACCTTGTGTTATCTTGGCTAAAAGTATCAATTACCAAAGCAGGCCCCAGAATCATGACTGAAGGCAAAAGTCAACGTCATTTGGCCCTTTGAAAGTTTCATCTTGCCATAACTTGGTTAATTTTCATCCGATTTGGTTCATGTTGGGGTTAGATAGAGATACCATTCCAACTTCTACTCCTGTGTTATGGGCTAGTTGTACATTGCTATTCCAATATGCTTTGATGACATACACACTGATTTGCTATGCAGCAAATCATCTTTTCCAGTTGAAAAATATGTAGGCCTACACAAGAGCAGAGTCATTTTATACACTGTATAAAACCAGTGCATTTTGATTTATAGACCTACCTGGAGGTGATCATGAGTAGCTACTGCTCTATCATTTGCCACAGTTTCTGCAGGGGTGGGGCCACATTAGCTTTGGGCTATACTATACCAGCAGACTCACTGCAGCTCCATGGTGTCAGACTGGAAAACTACAGCGTATCTTCGGTACTTTGTCCCAGATATGGAAACAAAGTTCTTGGCTAGAGCTTTAGCAGAGCAGGTGTCTGACTAGTTCAACTTTTTGCTACAGTGGTACCTGTCTTGAGAGACCCCTCCAATGAGAGACTGCATATCTTTTTAAGACTGCTCTCTCAGAACACTGTGCAATCTTTTCCATGTTATTACACCTCAAATGAAAGACCACCTGTTTTGAGACACCATATTTTCACCTGCCCTAGGGGTGGACAGCGACCACTGTACTGTTACCACTACCATTAGGTTTGGACTCAATTTTGGGAGTACATATATATGTATTGTCACAGTAGGTGGTTTGTAAAATGGTGGCTTTGACAATATTTACAATGCAATGAAAGATGGTCCCAAACGTGGAAGTTGTTGTCGGTTATTATACATGTTAGGCATGCAAGGGAATTAAGAGAATAAAGGGAGACATAGATGATATAACTGGAAGTTAATGGAGTCTATTATATTTTTGATGACAGTCAACCTTCAGACTCTGTTGTATTTTTAATTTCTCTAACCATGTGTCGCCACCTATCAGAGAGCTGAACAAAGCTATCTGTGTGCATACTTTTGAAGATATTCAAGATTTTATATTTCAAATTCCCATAATTTGCATAATTGAAATTTGTGCAGCCTTCATTACAAATTCATCAGATCATCATAGGAGTAGAAGTTGGAATGGCATCTCTATTATAGCTTTGAAGTTATTTAATATTTAAAATTTCCAGTGGCGCTACTTAGAATAATTTTAATCGCTACAAATTTTGTTTTTAATTCATTAGGTGTGCAATGGTCAACAACCCCCTAGTAGAAGCTGGAATGACATCTCTATCTATAATAGTTTGAAGGTATTCAAGATTGAAAATTTCAAAGGCCCCTAATTTGCATAATTTTAAACATCTCCATTCCGCTACATAAAAAGGCAAAAATTGTATGGAGGTACTATCATGCCCAGTTTGGAGTTTCTATATATAATAGTGTCAGAGAAAAGTGTCAGACAAATTCACTGGTAAAGAAGAAAGAAAAAAAGAACTTTAGGAAAAGCAGAAAAGTGTGTGTTAACACTCGCACTTTTATGATTAAGGGGCTAATACACTTGGTGACTTTCATGTAGAAATATGTAATTATTTCATTCATTTTTTCATGCAAAACTATCAAAAGCATATATTTTCTGTAAGAAAACACTTGTCTAAATTTAAATTTACTATTGAGTTTCATATTTAATCATTACAATTATTTCAATTTAATTCTAATTAAAATTTGCAAAATTTACATAAAATGAAAGTAGCCTGTACAAAAATTAACATACAAGTGAGCTAGTTATGTCAAATTAAAGCTAGCACCTGTGTCTAACATACAGAATCTGACATTTTTTTGTAAAAAGGCTTAGGTTAATTTTATAGATCATTGAAATTTAAAAATTTACATGTGAATGAATAAAACTTAAGAAGCATCAAAATTTAAACTAAACCCTGTATGAAAAATCTGAGATACAGTTTTGCAGCCAACAATATGCTCTATTTTAATCCAGACCAAATGTTTATAATCTGGAAATGTGTTAGAGTTATTATTATTATTATTATTATTATTTGTTAATACTCAAAATATAAAAAAAAATAATTGTAATTTAAAAACTAATTCAGATTGAATGACTGAACAGTTGCAGAAGTTCTGTTGCTGGTTGTTCGTTTGCCAAGATGTCTTCTTTCATGAAATAAATAGTGTTTATGGGTTCAGGTGAAAATTGTAGAATACACAATGTAATATTCAACAAAAACTAGCTTTTTCTATTATTGTATTGTTGTAAAGTGTGCTGTTATCATTCATACTGAGTGAGTCACGGGTCCATGTTTACATGTGCAGCTTACATGCACATGACATGCCACATATCAGACTTTGTCTCCGTCATTTTGTTGTAACTTGTACTTGAGCGATCGATGTGAAGAGAGCATGATCTATGTGGGGAAAAAATGTGAGAATACATGTATGGGCAGTTTACATTTGATTAATGGATGTGGACGTGGTCATGATGCTTGAACGGTTGTTTGTTTCAGGTATAATGCACAATGAGTGGACATGGTTTTGGTTCCACAACTGACAAAGCTGACAAAGATAGAGCTGAGTCTGGCAGTAATCGTTTACCAACACATCCACCCTCGCACATTATTCCACACCCGGTACAGTCGCATCCAGATTTACTGAAAACTTTACAGGTGAGTCTACCAACATGCCTTCCTGCCATGTGCTCATGGAAGTCAGCATCAAGACATGTTACGCAGTTTTCATTTGGAGCTTGGAGTGGGGTGGCCATGAGGGCATTGATATAGTACTTACTTTACAAAAAAAATTACCCCAAAATTAAAAAGACCAGTGGATTTTCTGACCTATTTGGCAACAATAACAATAGGGACAGAGTCATTGCTGTTGCTATGTTTGTTTATTTAAATTTATTTATCTCTTTTTTTTTTTTTTTTTTTGACCTGAACAAGAGATGCTAGTGAAGAATCAGCAGCTGCCCTGAAATACAGTAATTCACCTCTTGTGAGTCCCCTCTTACCTGTGGCCGCCATACTTACACAGGAAGCATGTCATCTTTGCTGTATTATTCCCCTTGAGAAAGGCCACCCTTCTTATAAGGCCACTTTTAGGCTGCATGTGGGGTGACCTTATAAATGGGGGACCACTGTTGTACACTGGTACCTACTGGATAAGACCACTCCTACTGCAAGAAAAAAGTTGTTACACTACAGGTGGTATTAAAAGGAAGGTGTATTAACAGAGAAATACAAGCATTTTGAAAGAGTTATCTTAAACAGACATGCAGCCGCTGGCATGAAGTGTTCTTCATAGTAGATGGTGCTGTATCACTGGTACATGTGAAAAGGAATTGCTTAATCAGTTATATTACTTTTCCTCAGGACTTACACAGGGGTAGGGGTTTTCCTCCCTTTTCTTTCCATGTCAGTCCCATCCCTGCTTAATGTAGATAGTTAACCTTTCCATCTTTGAATTCAGACTTGGAGGTCAACAGTTTTCTTTGGATTGGGTAATTAGATTCCAACCCAAGGAAAGCTGTTGACCTGGGAAACGGTACCCAGCTAAATACATTGTAGGTTTCATCTGCAATTCTCACTCAAATTGTTTTTCATTAGGCCTACTGTTGAAATTAGTAAAACATTAAAGGAAATGAACATTTGACCCCTGGGTGACATTCAAAATCTGGAAAAAGCACTGAGCTAGATGGGTAGGTGGATTCTGTGGGCGCCACCATTGACAGCAACTGAAGCGGTCGTGGAAGAATTGGAGTGGAGTACTGTTACAGATAGAATTGCCAAAGCCAAGTTAAATTACTTGGCATATTTACAAACAGTTAGTGAAGACAGATGGTGCAGGAAAATATACATGGAGGCAGTAAAAGCACAAACAAAATGGGTCCAAAGTATAGGCAAATTAGCAGAATAATATGATTTAAAAGGGTTTGACGCATGCACTACAATTCCAGCAAAACACAATTTTGGAAGGGGTGTGTGTGTTCATTTCCATTTTTTTTTTTAATGAGTTTTGCAAGGTTATCTCTATCATTTAAATGAATATGATACTATGTTATCAATTTATGTTGTAGGCTAGCGTCAAATCCAGTTTGGCTAACAGGCCCATTGCTCCCGCACCAAGCCCAATAAGTGCTGGAGTGGTGCGGATTCCGGCGCCTGTCACCTTGGCTGGCGCAGTGGCAACACAGTTGTCCCACAATCTTGTTACCAAGGTGCCTACAGGTAAGTAAGGATTGTCCATCCCATTAACCCTTTGGCTTAGTCTGAATTTTTGTTATGTAGAAGTGATATTGTTTTTAATTTTCCATTTAGCATGAGCCCTAGTTGCTCCCTGTCTCTCACCAAAAGTGCCCTTCTTAATTTAAATTGCCTTTCCCTCTTCAAAAGCAGAGGAGACCACTGTTTAAGAGATATAAAATATGTTTTAACTTTTTATAAGACAGGCCACATGTGTTACGGTTTTATCAAATTATCTACAGTGGTACATGCTGTTTAAGACAACTCACTTTGCCAAGCAAAAATGGCTGCATGTGGCAACATCAGTGTAAATAATACTTACAGGGATTTAGAGTTTTTTACCACAGTAGAACAAAACATTTTTCTGCTAGCCCCTGTGATAGGGCATCAGGTGCAAAAGTACGTAGTTCGCCAGGTAAACAGCTCTGTATTTTCACACTGGATGACCCTAAACCAGTACTTTCAGTTTTCCTAATTAGAATATGAACAGTTCAAACTTTTGTTTGAAATTCTGAGTTATGTGGTAACGAAATTGAAACTAGGCTTTGATTCTAGAATGCGCATGTGCATAGACATGCACAACGTAGCAACGTAATTATTACCCCTCATTATCAATATGGAAGCATTTTCAAATCCCTGCCAGTGCCTGATGAGACCTATCCAAGGTTGAAATGCGTCGCACAGTTGCTGTTACCACCTTGGCTACTTGCCTTGTCATATTTGTCTACTAAGAATGTAGACTACGCTGTCTTCAGATATTTGATCATAAAAGTGAGGTGGTCTCTCATGCCAGTGGTCTTTAATTGAAGGTACTAACTATAGTGAAATGTCTTTGTTCATTCAGAATATGTTAAAACAAAAGTACAGATTTCTGTCTGTCTGCTGTGAGTCTGCAAAATAATAGAAACGTTGTGCATGCACAATTGATAGGAAATTTAATTGAATTTTCTGTCTTTTTAATGGCATTACTTGTGCTAAATTTGAATACAGTGAGTTAAGTTGGCAGTGCACTTTTTTGTGTACAATGATTCTGCGGGTTGTAGTGAGTTGTATCTCTTATTTTTCAGGCAACTTTCATGGTATCACAATCAAGCAAGGTAAGCAAATGAGTTAATTATTTTATATTTATGGTAACGATGTTGGTTGTTCTTATGTGAAAAGCTTGTGAAATACCACACAAGATTGTATGCGTTATCAATTTGAGAATCGTGCATGCTGTTCATGCTATGCAAATATTACATATGAATAATAAATACCGACTCAATACATATACTGCATAACTTTGTTGATATGGCATTCACACATAACTACCTCCATTGAACCATTCTTTTTTTAAAAAGTTTTTGTGACTGGTCACTCACACGCCCTATACTTCATCTAACACATGTTAAATGTTTTTATCACGATGCATGTATATGTCTTTCTGGTCTGGAACACTTGTCAGGAAAATTTGTGTTTTGGATGCCCAAGACCCAAAACACAGCTCCAGATCAAAGTGACAGGTATATGTGTGTGTGAAAAACTTCATATTTTGTAAATTTTGAGATCAGATAATTTAGCCAACAATTATTGAAAAAAAAATACTGTATAGTAATACAGATGAAATACATGTAGTTGAAAAAAAAGGAAAGGAGTTGCATCCAGTACACATGCAGTTTGGGAGAAATTTTGTGAGTAAAAATAGCATGCTTCGGCCATTTTACATGACTAGAAAACATGTTTTAACAAAGAGAGAAGGGGCATTTATAAATGGCCATTGTCAAAATTTGTAATTTACACTCTTTCCTTATTTGTAAAGAAGGTGTTTAAAATGAACCTATCATATGCCATATTTTCCACTCTTAACATGCATGTTGTAACTGTCTAGACTCAGACATTTTGCTATGTTTTACACAGGTAGAATTGAAATAGAACAAGAATGATGAGCTGTGTAGACCATAACTTTCAGCATATTGAACATGAACTTACCGGTACGTCTTTTTAAGCTTTTTGTTTTTGTCTTTCAGGCATAATGGGAAACACGTTAGATGCAAGCCATACCTCGCAGTCAGCTCTCAACATTCAGTCAGTGCCACCACAACCAGGGGGAGCCATGATGCAGTCAGCTGTGTCTGTTGGCCAGGCTGCTGCTCCTGTTGTCACCCAGGGGGCACCACCTCCTGGCTCCCCCACTGTAGTGCATGCACAACCCCCAACACTTGCAGGTCAGGTAAGAACATATTCACTTTATTTAAAGTGGACAAAATGGGGCTGCAAGTAATGATTTTGATTTTTTTTTTTTTTTTTATTGGTTCCAGGTTTAGCACACTGTCTTAAGGAAAATTAATCTTGAAAGTGTTGAAATTTAGGATAACTTTGAGCAGCTGTTCAACTTTTTCACTGTCAATTCTCAGGAGACACAATTGGTGGTTTTCCTGGGTTTACGCAGATTACAATGTTCCGAGAGTATTGCAAGGAAGTCTTTTCACGGGTGGCATGTTTTCTTAAATTTGTATCAATGGCCAGGATACCATACAATGCAGTACTTGAAAGGGAGAGCTTATTAAAACTAGTGGTATACTTTGGTGGCTGCAAGACAATGTGTCTATTGTTTTACGATAAAATATGTGTTAGACTGTGAAAAAAAAAAAAACAAAACTGGAGATCTCTAATTCCAGATGACAGACTTTTGATAATCTCAGAACCCTAAACTAAAGCATTTCTGGTCAAGATTCAAATGCTTTCCTTGGTGTGGGTTGGGCACAATGCCTAGAACCCACACGAAGGAAAGCTGTTGACCTGAGGCATGCAGTCATGAATCCTCTTACATACAGGTGTTTTCTAGTAATGAGAAATTTCCGTAAAAAACTTGACAGTGGTCCCCCTCTCATAGGGCCACCCCAAGTGCACCAGAAATGTGGCCTTATTAGAGGGGTGGCCTCTCTTGAGGGAAGTATATTATTGAAATCCCATACTTGCTGCATGGAGAAGTGGCCTTTCTAGAGGGGGTGGCCTCTCTTCAGGGGGACCTTATAAGAGGGGGACCACTGTATAGTCAGACAACAATATACATCTGGGTGTTTGAGTGGGGAAAGGCTAAACAATGTTGTGTGCTTAAATATTTGACAATCTTGAAGCAAACCACATTAGCACCATCAGGTGGTTGGTGATAACCTGTAACAAGGAAAAGTTGCATGCTGATGTATTGACATTTATTTCAGGGCTAGGAAAATTAATTGAGTGGTGTAAATAAGTATGTTAATTACGTAATGTAACCTCTTGACCATCATTGCCAAGACCTCTGTGCCTGGGTATGACTCCCAAGAAATTGAGATGAGAAGCTTGCTACTCACACTTGATTCTGAAAACCTGATGGTCCCGTGGCGCCATATCTGGTTCCATGTGGAACTGATGGTGACGTGATGTGTACATGCGCCATCATCCTTCCTCTTTTGGGCGCCATTACTTGCTTGCTCTTTTAGAGTGAAGCTCTGTGAACAATTGTTCACACTCACTGTTTTTTTTTTTTTTTTTTTGCTTTGCTCTCACATGCTCTTTTCTCTGGAAAATCTTTTCTCAGCGGTCGGGGTATCTACAGATACCTAGATAGCTGATTTCTCTGATCGGATACCACTGAAATAGTAAGTGCGAAGTTGGTTGTTTGACTTGCACTTAGATTTTTCAAGATGGCGTCCCTGCAAACAGAACGCAGAGAGGGGGAAAGCAGTGCACACCAGGCTATTGCTTCCTTTCAGAGACAGTCCATTGTTGTTGGGCCAGATACCACTACGTCTGCATCCTTGTCCTAATTGGATCGCAGACAAAAGTTGGATTCTTGGAACCACTATGTGGCAGCCTGGGACCACCATCCACACTGCTATGGTTGTCGCCTGCAGTTAGGCCAAGGTTGCTCTCATGAGTGAACTTGCAAATACTGCCAGGATTGGGGGGAGGACAAGTGGCTGCTCTGTCAGCAAGCTAGGAGAAAGTCAGATTGTGCTGGGCATAGGCAGCAGGTCGCAAGAGCTGCCAAATGCCAGGCCGAAATGTTGGACTCCATTTAGTCCTCGCTTGCAAAGACTCCCCATGGGAAGAAATGTAGACTTGTTTCGGCTTGTCCGTCTTCATCCCATGTGTCAAGGAGAAAGAGTGTCGACCTACTTTGGCTCGTCTGCAGTTTCCTAAGACAGACGTTTCTTCTCCTGATACCCCTTGGGAGAAGGTGGAGACACGTCAGAGTCGTAAGTCAAGTAGCAAAAGTTCTCCTCCTGGATTTCACGAGCGAAAGACTTTGCCACCCATGACATCCAAATCTGCTCTTGGCACCAATCCAAAGGTGGTCACGGCCTTCAAAGCGATGTCCAACAGTATGATACAGCAGGCTGAGATGTTGCATGCTCTGTTTGCCCCCTCTCAGCAGACTGTTTCTTCTTCGGAGTCCACTCTGAAGAAGTGGGCCAAGCAATGGCTGCAGCTGTCGAGATCTCGGCCCTCTGGGTCCAAGTGCTCGGACAGCAAGCAACCTGGCAAACCGGTTCGACCACCCCAGGATTCCGGAACCCCGGCCAGTCCAGGCGCTCAGATGGTAAGCTCGGAGTGCCAGCTACTGCACCAGTGCCTCCCTTGGCTTCCTGAGATGCTGGATTTGAGAGCTCAGGTAGAAAACGCAGGCATTGGGGACCTGGGAGGAAGACACCTAGAAAGGCGGAGCCTTCTGCTGCCACTGGGCCTTCGGGCCCAGTGTTGTCGGCCCCTCCGGCCTGGGCGGAACCTCCTGTCCCCCCTGACAGTGTCACCGGCAGTCCCTTCTGCACATCTGGCGGCTTTAACCCAGAGCCCACGTGGAGAGTCGGATGGCATCAGGCCCTTGGCCAACGTCCTTTGCAGCTCACCACAGAAACTGGTTGGAACTGGAGGCGATACGCTTGGCGCTCCTCCACTTCTGAGACCCGGTGGAGCACAAACATATCCTCATAATGTGTGACAACAGGATCGCAATAGCCTACCTCAACAGGCAGGGTGTGACGCAGTCCAAAAAGCTGCTGAGTTGTCCAGATGCATCATCAGACGGTGTTACCACCACGTGGATCTGTTTGCCACTAGCGAGAACTGAAAACTACCAGTGTACATCTCACCTGTCCCAGACTCCCAAGCCCTAGCGGTGGATGCTCTAACCATTGACTGGAGCAAGCTCTGGGCTTACACCTTTCCGCCTTGGCAGATCCTTCTGAGGGTATTGTGAAGGTTCGGTCCCACGATTGCAATTTGATCCTGGTCTTCCCCTGGCGGACCCGGAGCAATTGCTCGGTCGACCTGTTGGAATTGAGCGTCGAGCTTCTGCTACCGGCCTGGCCCAAGCTTCTTGTGCAACCGCGGAGGAGCATGTTCCATCAGAACCCTCAGGTGCTCAACCTCCATGTTTGGCGGTTATTTTACAGCACATCAACAACATAGGCTTATGGGAGTTGGTCTCAGACAGAATTGCCAGAGGAAGGCTTCAATCTTCTTCTCTAGTTTACTAGGCTCGATGGAAGGTGTTTCTCAACTGGTGCCCCAGTGGGCGAATTCACCTTTGGGCTCTGCGTGTGGGGGACATTGCCAACTTCCTGTTGTATAAGTGGGAAGTCTTAGGCAATAGCTCAAGAACAGTGGAGGGGTTTCGATCAGCTATCTCTTCAGCCCTTGCCAACATCTTGGACATGTGCAGCGGTAGCAATCCTTACATGTCGGCGCTCCTTGTACACCGACGGGCCAGCGACGCGACATGTCCTGCCTCGGTGGGATCTACCTCAGGTTTTAGTCATGTTGAAGAAGTGGCCCTTTGAGTGCCTTGAGGATCCTTGGCGGGTATCCCTCAAGTACAGGACGTGGAAAACTTGTTTTCTATTAACACTCGCTTGGGGGGCTAGGAGAAGCGAGATCCACGCTCCAGCTTATGACTGTCTCCAATGATCACCTGACCACTTGCAGGTGACTCAGAGGCGTCACTTAGGCTTCATTGCGAAGAATCAAGAGGCTTGAGATCCGGCCAAGGCCTTTAAGGGTTTTACCCTACATGAGATGGATGCCGCTGTCCTTCTCGAGGACAGAGCTTTGTGCCCAGTGTGAGCTTTTCACTGATACCTTTCCCACACAGACAAGACTCAGAGGACGGAGGTCTGCCCTCCTACCACTGAGTAGCCCACGTAAGGAGCAAGTTTGCAGAAATACAATTTCATCGTGGATTAAGCAAGCGATCCTTAAGGCCCATTGGACCTCTCTGGATAGGCCGGGGGCCTTACAGCGTGTCCATGCCAGAGCTCACAAGGTTAGAGCCTTCAATGCCTTCTGGCGTGCCCTGCGGAACGTTGTGGTCGTTGACATTGTGGGCCTGCCGATGGCGATAGTCCATGAGTATTGCTGTGCACTATTTGCATGACATGATAGTGCTCGATGAGGGTATGTACGCTTTTGTGGGCGTAACAAGCTGCTTTGCATACGTTTTGATACTGGTCCGTTAGGCCTTTCCAGATCCCATCAAAGCTGCCACCATGTTCCAGTTATGGTGCTCTTGTGGTTGATCACAGGTAGGTCTATAGGTTAACGCATTTCTCAGTGGGCATTGTAGACCTTTGTGCCCAGTAGACACTCGGACAGTATCTAGCAGTTTATCCCAACTGCCGGCCTGTTGCCTGCTTTGACTTGGGTTTATAACTGCCCCCGGAACCTCATAACTGCCCGCTGGCGGGGGCCAGTTTCGGTACTAGGACCTGCTAGATCTCCAGGTCCTATGGAGCTGAAACCGATAACATCTATATCTACAAGGCGGACAGTTGTCATGTTGGTGGGCGAGCACCAGGGGTCCAGTGCGGTCCCATGCGGGTCAGTAAGGAGGGTTTCTGGTTAAGCCAGATTCTGCTGTCTGTGGCCTCATTTTGACGTAGCTCAGAGATTTGCCCTTCAGATGGCGCCTCTTCACACCGATGGTTTCCCCTAAGCTGCTGGTCCCGCTGGTCTGTAAAGGTCAGTGTACCTGTAATGATTACCCCACAGCCAGTACGTTTGTATATCGGCAATGGTGGTCGAGAGGTAACATTATGTAATTAATATGGGATATTTGGAGTAGTATCAGTATTGAGTATACTTGCCTCTTGACCACCAGAGAAGCCCACCCAACCAACCATGCTTCCTCTTACAGCTGATGTCAACTGACCCTTCTTCAAAAGAGGAAGGATGATATGGGGCACATGTGCACATGACGTCACCATCAGTTCCACATAGACCAAGAGATGGCGCCACGGGACCATCAGGTTTTCATAATCAAGAGTGAGGAGCAAGCTTCTCATCTTGATTTCTTGGGTGTCATGCCCAGACACAGATGTCTTGGCAATGGTGGTCGAGAGGTAAGTATATTCATTAATACTGATATTACTCCAAATATCCTGTGTTACGTTAGGTTGCATCAAAGGTGGGAAAAAAATGTGGGAGCCACTGGCCTCTGCAATGTAAGGAAGGCCTAAATATACCAAATGTTTAACATTAAAGCAAAGATTTAGGGGCTTTTGACTCCCAACTGGCTATAATGTGGTAGTCAGGGTCGACGTTTATTTTTATTATTCATTTTTTGTTTGAAGAGGTTGGTTTTGTTCTGTCAAAATTTTGCGTGAAGCTTGTGTGAAGTACTTCCCACAATCACTTATCAGATGGCCTACATCAACAGTTTTCCTTGGAAAGCTGTGGGTGCGGTGTGCCAGAATAAGAAAGCTGTTGGGTCATTCTTCATTTGACCCATAAGGGTTAGTAGTGGGTAATTTTGTTTGTTTTTGCATGTCAACACCAGGTGTCGCTGATCAACAGAGGTGCACCAATGCCTGGATCAGTATTTCAGCCTCCGTTGACGACACCCAGTTCACAAGCTGGTATTCAACCGATCACTCTGACCCAGCCTATGGCACACACATTCCCTTCACATGTACCGAGAGGTAGGTGGAACCAGGTCACACCAAGATGGTACAGCGGCATTGTGTGGCTGTCTCAGAAATAAAGGGAAAAAAAGCCCCAAAAAGTGAAACTTTGTTCATGGAACTGCTTTTAACTAACTTGAATTTAACAAATCAGTCAAATAGCAAAGGAACTTGACAAAGTCCCTCGAAACATGGTCATTAAGTGAATATGTTGGATATCTGAAAGTCATTGTAATCAGGTCCCACTGTTGATTAACTGTTTCAACTTGAAAAATTGCATGTAAAATGGAAGGGTCATCTCAGATGATGTAATCACATGTGGGGTACTTCTGAAGTTGAGTTTTGTGTTTTTCATTCAGCTTGATGCCAAAGCAAAACTTGTCTTTGGAGAATATTGCAAGAAATACACAGTTTTTTTCTCTTTTTTTTTTTTTTTTTTAATTCACTTTGGTCTTTGAATAAAACCTCTTGTCAGAAGGAGCGTGAATGCACAGTTCTTACAGAAGTTCAGCTTCACAATAAAACAAGTCGGTCACTAATCTCTAATATGAGTTTAATGAATATTTGTGAACAGGGTGTGTGTTCTACGCTTTATAACTGGGTTTCAAAATAACTTAAATTTATTTAGTTTCATTAGGATTAAAGATACCAATACATGGTCATGTATGTATTGAGGTGACATCATTGATGAAGACACTGCTATAATAATTGGTTTGATATGCTCTTGCCTAATAAGATAAAATCAGGAGGGTACAGAAGCCCAGAGTGGCCAGTTCATCAAAAAGTTTTTCTTAAGGGTCTTTCTTTATACAGAAGAAAAACAATGGCAGAGAATCTGTTGTTGAGACAGGCTGGTTATGATATTGGTACCTTCAGTGTGGAATGGTCACCATATCCGTTTTAACTGGAACAGCACAATGATTATTGCAGTTACCAATTGGGGCTGTCTTTGCAGGTATAACTGTGGCATCGGCATTGAATCCACCAAAAGCGGGCAGTGCCATGGCAACAGCTGTACTGAGACCCAGTCAACCAGCCACTGTTCACTTGCCGACCACGACCCCATCCCCTGTCCTACCAAGTCTACATCATCAGATCCGTACGCCAGTTATTCCTCTGCGACCAGCTGCCGCTGGGACCCCACCAGTAACACGTGCAGGCTCCCCAGCAGTCAGCGTCCCGTCAGGGCCACCACAGGCAGACATACACAGGTGTGTACGAGTCAGCAAATTGTTAAGAGGCTTGATGATTACCAAGTAATGAAAATGTTGAAATATAACTTATATGGAGGTGACAAATAATTGGAACTTTCACCAAGCACTTGTTTACGTCAAGAAAATGTCAAGGATTTTAGGGTGAAAACTCACTGCATCTATCTTCACTTGTTATGACAACAGGACCCTAGCTCATGTTGAGTCTAATTTTGTTGGCCTAGAGATATTAAATGGTCCAGGTAAACAGCTTTGTTTCAGTGCTTTTCAAGCACATTAACCAGATAAAGATGGTGACCGAGTCAGCAAGGCCATTTATGGGTTAGCGAAAAGATGTTGGAATATAATTTTGCATGTCTGTTTTCCTTTCCTGGAAAGGCCTGTGTTAAGCCAACATGTGCCCACAACAGCAACAACCACAACAGTACAAATCACTATACAACAACCACGCAGCACGGCCGATGTTCCAGTCTCTCGCCCCATCCTGTCACAAGTGCCAACATCGATCAAACCAGTACATATGCAGCAGCCCTTGGTACAGGGCGCTATGCCAATACAACCTACACAAAAAGTGGTGATGTCACAGGCGACTGTGGCCCCGATAGTTCAACCAGCCACCATTGCGGCTGCTCCTGGACCCAAACCAGGTTAGTTGTCAAGCTGAACTAATGCTGATCTAATCCCGTGTTTAACTGTTTTCAAATGTATGATCAAACGCTGTAGCGCCCAACACCCGGTAACTGACAAGGCGTGTTATCCCATTTAGAAAGTGTCCAGTGTGGTAAATGTCTACTTTCTGTTTTGACGTAATTTTATGGTCATGAATAGTATGCCTTTAATGGACAGTGTTTAGTTTATATTTACTTTTTAGCTCTGCTGACCGAAGGTTACAGGGCTAATGCAATCACTCTTGTCTGTCCGTCCATCCCTGAACTTTTTGTTTGCGAGCATAATACAGTCCACAGTTTTTAAGATAGCCCCATATAACTTTCAGGACTTATCACATGTATGGTAATCTAAGTCAAGTTCTGTATTGGTATTGCCACCAGTAGTATTATGAAATGTGTTGCGGAAAATGTGAAAATCTTGTGTCCACTCTAGCAAAAATTTAATGGAAGTTATGAGCCAAAATTTGTTTTAAGAAATAAAATTGCACATCTTGAAAAGTAATTGGATTAGACTTGCCAAATTTGAAGGATACATAGACCATATCCAGTGCTAGCATGTTATTTGATGTACGTGACCTTGACCTATTTTTCATGTGTCACCATCCCTGTAAAGCTGAAAGAGGTGATTTTGTAATGGCAGGGTGTAGCGTGGACATCAATGGCAAAGAGAATTGAGCCCCCAGGTCAAGTTGCACTCAATTACATTGTAAATAAAACTGTACTGGGTGACCTACTCTGGGGGTCAGCGTCACCCAATAATTATGGGCTTTGGTCCAAGTTTATTGTTTTTCTTCTGTAACTCAAAAAGTTAGCCAATCTCAACAAACAGACCATGTTAAGGTGGATGCAGGGTGCACATTTTGAACAGTAATAATTTTTCAATCTGAGTTGAAGGTTAAGGTGAAATGGCCAGTTGGAATATAGGGGTCATCTTGTGAATGCTGTGCACCCTACAGTCTTTGAGTTAGACCCATATAACTGTTAGGACTGAAAAGGTGTATGAAAATCTATGCCACCGTCAATGTTGCTTGCGCCACTTTTAGTATTATGTAATATAGGTCAAAATGGCTAAATCTTGTGACCAGGCCAGCATCTTTAATTTTTTATTAATCTTCATGAAATGTTGCAGGATTGTAGAAGAGGTCAAAATATCAGTTGCTTATGATACTATTGGCGCCACCTATAATTTGACAGAATTTATGAGTTATAATGTCTTGAAAGATACAAATTCCATATCTTGAAAAGTGATTGAATTAGACATTCTAAACTTATGAAATATATACAGAGCATGTCCAAAGGTAATATGTTTATTAGATCAGTGACCTTGATGTATTTTTGTAAGGTCATAAGACATGTTAAGCTGGAAGAGGTGATTCTGTAATGGTAGGGTGTAGTTTGGACATCAGCGGCAAAGAAAATGGAGCCTCCAGATCAAAATTGCGCTTGAGTATATTGTACATAAAATTCTACATGGTGACCTACTTTTTGAGTCACAATGATTGTGTGACCTTAACCTATTTTTCAAAGTCATTAAGCACTTGATTAAAAGGATGTTTTATTCAATATCTTGGTAAAGAATAAGGCGAATGATGCCAAATGTACCACAAATGTGTATCGTGGAAGATATTGCATAATATAGCTAACCTTGATTAAGTTTTCAAGTTCCTGGAATGAGTACATTTCAGAAAATGATTTTGTGGTGATTGTGGACAGCAGAGCATAAGACCCATGGGCCTTTTCTTTAGCTTTTGATCGCATAAACCTGAAGCATTGAAATGATTAAGCTGAATCTGTAAAAAACATTCCTTGTAGTTCATTGGTATCAGTCATTATTGAATTTGACCAAAGTGCAGAGGGTCAGCATTGAAGAATGTATACGTAAAACACAATTTAAGATATTTGCCTTGTGCTGTGTTTCCAGTGCCCCTGAGTGTATCCATACAAAGTACCCCCCACCCACCTGTGGCCCCAGGGGTCAGTGTTCCCTCTACATTGTCAACTACAACCACCGTGACCGCTGCACCAAGTATACCCATAGGCAAGTACAATCTGGTACCACTTGGAAGGCTATGCATTTCAATCTAGTAATGATACATGGGGACCTTTAAACTGTAATTTGTTTAACAGGTGGTGCTGCAGTCTGTTTTTGTGTTTTTGCTACTTTTGGTGCCCTTAAACCACTGAATGTATCTGTTCTGTATGAACTTGATAGTAGTGTACTTTTTTCATGAAATCACATGTGCTGGCTTTTTATTGTTATGTCTCCCGGTGGAAGCCGAGGGACATATTGTTTTAGTGCCCGTTTCTTCTGCTTCGTCTCCTTCTTCTTGTCGTTGTTAGTCCCCCGCCCACTTGGTGGGGGACTATAGGTTTGCACCTCGTCTATCCGTCCGTCCGTCCGAAGCTTCTCCGGGCCATATTTCCAACACCATAACACCCATAGCTACCAAATTTAATGTGTTTGTACTTCCTAGGATAGAGGTGTATGGTGTGCCAAAAGTAGGTCACTAGGTCAAATATCTGGGTCACAGAATACATATGTATGAAAAATCTTGTCCGGGCCATAACTTTTTTGTCCTTTTACTTAGAGTCATGAAATGTTACACAAATGTGAAGCTTAGTCTAAGAAAGTGTCATAAAGCAAAACTAGGTCACTAGGTCAAATATTTGGGTCACCACGATATGTAAATATACAGAAACAAATTTTGTCCAGCACATATCTTCCCTATATTAATGCTACCTCTTCAATTTTTTTATGGTGGGTAGACCTTAGGTAGTAGCTGTGCATAGGCATTGTTTTGTGTGGCTTATTACTTGCATTAATTAATTATTTAACAAAGTTCGTTAAGCAAGACAAATTTTGTCCGGCACATATCTTCTAAACTATTAATGCTAACCCTTTGAATTTTTTGTGGTGGATAGACCATAGGTAGTAGGTGTGCATAGGCATTGTTTTGTGTGGCTAATTACTTGCATTAATTAATTATTTAACAAAGTTCGTTAAGCAAGACAAATTTTGTCCGGGCCATATCTTCTAAAGTATAGATGCTAGCCCTTTGAATTTTTTATGGTGTGTAGACCTTAGGTAGTAGGTGTGCATACGCATTGTTTTGTGTGGCTAATTACTTCCATTAATTAATTAATTAACAAAGTTCATTAAGCAAGCTCAAGATACAATACAAATTTTGTCCGGGCCATATCTTCTAAATTATTGATGCCAGCCCTTTAATTTTTTTTATGGTGGGTAGACCTTAGAGGGGATATGGTAATGGGCACCGTCCGTGTGTCCGTCCGTCCGTCAAATATTTGGGTCACAGTAATACATAAATGTACAGTATTTTCATGTCCTTACTGTAATTCTTAAAAAATTTTGACTTCTTGTTATAAAAGTTTACTGATAATGTATTGTGACCTAAAAGTGTGTCACGACGCAAAACTAGGTCACTAGGTCAAATATCTAGGTCACAGTGTAAACTCCATGTAAAACCTTGTCCATGCCATATTTCTCTTATAGTCCGGGAGATGAGACAACTTTATTTATGTTTTCGAGTGCATTTTGTTTGAACATGTTTTCTAAGGCAGAAATACTTGGAGAAATCAAATCTGACAGTCTTACAAGCTGAAAGTGGTCCATTTTCTTTCCATGCAGCTGTTTTGGAGGGAATCTCGCCTTCCAAAATTGGCACAAAATTAAGGGGTAGGGGAAATTTAAACGGCCATATCTTCGTCCATATTGCTTACATCAGAATGAGTTACCCCTCAAAATGTTTCTATTTAGCCCCTCTATCCAATAAAGCAAACCAAATTTGAATATGTTAATTAGTGACGTCAACAGAGGTCATAAGGTCACCAAAACGGGTCAGAGGCTATACCTCCTGGAGGCTCCAGAAAAAACACCACAAACTAGAAGAAACAAGACCAAAATGGTTTATTTGACTTTTATGCAGTAGAAAAGATGATACTTCAGACATCTGACTATAGTAAATCTTTGTAAAAGACAATCTGCATTGTTAAAAACAAACTGATTCAAGTTTTTCGTTCCTACATCAAATATTGACATCTTCTGCCCTTGTGCATTACCTATCAAAGATAAATGTATGCGGAACATATTTCAAAATATTGCTCAATTCATTTGATTATATTTACGTATGTTGGGGTAATTTATGTATCAATCAGTGATTAGGCCTAACAAGCAACAGTAAGTGGAATTTATTTTAAACTGAACTTCTCATAGTGAAAGTGGGTAATCCCCACTTCAAGTACACTGCATGGTAACGACTGAAAGTGGGGAATCCCTGCTTCAAGTACATCATGTACATTGCATTGTGAAACTGAAAGTGGGGAATTCCTGCCTCAAGCACATCGCATTGTTCTGAAAGAGGGGAAACCCCATCTCTGTTCTGTTCTGTTCTGTTCTGTATAAATACTGGGCAGATCTTTTCCTGGAGTAACAGTTCTCGGGGTGTAGGACAATTAGTCCAAGTATCATGTTGCAGACAGTCTGCTTTTGAAAGTGTCTATTGTCTCTGCAGAAAGTTGGTGATTGGTGAGATTGTTCCAGTCAATGACCATTGTTGGAAAGAACAAGTTTCTGTGTTTTTCGGTTTGTGATGTACATATTAAGTTTTTCATTAAGTATAAGTCAGAGATATGGGTTGTGTGTTACTTGTCGAAGTTGTTGTTGGTATAGATGGTAACAGTGGTGTTTAGGTTATTTGGTCCTATTGATTTGCATGATATAACAAAATTTTGTTGATGTTGAACTTCATGCCCCACGTGTTTGACCAGTGCTCGAGTGCAATTAGGTCTTGTATTGTCTTTCTGTCCGGATTTGATGTACCAGAAGTGTTTGCTGTTTTTCTGCACAAAACTAGTTTCGATAATGTAATGAGATATTTAGAATAAGATTTTCGTATCTTTGACTGGGTGTGTCCTTTATGTTTCTTGTAGATTTCAATATTGAAATGTTTATGGGATGACTGCATGTGGTTAATTGGTTTCTGCTTACGTTTTATCAGTTTTTTTATCTTTAAATGCCGCCTCCATTTGTATTCTGGTCTTTGCGGTGTATGTTGTAATTTGGTGGGAAAATTTCACTGTCCTTGTTAGAATTGTCTAGCCACATTTCTGTTCCTAAAATAAGGTCTGGTTAAATGTAGTTTGTAATTAGGGCTTAATCTGTTTATTATTTTTTGTTTTTGACACTTTAGCAGTTAACTAGTAAAGTCCCAGTTGTTTGCTTTAGGTAGGCAGTAGGCCGAAGAGAATGGTAAGCAAAAGGACAGTGCATTTTCTCCACTCTGTTGTTGGAAAGACATTTAATCTTGGCCTAAGTTAGGCCAGTAGAAAAGCCAGTCAGTTTACTGCTTGCTTTTGGTGAGCAGGAAAGTTATCAGCCTTTATTTTATTTCGTGAATGTGCTGTTTGTGTCATCCTTAGTCTTTGTTTCATGCACTTGTGTTTTGTACAGATGCAGTGATATTTTATGCACTTGTGCTTTGTATCTAGATGCAGTGATATTTTATGCACTTGTGTTTTGTATAGATGCAGTGAAAGCTACATGATAGTTGATAAGTCTGCATTACTCCATGTCAGTTGTGACAATGTCAGATAAGCCATCAACAAGTACCGGTGTCAGAGAATACTTGCCCCCCCCCCCCCCCCCCCCCCCGAACGGATGGTCCCCCAGGGGCCCATTCATTTGCCGAACGTCTCCCTGGGCCTCCCTGCAAACATTTGCCCCCCCCCCCCAATACCTTGTAGGAATTATCTCACAATTCCTCCATGTTGTTTTTTTTTATTTGTGCAACACATATTTTAGCACAAATCTACCCCACATGTATAGATCCGGGTGTCTCCATTTCCCCCTGATTCCTGGTTATCTGCATTGCTGGAGATACATACGCGGCATATCTGGCTCTTCATATGAATGAAAAAAAATACAATAAAACACCAGTTTTTTTTTTTAAAGAAAGCTCTTTCATACTGGGAGGACCTAAATATTCTGGAATGGACTCAGGGATGTGGGTTTTCAGCTGGTTTCCTCTGTTTGTAAGCGTCTTAAAGTGGATATAAATGGGAGGGGCCCTTTGGTTCCAGAATATTTGGGCCCCGTATTTGTTTGTGTCTTAAAGTGGATGTGAATGGGCAGGGGGCCCTTTGATTCCAGAATATTTGGGCCCCCTGTTTTTAAGTAAATGCATTGCAGTGGATATATATGGGGAGGGGGGCCCTTTGGTTCCAGAATATTTGGGCCCCCCATTTGTATGTGTCTTGAAGTGGATATAAATGGGGAGGAGGCCCATTGGTTCCAAAATATTTGGGCCCCCTTTTTGTAAGTAAATGCCTTGCAGTGGATATAAATGGGGAGGGAGGGGCCTTTGGTTCCAGAATATTTGGGCCCCCTATTTGTTTGTGTCTTAAAGTGGATGTAAATGGGGAGGGGGGGGGGGCCTTAGGTTCCAGAATATTTGGGCCCCCTATTTGTTTGTGTCTTAAAGTGGATGTAAATGGGGAGGGGGCCCTTTGGTTCCAGAATATTTGGGGGCCCCCTATTTTAAGTAAATGCCTTGCAGTGGATATATATGGGGAGGGGGAACCAACCCTTTGGTTCCAGAATATTTGGGCCTCCCATTTGCATGTGTCTTGAAGTGGATACAAATAGGAAGGGGCCCTTTGGTTCCAGAATGTTTGGACCCCCTGTTTGTAAGTAAATGCCTTACAGTGGATATAAATGGGGGAGGGGGTCCCTTTGGTTCCAGGATATTTGAGCCCCCTATTTGGTAAATACCTTGCAGTGAATATACACGGGGAGGGGGCCCTTTGGTTCCCAAATATTTGGCCCCCTATTTGTTTGTGTCATAGAGTGGATATAAATGGGGAGGGGGGACCCTTTGGTACAAATAGGGGCCAAATATACTGAAACCAAAAGGCCCCCTCCCCATTTATATCCACTGCAAGGCATTTACTTACAAATAGGGGGCCCAAATATTCAAGATCCACTTAATGCATTTAGATACCAAAAGGGGGCCCAATAGTCTGGAATCAGAGAGCCTCTTCCTCATTTATATCCACCTTGAGGCACTTAGATACTGTTCAGGGGTCAAGTGGCCAAAACATTTGGGAAACAAAAGCCTCCCCTGCCCCTCTCTACATAACTGGAAATTAAAAGCCATTTATAGTTATTTTACAGAAGTATGTGTACATGTAGTTTGGGTAGCTCAGCTATTCATAAAAATTACTTTTATACTCAGATCGCAAACATACTTGCACCAAGTTAAATTTCCCATTTTCTATTAGAAAGTAAACTTAGGATCGAGTCATCTGGTCATAATTCCGCATCAATTATAATGCCATTCACATGATTCAGGACTACATTTTAACATTTTGCGCAGAATCTATTTTCATGCTGAGCTGACAAAACACTGTGACCAGCACCTTTTACCTTTAGTCTAGTGTAACATGACCAATTTTGCTATTTTGCACTGTTAACATCATCAATGTTATAACTGTAGTTAAGATGTCACATGAAATGCGACAAAAATCAAATATGAAAGGGGGCCCAAAAATTCGTTGACACGGGGTTGGCAAAGTAGAGTCGTCAGAGTATTACCAACATCTCTTTGCTAAGCTGGGAGAAAGCAAAGAGATCTCAGAAGGTAACAACAAAGCAAAAGTCTCTAACCTAGGGGAAGCCAGGTACGCAATCTTCAGAGAGAAGTATGCACCTAGAAAGGAGTCTGAACCACTAGCCACAATTAAAGGAGCAGATGCTATCACTCTTCCTCCATCCAGGCGAGTTCTTTAACAAAAGCTGAACAGGACAAACTATGTGACTATGATTTGAAGAAATGCACACCTCCAGGACCCAATATCTGATTCAATTGATCCTACTGAATGTGGTTGGAAACTAACTGATGGCAAATACCAGATGGTCTGGTTTGTTGGGGACCAAATGCCAAAAGACATAGCTGAGCACGTTACAGCTGACCAACCATCAGACAATGATGACCAGGATGAGTATGAAAATTCCTTTGACTCTGATGATTCAGACTATGAAATCGAAGATGATTTATAAAGCACTTGAAAACCCTTGATTCAGCTTTCTTGATATATCAAAGGGTGCTATATATTTCCATTATTTTGCAGCAAGTCTGACTGTGTTTGGAAATGGCAACGAGTTATGCTAGAGATGTTGTCATTGTGAACTTACAGTCCCATTCACAAGTACCGAACTTCATCTGTTGAGTCCTCTCTATCATCCAAGTGGTCAGTAAAGACCATAAGCAATGTATCCGAGCTTTGCGTAATCCTGTAGTTCAGAAAGTTAGCCTAACAGCTGCGGACCACTTTACAATGTCAAGCAATGCACCAGAGTGGAAAATGTCAAAATTTGATGAAAAAGCAATGTAATTTGAATCAGTTTGTTTGAAACAATGCAGATTGTCTTTTACAAAGATTTACTGTAGGCAGATGTGTGAAGCATTATCTTTTCTACTGAATAAAAGTCAAATAAACCATTTTGGTCTTGTTTCTTCTAGTTTGTGGTGTTTTTTCTGGAGCCTCCAGGAGGTATAGCCTCTGACCCGTTTTGGTGACCTTATGACCTCTGTTGACGTCACTAATTAACATATTCAAATTTGGTTTGCTTTATTGGATAGAGGGGCTAAATAGAAACATTTTGAGGGGTAACTCATTCTGATGTAAGCAATATGGACGAAGATATGGCCGTTTAAATTTCCCCTACCCCTTAATTTTGTGCCAATTTTGGAAGGCGAGATTCCCTCCAAAACAGCTGCATCAAAAGAAAATGGACCACTTTCAGCTTGTAAGACTGCCAGATTTGATTTCTCCAGGTATTTCTGCCTTAGAAAACATGTTCAAACAAAATGCACTCGAAAACATAAATAAACGTGTCTCATCTCCTGGACTATTACTATAATACCTACAGCTACCAAATTTATTATTTTAATACTACCTGGGGAGTTGTTGTGTCACATGGCAAAAGTAGGTCACTAGGTCAAATATCTAGGTCACTGTGAAATCCATTCAAAATCTTGTCCGGGCCATAACTTTTTTGTCCTTTTACTTAGATTAATGAAATTTTACACAAATGTGAAGCTTAATCTAAGAATGTGCCATACTTTTAATTTTTTTTTTTTATCTAGGTCACACCCCTATATAGTAGTCCATTCAACCTCGTGGACGACGAGCGGGGGACTATGTATTGCTCTGCAATACTCATTAACTTGTTGTTGTTGTTGTTGTTGTTGTTGTTGTTGTTGTTCATGTTCTTCAACACTTGGTTTCCGTGCGATAAGTCTTGAAGGACTTGACAGAATTTGATGAAACTTGGTAGGATTATGTATCTAGGCAAGACCTAGGTTGGGATTGTATTTGGGTGACCTTGACCTAATTTTCAAGGTCACAGGGTCACTTATGTGAAATTGGTTTCCGTTCGATAAGTCATGAAGAACTTGATGGAATTTGCTGAAACTTGGTAGGATTATGTATCTTGGCAAGACCTAGATTGGGATTGTATTTGGATGACCTTGGGCGAATTCTCAAGGTCACAGGGTCACATGTGAAATTGGTTTCCGTTCGATAAGTCATGAAGAACTTGATGGAATTTGCTGAAACTTGGTAGGATTATGTATTTTGGCAAGACCTAGGTTGGGATTGTAATTGGATGAGCTTGAGCGAATTGTCAAGGTCACAGGGTCACTTATGTGAAATTGGTTTCCGTGCGATAAGTCTTGGAAGAACTTGATGGAATTTGATGAAACTTGGTATGATTATGTATCTTGGCAAGACTTAGGTTGGGATTGTATTTGGATGACGTTGAGCGAATTGTCAAGGTCACAGGGTCACTTATGTGAAATTGGTTTCCGTGCGATAAGTCTTGAAGAACTTGATGGAATTTGATGAAATTTGGTAGGATTATGTATCTTGGCAAGACTTAGGTTGGGATTGTATTTGGGTGACCTTGACCTAATTTTCAAGGTCACAGGGTCATTTATGTGAAATTGGTTTCTCTGCAATAAGTTTTGAAGAACTTGATGAAAATTGCTAGAGTAATGTATCTATGTGAGAGCTAAAACAGGATTGTAATTTTCAAGCAAACTTGATCATTTGTAATTTGTTATCACCTGTAGCTTATTCAGAGATGTAAGTGTTCCACCGGGAGACATCTGATTTTTCTGTTGGAAAATCAGTCTGTTCTAGTTACATTATTGATATGCTGTCCTGCTGATGGCCTCTCCTACACTCGCTATTTTGTGCAGACAAGCCAACAGAGTAAATTTGATGTGCTCTTGAGAAAGATGTGTCGTAAATGTGTCCTATTTTCATATGCTTGTAAGGGCATGGAGTAGTTGAAAAGAGTAGTGGCGAAGTATGAGTATTTTAATTTTCTAAATGCTTGATTGTGTGCGTAATTTAGTCTTGTGAGACAATGCAGTGGTGATTAGAATTAGCTTCCCTGCGCAACACAGAAAAACGCAATTGAATGTCGCACTTTGAACATGAAACGTGCTTCAAGTGTAAATATTGCTAAATTTCAAAGTGTCACATTTCTGCCTTGTTGTTCTATAGTAAAACCTCCGTATGTGGGCACCTCTCCAAAGTAGGCACCTGGTTACAGTGGGCACTTTTTGTCAGTCCGTTTCAGTTTTCCTATTGATTACATTTTAAAGCCACCTCTCTAAAGTGGGCACCTCCCTAATCTGGGCATTGGGCCCCCTAAGCAGGTACCAAAATCTGTTAAATTGGGCACTATTATTTTGTTCAAAATAAATATTTTACTTTGTAAAAGTGTTATTTTTTGCATCAGGATTTGCCACCATTAACCTTTAATTCTTCAAGTGTCATTTTTCCATCAGTGCTCACCAACTAATGTAATCCCACTATCAAAACAGAGTACACAACATGAATAGGCTAGCATCAACAAAGCATAACAGCTGTTTTGGCCTACAGTAACTTTTGACAGCTTTGTAGATTAACCATAGGATTAAGGTATCAAGTGGAGAGAACAATTGACTCTACTGGAAAGCAAGTTGGTATGTTTGGATGTGTCAGCTCAGTGATTTGCTCCACCTTGCAGTTTGATAATTTGATGTGCCGTCTGGTAATCATTGAGTTGGGACCTGTTCTGGACTTTATTTTTCTACATAGTACATTCAGTTGATATTTAATTGACCTTTTTAAAGAAACAAATGCAAAATGTTGAAAAAACTGCTTTCCTCATTTATTTCATGTGGGATTAAGATACATGTATCTGTATACATGTATAGATAAATATACATGTAGATGTGTATGCATGCATATGTATAGCCTCTGCCTTATCTTTGTTGCTCAGCCACACAACCCAAAATGGCCGATCTTCTGTAAAGTAGGCATTTTGGTCTGGATATTCACTGTACATTTAGTATTGATTAAGGCAATGTCTTGTGACTTCATTTGCACATCAGAAGCATTGTTTTTCCAAACATGTCAGTTTTGCCTTCAATAAATCCAACCGCAAATTGTTAATAACTTGTAAAATAAGCAAAATTTTAAGACTTGACAGCATTTCTTGACTTTGAAACTTTTCCAATCTCACGTAAGTGCATCTGGTGTTTTTTGCACGAATGTGACACAGTTATATTTCTACATGTACACCCTTTTGTTGCATTCAAATGAGAAAATTTGAGCAGCATATTAAATGCACTCGGGAGGGTAGCTAGTTCTAATCACCACTGTACCTGATGAAGACAAAACGTGTTACTTTTTGTGTTGTTAACAGCTAAAGTTCCCCCTCAGAGACAGAGACCTCACTCCCCCCAGTCAATACATGATGTACCAAGGGAAAGTCTGGCTACAGCACCTGGCAGTATCTTCGTGCCCCAAACACACAGAGGTTCTCCTAGTATCAATACTCCAGTGACCAGCGTCACCATGGCAACAGAGACTCGACCACAGGACAGGTAACAAAGGCTCAGTGATAAGTGTTAACTTTTCAGTGGTGCACAATTCAGGGTTGAGTTGCTGCTGTTCTTGAAGGATAATGAGGGCAGTCCGTGGAACACAAGTCATAACGGTTGATGGTAATTGGCAGGTTATTAAAGATCCTCCCTTGAAAATAAAAATGAAAAGAATTCAATGTATAATACATAGCTAGTCACATCTTAACAAAAACATTCCTCATACGACCAACATTTTATTGTATCAAGAAATTTTTTATTTGGCTGTCCATACAGCATGTTGCTCTCTCGATAATGCTAGTGATGGGGTTCACAGTGTAACCATGTTGTAGCAAAATACCTTATCATACAGGGAACCTAACAAAGAAGTGACAGGCAAATTACTTAAGGGGAAGCCAAGGGACCTTTGTGGTGTGTCAAAATCTGTCTTGTAATGAGGGGTGTTGTGCAAAGGGAGCATGGGAATAGGTTGCTTTGGGAAAATTTTTTTCACAATCACTTGACACACTTGTTGTCTCGCCAGCGTTAGCTGTTTGCGAGACTAAGCAGTCACTTTCCAGACGTCCGTCCGTCTGTCAACCAAAAAGATCGGAGTGGCATTATTTCACTAACTAGATCAGATAGGGCTATCATACTTGGGTGGATGATTGATTGTAATCATCACTAGAGATGTGGGCCATCAATGTTACACTTCATTGATTACTTCATGCTTCATTGAGCATTGGAGAAAAACTTCGGAGTGGCATTATTTCAGTAACTAGACTACATAGGCCTTTCATATTTGGGTACATGATTTAATGTAATCATCCCTAGAGACGAGGGTCATCACTGTCACACTTCATTGATTACTTCATGTTTGATTGAGCATTGGAGAAAAACTTCGGAGTGGCATTATTGTCTTGCCAGCATAACCTGTTGGCGAGACTAAGCAGTCACTTTCCAGACATCCGTCCGTCCGTCAACAAAAAACTTCGGAGTGGCTTGAATTACGCTGGCGAGACATTCATGCCCCGGGGCATGGCTCTGGTTTGTGTAGCAGAAACTTTTTATTGAAAGATTGAAGGAAAATAATGCAGAAGAGGGTTTTTTTTTTTTTTTTTTTTTTGTTTTTTTTTTGTGCGTGGTGTGTACGTGTGTCTTTTTCTCCTGGTTGAAAGATTGCATGTACATGTGGTGACGTTTATTTTTTCAGGCCTGCATTGTCACACATCCCATATGCACCACACATGCCTGACTATCTGTACGTCAACTACAACGCTGCTCTCATGTACCAGCAGGTGGCTCAAGCGCAGGGTTTCACCACCACCCCCATCTCATCAGCCACAGCTCTCAGGCCTAGTTGTGTACGTCCTAGCTTAGGTAAGTTCATGCAACAATAAACAGCCTGATGCCTGTAACAGGGTTCGATATCTTTAATAGAACTTTGTGCAGTGTGATTTTGCCTGCTCAAGGTAGTGGAGGTATCAACTGTAAACTGGACTAGTTACAAAAACTTGACCCCAGAGTGGTATGGCTGAGCTGATAATTTCCACAGCATGGGTTTGAGTACAAGCTCCCAACATGCACCAGAGAAAAACTGTTTCTCTTGTCCTTGAATGAGATGTGAAAGAAAAATACAGTCTACAGTCGTACCGGTGACATTTAGGAGCATTTGGGTGGTTTGAGACAGAAAGCGTCATGCAGGGCAGAGGTGAATCTTTGGAAGAAGCAAAGTTGCGTGACAACTGTTCCATTATTGCCAGCTGTAGCCAGGAAAAGCATTACATGTATTGGCAAAAGATCATACAAGTGCAGGTCCGAAGTTCCTGTGAGTTTTTGTGTGCAGTAGTGTCAGTCATGTTGCCTGTACATCAAAGATGCATATACTATTTGCTCAAAACTTAAAAAAGAAAATATTCATGTTGGAGTGGTAGAACTTTTAACTCTAACTTGGGCCTTTTTCTTAAACTGACTTTGCTATTGAATATAGGGAGAACAGGATGAAGAATGAAATTTTATCCAAAATGTAAATTTTTGTTAAAAAGGTTGTGGGAGACTTTATACTGTATTAATTTTGTAATACACATTACATAGTGGATGGTTCATCATTACTGATAAATAAAGTAGTTTTATACTGAATTGATTTTGGAGGATATGTTGAATATGGGATGAGTTACCGTCACTGATGTTTCTTCCCACTTAAACTATAATTACCTTATGCTCATGCATTTTACGTACCTTCCCTGTCTAGGTCCGGTAAAAATAATTTTATCAGGCATGTGTAGGTACTACTTCACTGCATCACTCGTATGTCTCACCTTCAATCCATACTCAGCGGACTACTTTTATTTTCGTCGTTTGTTAGGTATCGTGACATGACAATCTATAATTGATATCTCCCTATTTTCTTTAAGATTAATATGAATGTGTGGGAAATGATTAGAATGTTGCTGCAACTAGTCGCAACATTAAATCTACTAGTTCGTTTACCTCACTGCTAAGGACCGAATAACTGTAAAGTAGGATGAGATATTCCTATGCGCTACTACGTATGTGGTGCACTTGACCAAGTTAAGTTGTAAAGGTAAGCCTTAAAATAGAATGTAGCTTCTGTGTAGAATGATAAAGTTCATTAGTATAGACATCCTCGGAGAAAACTGGTGAGACGTAGCTTCAGCAAAACATTTTCTCCTTGGATGTCTAATAAACACTATCATTCTGCACAGAAGCTACATTCTATTATAATACCATTTTGTTGGGTTTTTTTTTAACTTTGTGTGACAACTGCTGATAAACAAGGTTCCTATCCTGTGTCTCCTTAAGATGGCAAAGTCCATGTGAAAAGATTGGGTAGTTTGTTAATTTTACATGTGTGAAATCTGTACGTGTTACAGCTCAGTCTTGCATGTAGTAATGACCTGATTTATATTTGCAGTACCCAACCAACCAGCAAGCTTGACTGCAACCCTTCAAGCTGCAAGTCACGTAGCAGTAACGTCTGCCCCCGGTGTTCGTATTAACCCCATGATGGTCACAGTAGACCCCAATCGCCACCCTCATATCCCCATGCACACCCAGTTTACTTCAGCTGCAGAAGGTAAATTGACCGGTTTTACGTTTGTACTTACATGAGATAATTTTTTGGGTTTTTTACCTCAGCTGACTTGTCAGTCAGCTGAGGTTTTTTGAGGGTCTGTCATCCGTTGTCCGTCCGTCGTCCACAATTCACATTTTCGACTTCTTCTCAAAAACCGTCAGCCAGATTCACTTCAAACTTGGTGGAGATGTGCATTGGGTGGGTCTCTACCAAGTTTGTTCAAATGGTCACGGTCCAGTGATTTTTGGATTTTTAATGAACTTTTTTGTTCTTTTTTGGGTAAATCTTCAAAAATCTTCTCCGAAACCGCTCACCCCATTGCTTTGATATCACACAGGAACACTCCCTGGGACTCCTAGTTCTTAATTTGTTCACCAGGTGGCGCTGCAATGTTTTCCTATTTTTTTATGAATTTTTGTGTGTTGTAGCTATTTTCGACTTCTTCTCCAGAACCGTCACTCAGATTAAGCTGAAACATGGTGGATATGTTCCTTGTAGAAGGGTCAAACAAAGTTGTACACTATGTGGGAATGCTGCAGATTCCTGATTTTAAACGATTTTTTCAATTCTGGTACTTGTCGGTCAATGCAGCTTTCCTATTGATTACTATGGAAGTCAATGAGCATTCTAATGCTAATTCACATTTTCGACTTCTTCTCCAAAACCGTCATCCAGATTAACTTCAAACTTGGTGGCAATGTAAGTTGGGTGGGTTTCTACCAATTTGTTCAAATGTTCATGCTCCAGTGATTTTTGGAATTTTAATGAATTTTTTTGTTCTTTTTTTTGGACAAATGTTAAAAGATCTTGTAAGTCAATGGGCATTCTAATGCTAATTCACAGGACAACTGACACGAAATTTACTGTTTACTTGATAACTTGAGATCTGTTTTGAGTTAGCTACACATGTTAATTATTGTGTATGAAGGTCATGCTGAGACAGTACATGAGTGACCTTGACCTTGTTTGTGGGGTCACAGTGCAACATACATGAATTTTACTCTTCATTATAACTTGAGAACTACTTGAACTTTGATGTTGCACATGTAAGTGTTCTTTTATAAAGTTCAGACTTACTCAGAACATGGTGTCCTTGATCCTTTCCCAAGTTCATAGATCTGCAAGTGTGATGAATGTCAAGATCAGCTGAGGCACGGGCTGTTCACACAGCCCTCTTGTTTTTTGTTTGTTTGTTTTGTTTGTTTTTTTTGAAGAGAAGGAAGTAAAACTTTTTTTCAATATATTTCCTTTTTGTGTGCATGTTATAAGGTTTCTACCTAGTTCTGTGTCCACAGTATGTTAGTGTGAAAGCAATGTACCTATTGAACCTGTAGAACAAAAACAATCTGTGTAGTCATTGCCCAGGGCAACATCTGATCTTCCAGTCTGTTCACCCAAACAATACCAACTCTGTGTGTGAAGCAGAGATGACGTTAAATTCCTCTCAACTTGTGACAACTCTTTACCACAGCCATATATGGCTGAAAAAAAAAAAATATAATGATTTAATCTGCAGAAATGAACAGGAAGGAATAAAAGTTTCCAGCCAGAAATGAAGTTGTACTTTCATTTTAAATTTTTATAGGATGATCAGTTGTCCACTGTCCATTGTCTGTCCGCAATTCACATTTGACTGCTTCAAAACCACCCACCAGATCCACTTCAAACTTATTAGCAATGCAGTTTGAGAGGGTCGATACCATGTTTATTCAAGTGGTCATGCTCTAGTGATTCTTGGGGGGGGGGGGGAATCTTTAAAAATCTCGAACAAAACTGCTTATCCAGTTGCTTCAAAATTGCATGGGAACTCATCTGGGCACCCATAGACCTTAATTTGATCAAAAGTTTATGTTGCAATATTTTTTGTTTTTTGAAAAATTTGTCTCTGTTAAAGCTAATTTTGAGTTCTTCTTTTAACATCTGTCACTTCATTGTTCTGAAACTTGGTGAAAATGTAGCTTGATCAAACAAAGCCGTACACTAGGTGATGATATTCCAGAGTTCACAAATTTTTACTTTTCGGGTTAATGTGTACATTCCTATTGATTACAGAGCAAGTTAATTGGGATTGCACTGGTAATTCACACTTTTTTACTCTTTCTTCGAAACCATCAGCCAGATCCACTCTTTGTTTTTGCTGATTTGACTTCTCCCAAACTGCACGTTGCATTCTATTGAGACTTAGTGGCACTGTACCTGGACTGGATCTCCACCATGTTTTTTCACTACATGGTGGTGCTGTTATTGTCTGAGATTTTAGCAAATTATTAGCATTGGGAAAAATTAGTTGCAGTATACATGTACGTATGTGAAAGCATTGTTACTGTACAATAGGGAGAGCGGCGTATGTTGGGAGGTGGCAGCACAGGACAGCCAAACTCCACTTTTTATTTCTCACCAAAATTGTGATATGCAGATTTTGTGTTCAATAATCATTACAAAAAGATCTGCTGTCTTTTGTAACATTAATAATGTGGTGTGCCTTACAATCTTCCAAAATGCCTGTGACTCATGAATCCCAGGAATTTGCATAACTAGATGGTCGGAATGGATACGTGTGTGATGCCAAGGCTGTGAAATCACATTCAACGCAAATGACTCCAGCCTAACAATTTTATGTAAGACACCAGCTTTTGGTGCAACTTGATATGCCATGTATCATATATACACCCATTCTGCCTGCCTTGTCTGCTTTGTAAGCAATATTCAAGGTATTGGTGAATCACACCGTTGGTGTGGTGACTTGTGTGTTCTACCATGTGTGACATTCTTGAAATTAACCCTATTTCACTTGGATTATGATTGAATTGACCACATTTTGGGGGGGTTGGGTGCTTTGTGCCCAACCCCTGGTTCTAAAAACTGTTGAGTCTGGGGCTGCTGTTTATGTCCCTTCTGCCAGGCTCATTCAAGATGTTTTTCAATAATACGAAAATCGAGCAAAAAAAAAAAAAAATCGAAGTAGACAGCATTTGATGTCCAGCGTTTGGGCTGCAGGGTTTAATTTCTTTTGTCTTTTTGGATAAAGCCTGTCTCTTACCAATCACTATGTGGATTTTTTTTTTTTGTAAATGCTTGGTATTGCGAGGTCATAACATTTCTTTTGATCGTGGAAATTGATTGAGGATGAAAGTAGATTCTGTGTATTTGTTAGAAGCACAGATATTGTATGACAGGCAAAAAAAAAAAAAAAAAAATTGCACATGGAATCAGTGATGATGAGTTTTTTATGCAAAATACATGCAACAACCAGGAAGTAAGAGATTTTTTGTTTAATTTTCTGCACTTCCCTGTTTCTGTTGTGTACTGTTATTGTTTTGTGCATGTTGTTTTGTGAAGATGTTCATTTCTGACTGCTGGACTTTGTTTCCAGTTCCACCTACTGTTTTACCTTTCAAAGTAGCTACCACTTCATCGTCAACAGAGGGCGCCACAACCAGCACACATGCCACGTCTGTGTTCACCACTGCCATAAGTACGCAGGCCCCCTCCTCACAGCCACCCACGCAACCGCCGACGTCTCTGGTCAACAACCCCAGTGCATCACCTCGCCCGAGTATCCTGCGTAAAAGACCCACCAATGAAGGGTATGTGTTCATGTATGAACTTTCTTCATAGTATATAGCAACATATCTTAATTAAATACCAGTAAAAAATATTTTTAACAAGTCAGTATAACTTTTTGGAAATCTTATTGACATGTATGGCTTGTACATAAGTTATTGTGCCACAGTTTGTTGAATCTAGGTAGTTATGACACTGTGGCGTAAATATGTGGTTAGAATGGTGCATGACTGATGCATAAGGTACAAGGTTTGTGGTAGTGTCCAAATGCTATTAGTATACTGCTTTTTAAATCTTTAGATATTCAAAAAAAATATATATGATATATGTGTGTGAAGTATTTACTCCAAATAAATGGTTGAAGATAAAGTTGGTTTATCGTGGTCATGTGTATATGATTTGTATTGGTGATGTATTGTGAACCACCTGGAGGTAGGATCTGCAGCTGTCCTAAAGTGTGTGGTCTTCACTTATGGTATATTACTCTGGATAACAAAAAAAAAAACCAACCTCCCCCGAAACAAAAAACAAAACAGGCAGCTTTTGTGACACTGGAGACTTTCTTCCCTACCAAGACAGACCGTTCTTTGCACAGGTCTGATAGGGCTGTGCCATCAGAATTATCAGCAGTGCAGTGTGGGTCTGTTTAGCAGGCAAGATACTTCCTTGTAATTCCAAAATGGGCAAAAGATGCATGTCTATAGATCTTTTTTAAAATGTTGTGTAGTGCTATATGTTGAATATAGAGATAGACATAAACTTGGTCCTGTCAGAAGTTCAAATGTTTTCCATTGAACATAATTCAGAACAATGGTGGCAAAGAAGAACTTGACATCAGTGATTGGAGAGATAAGCAATACAAGCAGTCCAGTGGCGGAATCGACGCCGCCATCCACAGCTGTGAGCTCACCCAAACCCTCCATACCATGGTAAGTGATCATTCAATAGTCGACTCAGCCTGTGACCCCCAGCAAAGGGGTGCAAGAAGACTATGAAACTTCACCAAAAAGCAGATAATATTTTACATCCAGATAGAAGAAATACATATTGTCCTCTGATGATGACGATGACGACGACTATTGTTATTATTATTATTATTATTATTATTATTATTATTATTATTATTATTATGCCCCCCTTCGAAGAAGGTGGGGCATATAGCGTTGCACATGTCGGTCTGTTGGTCGGTCGGTCGGTCGGTAGACTGTGGTTTCCGCACAATAACTCAAGAAGTTTTTGAGCTAGGACTTTGATACTGTATAGGTGTATTATTCTGGTCAAAAGCTAGACGGAGTTCGAAGATGGGTGACCTTGACCTAATTTCCGAGGTCACAGTGGTACCTGAGCTAACTTTGGTTTCCGCACAATAACTGAAGAGGCTTTTAAGCTAGGACTTTTATATTGCACAGGATTATAGTCCATATTTGGGGCTAGGCGAAGTTCGAAGATGGATGACCTTGACCTCATTTTAAAGGTCACAGAGCCACTTCACTGAATATGGTTTCATGCTTTCTGCATGATGACTTATACCTTGGAGCTAGAACTTTTATATTGCACAGCTTTATGGTTCTCTGTAAGGGCTAGATTGATGTTGAAGATGGATGACCTTGACCCAGTTTTCAGGGTCACAGAGAGTTTGTAGAATTCCTGTGGTTTCCACACAAGAACTCAAGAAGTTTTTGAGCTAGGACTTTGATACTGTGCAGGTGTATCATTCTAATCAAAAGCTAGGCGAAGTTTGAAGATGGGTGACCTTGACCTAATTTATAAGGTCACAGTGGTACCTGAGTTAACTTTGGTTTCTGCACAATAACTGAAGAGGTTTTTAAGCTTGGACTTTTATATTGCACAGGATTATAGTCCATATTTGGGGCTAGGCGAAGTTCGAAGATGGATGACCTTGACCTCATTTGAAAGGTCACAGAGCCACTTTACTGAATGTGGTTTGATTCTTCCTGTGGTTTCTGCACAATAACGCAAGAAGTTTTTAAGTTAGGACTGGGATACTTTACAGGTCTATAGTTCTTGCTAAGGGCTAGAAGAAGCTTAAAGATTGGTGACCTTGATTTAATTTCCAAGGTCACGTTGGTACCTGAGTTAACTTTGGTTTCCACATGATAACTGAAGAGGTTTTTAAACTAGGACTTTTATTTTCCACTGGATAATTGTCCGTATTCAGGTCTAGGTCAAGTTTGAAGATGGGTGACCTTGACCTAATTTCAAAGGTCACAGAGCCATTTGGTTGAATACTGTTTCTGCATGATATCTTGCATTTTAGAGGTAGCACTTTTATATTGCACAGCTTTATGGTTGCCTATAAGGGCTAGTTTGAGTTTGTAGATGGGTGACCTTGACCCAGTTTTGAGGGTCACACACAGACAGTAGACTTCCTTTTTTGTTTTTCGCACAATAACTGAAGAAGGTCAAGTGAAAATGAGTGACTGTGCCATAATTTCCAAGGTCATAAAGCCACTTTGCTGAATATGGTTTCTAAATGATGACTTATTTTTCAGCTATAATTTTTATATTGCCCAGGTTTTTAGTCGTTTTTTAAGGGCTAGGTTAAAGTATAAAGATATGTGACATTGATGTATGATCAACCTTCACTAATTTTGTAAGGTCACGAGTGCCCCTTCTACCACTATCAATAAGGTAGCGAGGGCAAGGGTAATGAGGGAGGGGGGCATCTATGTTTTACAAACATATCTTATTATTATTATTTACCTCTGAATTTTTGTGAAAAGCACTTGTGGAGATTGGTAATGAGGCCTGAGTGTTTCTGTCAGTGTACAGGTGAATGATCGAGTTTCATGGTATTCTTATATTTTGCAATTTTTGTGGATGGAATGAAGCTGCAAAATTGAAACTACAATGACAAGGTGTTTTTAACATACATTTAATGGAAAGAACACCATAAATTACACACTTTAAACTCCAGTAGAGTGCTAAAAAGACACCATAAAAAACAAACTTTAAACTCCAATAAAATACTGAAAAAAAAAGTCTGAAGACCTGTGCAGGTCAAAATAAAGAAATCTACAGTTATCGACATGTTGTGCTGTGAAACTTGTAGAGTGTACTATGGATTGCAGCATTATTAATTGTTGATCTTTCACTTTCAAAGTAAAGCTACAGAAGAAGAAATGTGTGCAGCTTTTGTACAGTTATCAGCAATGTATTGTGCGAGGATTGTGATGCAGAATTGCACAAAGTTTGAACAAGTCTTTTTGAAAACTAAAATTTTTGTAGATAAAAGACTAGTATAAAATCTTGTGGCATCTGTCTGTAATACTTTGAAGATTGTGCTACACTCTTAGGACAGTACTTTGGAGAAAATTTGGGCCTGTTTAGCAGCAAGTGAAAAAAAGAAGGGCTGGTTAGGTTTTGAGCTGATTCGTACTCATTCATGTGATGCTCTAGTGACCCATCACGGGAGAACAGTCAGTCATCTACAGACACGGCCACCTCCACAGAGACCACGCCCCCGCCAGTGACGCAGCCGGTGGAACTGAAGATCAAACAGGAACCAATGGACACCACAGAAAGTGGTAAGATCTTGAATGTTTGGTTCCATTTTGTGGGGTGGTCTTAGCTCCTGTTTGATCCCAAGCTTGATTACTGCCATAGATGAGATGCCTGTGAGCATAACTCACAGTTGCCAAGGTGATGATGTTTTTGCCACTAAAATTAGAAGAGTTAAAAGTTCATTTTTAAATCAGCCCAAAAATTTAGGAGTCAAAGGAGTTTTCTTGATGGATAGAATATCACAATAGATGTTGTGGCATTTGGAAGCAGTTCACACAGTGTGTGATTGCAATTGAATTCCTTCACTTTTGACAGTGACACCTCGAGATACTGCGGTTGCCATGGTGATGCCTTTAGTGACAGTGAGCAGTAACGCCAGTAGTACTATGGAAGCATCTCCGCGCAAGAAACCACGGAAACAGTTATTGTGAGTACATCTTGCCATTTCGGGTGAGGGTGGGGGCTAAGGATGTAAAGACCTTATATAGATTATAATTAATATGTGCATGTGCAGGGTGCATACACACTTTCAAAATCCTTGTTTAAAGCTGTTCAATTTAGTTTCATGTCTTCAAAGCCTTGAAAATCTTTGAAATTCATCGTTGTTCCTTAAAAGTCCTTAAAATCGATATAGAGATAAGTATGTTTTTTCATTGCACAAGTTTTTCCTTATCCAGCCTTCTACAAATCCTGTAGACATGTTTGCCATGCTGTTCGACGTCCTTGAATTTTAGAAATATTAACCTTGAAAGTTCTCACTAAAGCAGCTAAAGCGTATAAACCTGCAATTGTAGTGTTGTAAATAAAAATTATGCAACTACTTGTGTGTTTGCTGCTACAGGAATTTATAGAAGCTGACCAACTGATTTCTGGTAATGATGATATGGAAGTCTCTAGATACTTTGCTTTTCAGATAAATGGAATGAAATATATGTGTTGCAGCAGAAAAACATAAGCATGAAAACTGCAGAAGACGAGCATTTTAAGTAAATGTGGAAGATCATACTGAAAGTGAGAATTTGTAAAAGGACAAAAGGAAAGCAAAAGAAACCCCACTGTTTTGAATATTGCTGGAGGATATGAGACATGCATATTAATTTCCTGCACACCTGTTTGCCTGGTTTCACTTGGCGCGATATGGCGAGATACGGCTCAATACCTGTGTGGACAAGCAGGATATTACTAATATTTTAGAAATTAAGAATACCTTTTAAAGACAGATGGAAATTTGTTCTTAAATATGGCTTAGGAAGTACTAGATGAATACCAGTTTGGCATTTGTGAGCCTTATTTTTTTTCGAAAACGCTAATTTTGTGAGAAATGAGCACATGGTCCTGTCTGTGACTATGATATGACCCAGACATCCCCCCCTGCTCGCCAGGCATCATAGCAGTGCTTTGTGGCAGGAAATCAATATGCATGGGGCGTATTACACCTGAAGCTTATGCCAGGGACTTGCTCACCATATTGCATGTTCCCACATAAGAGACTTATTGTTCTAACCTTAAAGTTCTAATTTCTAATCTGAGTCAACAGCTTTGCTCAATGCTCTGTGAGTGCATTGTGCCCAAAGTTCACTGAGGCAGGCTGTTGATGTACATGTGGTGTCTGTGGAACCACCAAATGTAGACGGGACATGCTGGCACTGGAATTCAAAGGTAGAATCATTCTACTAATTTAGATACGTGAGACTGTTGTCACAATTAGCAGTCAAAGGGTTATACATTTGTTACAGTTGACTTGTTATTCACTAAGTTTTCTCTATTTATCCTTGTTCAGGACCTGTCCCATTTGAGTTGCATTGTGGGTGCAAACTCTCATCAACACTGTAGATATTACATATAAAACAAAAACAGAACAAAAACAAAAAAAAACACCCCGAAAGACAAAAGAAGCACTTGCTTTACAATCACATCTAAAGACACCAACACTCACCATCTACATATTAGAAAATTTTGGTGTATTGTGTCCACCATCCCCCAGGTATGACTAAAATGGAAATGCCCTAAAAAAACTCTTTGGTCTGAAGAAAACCCAGAGTATGAAAATATTACACAGGGAATGACATGGTCTATGTTGACATCGCTGTCTAAGGCAGACCAGAACAAGTCTGTATCTGTTATCGGCACTGAGGACTGAACTGGTCATAAACATGGCAGAACCTTGGTAGTATCTATTTGTTTATGACCATCGAGCTGGATACTGTTTAATCGTAAATTTTCGCAAGGGATAAATTTTCCCAAGTAGACCCTAGTAGGGACTATTAAACTGGGAAAAATTTTGGGCAAATTAAATCTAATAAAGTCACAACACAAAAACATGTTTTACATAGTACTTTGATTAAAATGTAAAAAGAAACTTCCACACACACAAATGGGAGGTCTCATACTATTATTTCTTGCAGGGGTGGCAATGTAGGGAAATGAAACTCAAAAAAATTTCTTTAGGTCAGTTTGGGAAATTTTATGCTCGGGAATATAAATGATTTTAGGGTATTGTCTATTGTACCTGGAAGCTCCAGAAGAAATTTGGTATTGTGTAGTGGAGTGGAGTGAACAGTGTAAACACCATGCCTCTGCTTTGTACAATAACAAACATTGTGTCAATCATTTGTCACAGGAATGCCAATGAGGAACTGAAAGATGGCACCTCCACAGATGAAGAAGTTGAGAAGTTATCGTCAAAATCCGACATAAAGCAGATACAGAAGGCTGCAGCAGCTACATCCATGGGTGATGAAGGTAAAAGGGTGTGGGGTTTCCCTGAGAGAGGAAGATAGGAAAGTGGGGCAATCTCTGTTGGATGAGGAGGGCGGGGCTGCCTTTTGGGACATAAAGGTGAGAGGATGGGGCTGTCCCTGGGAAATGAAAGAGGGCGGGGCTATTCCTGGGGGATGAAGGTTAGAGTGTGTGCTATCCCTGGCAGTGAAGAAATATACAAGGGGTGGTGCTGTCCTTAGGGGATGAGGGTTGGAGGCTTGGCAGTCCCATGGTGATGTAAGATGAGAAGGATAGGCCACTTCACTTTTGATATACAGTATGGGTCCAACTCCGCAAGTTCTCTGTTGATCTATTAACACGAACACTATTTCTGAGGCCCCTATATATCATTATCTCTGTCAACTGCCACCGGTGAGGCAAATCAAAATGTGATTTCCTAAAGCATATTTCTGGATACTGTTGTATATCCTGCACCCGTTGCCTGTACAGTATTTTAAGTGATACTTTTTTTGCCCAATTTTATGCTCATTTTTTGTGCTTAGAGAAATAAAAATGTATAGATCTTGGTCTATAGTTTAAAAAAAGGCCAATCACTTTTGCAAATGCTGACTTGAATGTGCCCATTGATATATACCAAATGGTCACTGGAACATTGCAGAAAAAGCTAGGGATGTATTAGGTGTATATGTAGATGCTGTGACCTTGTATGAAGGTGACAATGCAACCAGATCTGTGGTAATTCCAGAGTCCAGACTAGCACCAGACAATGTAGAGAAAGCTTTGATTCTGAACAGGAACCTTCAATTCCTAAACTGTAAGTGTTAAGTTGGTAGTAGGCAAAATTTAACTCATGGCAGCAGGCCTGGTAGTGGAGGGGAAAAGGTAACCTGACTGTGAGCTATAAAGAGTAGTCACATGTGAACATTTTGAATTGTGTCATTTTTTTTTCTTGTGGTAGCAAAATTGGAAGGTTGAAAAGTAAAAAAAAATGGGAAATCAGGAAATTTGGAAAAAATCAGAATCGGACTATCCCTAATAAGAATAGAGATGAAGTTGAGTTGAATGTGTCGGCCTGTTTTTGAAAGGCGTAGAAATAGCTCTCTTGTCCTTGTAGATGCAGAATTTACAGACGAGGAGGGAGTGCGGTGGGTGGCGTGCCGGAAACGACCCAACATCTCCCTAATGAACCACTATCACTGCACCTGGAAGCCAAAAAACAACCACTTTCTTAGATACAGCGACATCAAAGCCAAAGGTTAGTGCAGTAGAACCTGTCTGAAACAACCATTCAGTCAAGGCACCAAAATTTTGGCCTTGCAAAATGGGTGTTCTAGAAGGGAAAGTGCAGTGAAGCCTGTCTTAAAGGACCTTCCAAAGGGGGGAGCAAATGTTGGCCTTACAAGGCAGGTGGTCTCTGACATGAGGTAAGTTAATGAAAAAAAAATTGAAAAGAACATGTACCCTGTAAAGCAACTCAACAGGCTACCCTTCATGTTTGGAGTCACTGGATACATGTTGTGCATGTAGAGACACAGGTGAAAACTGAACTTTTGGGGTACAGTGGTAAAATTAAGTGCAGAAAGCTGCTGGGACATATTGCATGATGGTAGTGCAATTGAGGCTGCTCAGCTTGTTTCCTGGTCAATTAATTAATTGATCGATTAATCAATCTCTTTTTTTTTTTTTTTTTTTTTTTCAGATGAGCGTCGTCCTACGGTGAATGAGTTATCCAATCAAAAGGGAGTAGTGCAGAAAGCCAGTGGCTGGAAGTTGTTCCATTTGGCTGCTCAGCTGGAAGAAATGGTGAGTGGAGCCAAGAGACAGACTTGAACGCAATTTAAAGTAAATCTTCCAGTAATGTTTTAAAATATTGAACACACCAAAACTATTACAGTAACTTATGAAACTCTGGAACTATACGTCATATAAGGCCAGGGATGTACCTTTAACTGCATAACTGTCAGCTTCAGATAAGTTTCCACATCAGTTCATAAAAGAAAGGTGTGGTTTATTTTTTGGCGTGATAGACTAAGCCGCATGAGATCCCATATGTATCACAAGTAATACTAACCTGAGTCTTGTTTTGTCTGTGGCCAGTTGAACATAGCATGTGGAGTAAATCTGAATTTCACCGAATTTACAGAGACGTGTTACATGGGTTAGTCTTTGTGAGCAGATTTAAATCGGAACTAATGTGTGATGCTTGTACCATATGTATGAGGTTTATTTTGCCTGGGACATCATGCTAGAGGGCAGTGAACATCAGGTTAGAGGGCAATGGACATCAGGCTACTGGGCAATGGACATTGGGCTTACAAGGCAATGGACATCAAGCCAGAGGGCAATGTATATTTCAACATGGCACATGTATCTGTATTAGATGCTGATACTTACCTACGAGATTATTATGGCTATTAAATGGTGGAACTGGGTTTCGCCTTGTTATTGCAGATGGATCTGGAGAAGGACGTGTTTAAGAAGATGACCCAAATACAGAATGAAATTGCTCCAAAGTCAGTGGCGAAGAACACAATGGAAGATGATATCGGAATGGTACACGAGTTAACACAGGTGAGAGTTCATCAGTTAAAAGCTGACAGTATTTAAATAGTTGCCTGCTAATCCTGGCAACATCAGTGCTCAGCTGAATTATGATTCCAGATCTGTATGCATCATGATCCTTCCTCCATTGAATTGAGACTGTCAGCAGCTTTCCTTGACATAGGTTAACCATCTGCTATGTCAAGGAAAGCTGTTGACGTTTGACCTGGGGCATGTTATCTTGATAGACCTCTGTTACAATTGTCATTCAAACTATTTTCTTTACTATTGAAATTAGTTTTTAAAGAAAATTGGAAGCAGATGACATTTATGGACCAGCCAGTTTTAGCTCAACATTTGGCCATATTGTAGAGTGGTACCTAATCTTCCCTATTCTGCAAAAAACAATTCTTGATTTTCTGAAATTTAAACTGCAAAATAACTTTACAGACAGCCCTTTAAGTGAGAAAGCATAAGATCTTTCCTTGACGTGTTATCATTTCTGTATTTCAAGACAATCCCTTGAGTGAGAAAGCGTAAGATCTTTCATTGAAGTGTTATCATTTCTGTATTTCAAGACAATCTAAAAGACAAATGTCTAGTTCAACAACTTTCTCAGACCTGCTTTGGGTACTGTGGTGCCCAACACATATGTGCACAAGAGGAAAGCTGTTACTCCCAGCACTGACAAACTGAAGTCCTTCTGGTGAGCAACAGAAACTTGATGTATATTTAGATCAACAGGTGGCAGCACTGTCACGTGGGTACTGTATCACAGTTTAGGTTCATAGGCTGATGTATGATCAGTCATGGATGACTGAGTCACTATACCTCTTATGCACATATGAGTGGGGCTTGACTACATTGATCCAGTAGCTTTACGAAGGACTGGCAATGGACTCTTAAAATTTGATACTGTGTTGACATACGCTAATGCTAGAATTTTTTATTTATCAGCCAATATGTGGGGGACAAAACAAGCCCCATGATAGAAATGTACAAAAAAAGTAAAATAAAGTTAAACTACAATGTATTTGTTTTTATGGGCAGTACATAATTAGAGAATTTCAAAATATGTCACAACATGTAATGTTTTTGTACTGAATTTAAATACATAAACATGACAAAATACACTGCCACTTTTTGGGCACTTTCAGAACTCGTCTGAAAAAGACCAAAGACATAACACAGGAACAAATGTACAAGAATGTTTTGCAGATATGCTAATTCCTGCTAAATTCTTGATGAATACACATAAGTCCATTTTGTATGAATTCTGTTTTATTGACAACGTTTCAAGGTAATAGTAGTTATGTTGTTCAATTGCAGTGGAAATTTCAACTGAAGTCTGTCATTGCTATAATCCTGATGCCCATTGTTTTATTTAACTTTTATGCAGGGTAACATACAACGGTGTCAATTGGTGATGGATCAACTGGATGAGGCGAAGGACTCAATGATCAAGATCTTAGATCACAAGAATCGCATCCTTGAGATTATCACTAAACACCATAGTAAACGACCAGTCAAGAAGAAAGAGCGCACATAACCATGGCGACAGATGCCACGTATAGATGTGCACAGTGGGGCGGGAACTTTGTATATAATTTTGAGCGCCAGTGAGCCCCTTACTTTTATGTTCCATAGTTTGGTCAACCCAGACAAACTGCAATCTGGTTGAGAAAGTCTGTCTTTTTTAAATACAGGGGCTTTGATTTTTTTTTTGTTTTTTTGTACAGGAATATATATTGAAAACTATTATTTTGTGACCAGAGTTGATAGTACTGTAATGGAAAATTTATAAAAATCAAATAGGCCACTACTGGCATTAAGGTTACTTTAAATACAACATCTATGTCGGTCACATAGTGACTAAGACGTGACTATGTAGTAAACCACAACTTTTGCCATAACAGTAAGGCATGGCTTGAAAGGCTTGCTGGAATGCCGACACATCTTCAGAGACAACTTATCATGCTGTCTGAATGACATCACAAGACATTCAATGAAGAAAAACTCAAAGGGTTGACCTGCATTGTCTGTTAAGATAGCTTTCACTCACTGAAGTGCACAGTGGATCCGATGATCTCGCCACAATTCCAAAACTTGTTTAAACTTGGCCATATATCTGCGAGTTGTATCTTTGTGTAGTCAGGAGTTACGACAAACCTAAAGATACTGGATGTGAAGCATTAAACATAGGCATGTATTCTGTACAGTATATTATTGGTTTTTAATTAAAAAAAAGAAGCTAGATAACTCAGACAGTGATAAATTGTCGGCAGTTATTATTATGTGGTCTGTCTACAATATTGACAGTGAAACCTGTTTTTTAAGATCACCTCTGTATGAAGCTGCCCAGGGGTCACATTAAGCTTGCGTGTTGCGTCATAGACACAAAAAATAAAGAAATGACACCTGGAAATTAATAAAACATTGTCATTTTGCATCTCTGTGGACGCACGCACTAAAACGCGATGCATTTTGAATGATACAACTGCAAAAAACTACCCCAGGTGCTCACGGTGCTTTGAGTCGACCATTTTCAATCTCACGATTTTTTTTGTACTGATGGAATCCTCTGATGTTCGTCTTTCTATGTAACAAGCTCTCTTATTTGCTAAGAAAAAATATTCCTGGGGTATCCCTCCAAAAATTTCCCAGAATGGGAATGGATGTACGTCATTTCACTTCATTATAAATTTGCTGAGAGCACTTGCAGGCTCCTCATTGGGTGGATTTGATCACGTGTTGCTCACTGTCCAATCAAATTCGTTGTTGCCCATGTGCTTGTCTCATGTCCGCAATGTTGGGAAGGTACAAGTCGTATTACGCAAAGATTATTGGACTAAGATGTTAAATTTTCACATCATATTTTCACCAAAAAGACTTCCATCAAACAAAATCTAGACCCAGATAAAGGCACGAGTGAAAATTCATTACGGACGGCAAGGAAAATACGCAGATTAGTCATCGCATTCGCAAGGTTACACGTGGACGAAGCGAAAATTTACATTAGCCGGCCTAACAGTTACACAAAGTTCAAAGTTTATTTGCAATCCATATCAGCGTACAGGGAGCTGTTAAAACATGGAGGCTCATAACAATAAGATGTTGTTTATTACTGTTTCCGATGTTTCACGTGGTTATTGGTGTTTTTTAAACAAAGTTTGGTTGTTTTGATTTTATTGTAATGTTTGAATGGAACAAATCTGCATGACAGAACAAGATAGGAATGGAATTTATGATCGAAGGCCGGAAAACAATGCCTGGGTGCATGCCCGTGACAGGCTGTGTACAGTCGCTTGTGTGTTGCACGGCCTGTAGGCCTAGCGTGTTGCTTGGTGAAAAAAGTGACCACACTTTAGATCAGACTCTTAACACCGCCTACGGCATCAAATTTTTGAGGTATATGGAAATAGAAAGTGCACAAAAATATAAATCCTATAATTTCTGACCACTTCATCACGTGGAATCAATCGCAAAAATAACAGAGCCCAGGCATGTTCAATCACACATGCCGCTTGTTGTGCAAGCGAGTTAAAAAAACTGTCCGGTGGCACACGGTGTGCAACACCAGATACTGGCACAGTGGCAGCGTGCTAGGGCCCTAGGGGTTAAGCCCCCTTTACAACTTTTTTTTTTTTTTGGTAGACCAGGGATGTGTTATAGACTTAGTCTTAATAGCAGGTTCCTAAGTAGATTGAATCCATCCTTGGTACAGTCAACAACTTTTTGACCCTTTTACATCAAGTTGGCATATTGGTAACTTTTTATTCAATCTTAAATTTTATAATAACGAGTTACCTACGTGAGCATACACTGATACAGACCCTATGTTATGTTCGTTTCTAGGCTTCAGTTACCTGCATGTTTTATTTATTTATCATTTTGATGTATGGTGATTATACCAAATAAAATCAATTAATCAAATTACATCAAATGAAGTCCAGTTTGCACAATTTCAGACTGGACCCATCAATTCAGTTCATGGACCCACTATTTTTCCTGAAAAAGAAGAAAGATGGATCCAACGGACCCACACTGAAAAATCCTTAATGTGACCCCTGGCTGCCTGTTGATGGATTGAGCAGTTCGTAAAATACCCATCAAGGCAGATGACCTGCCTGTAAACTCATCCCATACTATGATAGTGAAGGCCTTTCCGAGTGAATTATGCATGGTTGGCAAGTCATTCTTCAGCAGTGCTTAAGGCATTTGCAACATGACTTGCCAGGCTATACAAAAACCAGCAACGTGCTGATACCTCAATGAAAGCACTGTTCATGAAGAATATGAAGTTGTTACCGTCATCGTAACAGATGCATGCGGTAAATTTACTTATTTTCTAGGTTTTTGCATTTCAGTCATTTAACTTAAACTTTTAATTTCTTGCATATAGTTCCTGTGAAACTTCTGTTGAAATTCTATCTTAATGTGTATTTTTGTGTTTTTTTTCGTTTTTTTTTTGTTTTTGTTTTGTTTTTTGTTTTGTTTTTTTGTTTGTTTTTTAAAAAAATAATCATCAGCAGAGTAGATAAAAATTAAAATACAGTGAAATTAAGTGAATTTACAGTCGATAAGGTAAGGAAAAGCTAGGGATTGGTGTGGAACAAATTTAGACTCAATGTGGTATAAGGAGTGGCATGGAGGACAGGTTTCACTGTGGTACCATTCACGCTGCAACAATGTAACTGAAGGCAGAATGAAGGCGATGGTGCCCATAGCAACCATGTGATGAAGGGAAAAAAATGACAAGCAGCGGTGACATTTTTTATTATCTAACAGCAGATAATGAGCAGAAAAGGCAGTACACAAAGCAGTTTTGGTACACATGTAAAATGTTCAAAGACATCTTTCTTCATTCAGTAGGTTGGATTGGGGGCATAGTTTCAAGCAAAGAGATGCATTCTTTTCTGTCTGTTGCGGAATGTAAGAGTAAAATGATATCTGTGGAATTTTAATGGATAGAACATCAGCTACAACAACTTTTCGGAAAGATGGAAAAAAAAGTGAGTATAGAAATTATCTGTTGGATGTAAGTGTGATATGTGCACCAATGAAATTTTGCAAGCTTCCCGGAAAAAAAGGAACAAAAGATGCTAAGCATGTTACTGCCTGATGCATTTTACAAGCTTGACATAAACTTCGTATTTGTCCCCAAAAAATTATGCTCTGTACAAAATTGTAGTGTGACAAAGTCAACGGGTGAAGTATAACTCTTTTGGACATAATTTTACTCCTCCAAACGAAACAAAATAAAAATATGTGTAACAAAACTGAAACTGAGCCTGCAAAAAAGTTCAAAACTATTAATACCATGTGTTATACCCAAGCACAGTGCCTAATCTTGCAGTGTCAGCAAATCACTTGGAATATAGATTGACTTGTCTGTTTTAACTGTTCAAACTGGTTAACAGCAGTTGGTAATTTTTGACAGTTCTTTCATTTTCGTCTGGATTTTGTAGTTTCACAGAAGTGATATAAATTCAGTTACAGGGGAACACACTGAGATGAGATGCCCATACATGGCAGCTTTCTTGAGTATGGTCTCATCGCTGTGAGCATATCCAACAAAACTGTTAGCTCATATTTATTGTATCTGTTTGTTCCATCAGGTGTATTCACGTGTGTATGCAAAGTAGGGTATTTCTAAACTGCTAATATGTTTTCTTCGCCAAGGGAGACCGTGGTTCTGTCAGCACGCTGAGGATGTTTTATAAATATTTTCAGTTGAGTCCTGCTATAGTTGAATATAAGTTCTGTGTATGATTGTTTATGCATTTTGAGAACAATGAAGGAGCTTTGTTACAGGTTGGTCAGTCATTTCAGCTTTCTTTACTCCCATTTTTTTTTCTGAAGAATTCCATAATGTTTTAAAATTCTATTTTTTTATGCAAAGGTGGCATTTTTGTCCACTAACTGAAAAATACAGTTTCAGCAATATGCAAATGAGTACAGTCTGCCTTGGATTAATGCGTACAGACAAAAAATGTCCAGCAATTTTGCAAAGTAGACCTGAAGTATATTAAAATGTTCAAAAGCCAAATGGACAGTGGAAACAATAGTTATCATATATGTTAAGAGCAACAAAATATTGAATTTTGGATGCATAGTGTACAGTGCTTGGCTGCAGAATTTGAATCCTTAGGTTACAGTATTTACAAATCTTGACCAAAGAACTTTGGGGAGAAAAATAACTGCTGGAAGTTAGAGCATGTTTTTAGTGCTTGTTCTTTACACATTGCCCTGTGACCATGAATATGAGCACAGAAAATGAGTGGGTTTGTTTTTATTGCAGAACTGATTTTTTATGATCGGAGGAGCTGTTATAAACTGGAAACAGTGTGGTTCAATGTCCAAACGACATGCTCATTATAAATTGACCTTTTGAAAAGATTTTGACACAAAACAGAATGCATTTCTGCAAATGACAAGAAAAAAGTTTAAATTGTGGGGTCAGCACACTGACATGAAATGCAGCATTGGCTCCGTGTTGGTGCTCACAAAAAATCTCTAAGCTTTCCCGCTAAAATAGATAAAAAGTACCAGGATGTTGTCATCTACTAGTAATGTTTTTACTTAAATATCATGTGAATAGAAAATGTTTTTGCAGAGAAGCGTTGGTAAAACCTATCCTGAAGGCACGCCCCAGGTCAGTAGCTTGCCTAGGTCCGGGTTGGGCGGGTTATGGCCAGCTTGCCACGAGGATAGCTATTGACTCTGTTGTATTCTAACTGCAAAATAATTAATGCCTACCCACTGAATATCTCCCAAAATTGCCAAGATCATAAGTTGTCATCAGCTTTAAGGTTTTTACTTCATGGACTCAGTATTATTTTGAATGAGAATTGTAGATACGACCAAAAGGGTAACATGCCCTGGATCAACAACTTTCCTCAACACAAGTTGTGTGCATTATAGGCAACATACCCCAAGGAAAGCTGTTGACTGGAGCCTAATGTATCCAGGAAAGGCCAAATTCTGGGTGTAGCTTCAGATGTTTCCATCTATCTTTAAGTGCAGGCATCTGACAATCAAAAGGGAGTCTTAAACTCATCAGCTGTTTTTTAATGATTGTGCACCAATATCACTACTGTAGAGTTCGAAAAAGAAATACATGCATGTGTTACTCTAGTGCCATAGTAGTTTCAGGCTCTAGGTCTTTTCAGGAGGTTTTAAGTCTCGAAGGGATTGCAGTATGAAAGCAAGAGTGAAAGGTTCATGATAGTGCAGAGAGCTCTTGGGGCAGGATGTGTTTGGTTGTGTATTCCCATTGAAATTTTCAATATAAAAAATGGATCTTTGAAACATCAAATTTTACGTGGTAAAACTAGATGTATTCATGACACATGGTCATGCATGAATGTTGTTACGGTACCTCAGCTGTGAAAGCAATCAGTTTGTATCCTGTTACATAAATGGAAACACACGCATCTTCCCTGCAAGAATTTCTTGTGTTGGTTCTTGTGTTCAACTGAATGCACAGATAACAACTTATTGTAATCCTTCCTAATGGGAGTGCACATAAACATGGTTTCCGTCTGTTTTATTTTGGCTTGGCCGACTGTCCAACTTTTGTCCGAGTGGCAAACCACCAGAGGGCAGCACAAGGCATCACTTCAAGAACAAATTTCATGATGAACATAAACTGTCAACTGATCACATATTGCAGATGGGTTTTGTTTTATTCATGTTTTAGCTTATTCAGTCCATACTGAAATGAATTACAGTAGTGCCTGCAATTTAAGACCACTGCCATGAGAGACCACCTGGCTTTTGTAACTACAGTTCTGAGGATGCGTAAGACGATATTCTTTGTGGCTTTACCTGCAATGAAAGCGCACCTGCCCAATATATGTGGCCATATTTGGCTGGCATAAGGAGTGGTCCTACATAACATGTACTACTGTGTCAAAAAAGTAAGTGACTTTGAAATAGAGAATGGGCAACAGATGGCAGCCATCAGCCCTGAGCATGACAGGAGAGCATCAGTAAGTTACAGACCACCTGACCTACCTATAACTGCCATAAGATTAGTTTAATCCTTTTCCAAATTTTGGACTGAGTCAACAGCTCTTCTTGGTGCCCAATGCATGCCGAGAAAAGCTATTGACCTGGGGTATTCTCTCTGGAATTATAGGCATTCTGCTACTTGAAAGTATGGTCTTTTTAAGAGGAATATGAATCTGGGATCCTAGTGATAATTCAGACTAGTTTGACTTAATTAGATCGACTTAAGAGAAGTGTTTGAAAGTGAAAAAGTGAATAAACAGAAATTTCAGGAAGTCCGCATTGCATGCCATGAATGCACAGCCAATATATCATTGTTAAACTGATAAACAAAAGTGTCACACTCTTCTTACTTTTTAATGTCATATCATGTTTTGGGGTCCTGCGATATTGCTTGGATGAACAAAATAAATTGTCAGTGGGACAACAAAATAAACAACTTGGACATGAATATGGGCGCCCACTGGGTCAGCATGTCACAATAAAGACAAATGTAAAATTCTCCATGACCGGTACTGGTGCATGTGCATTGGTACTTGCCATTTAATTCCATACCAGTGCCTGATTTTTCCGTATATTACCTAGATTTAAGACAACAATTGGATATTTAAATTCTTCAAGAAATGGGCTTTCATTCAAGTACCAACATGCCTATAGTCTTAAGTCAGTGGTTCTGGCACTGCCTGACACGTCATGCTGCAGCTGCCACAAGGGCAGCTGCAGCATGACTTGCCAGGCAGTGCCAGAACCACTGACCAAGACCTGTGACCATAGTATAGAATGAGTTAAGACCACCCAATCTGCCACCAAAATGAAGTCTGGCGTTGTAGGTATTCAAAACATGTTGGTAAAATTATTTGAGAAATAGACTCAAGGGTCATGAAAGGGTGGGCCGAGAAAGATGAGCGGTCTCTCATTAAAGGTGGTCTTTAGAACAGATAGTACTGTATTTGGATGTGTGAATGTGAAAAAGAAAATAGGTTGTCCGATACTTCCAAATTAAGGCATGTCCAGCCAATCCCAGGGAAATGTCCCTGGACATTGAGATGCAATCTGAAGTACTTCATGCTGCAGGCTGCAGCTGCTGCCATCTGTTGGGCAAATTGTGAGTCTTCTTGATTCATCTGGTGTTGAATCATTTTCTGCTCAAATTTCTTTTTATGCAAATGTCTTCTTGCTCATATTTATCAGATTTGATTTATTATGTCAACCAGTCAAAAGTTCGAATGAAGTTTAATGCAGATGATATTCCAGTAAAGATCCGAACAAGAAATGCACAGCTTATATGCAATCTTTATATCCCTTGTAAACAGTTCAACGAAAATGTTATACTATGTTCCAAAACCAAGCTGAACAGCACATTAGAATGGTGTATCAAATGAGCCACAGGCACTAAAAGGACCCCAGCTGGGAAAACAACTGTCCTTATCAGACTTATCAGTATATAAGCACCAGGGAATAGAGTAATGTAGGAGAAAAATGTTACCTACACACCAGCTGGACGTTGAAGGACTGGGGATAAGACTTGTACAATCTTCAAGCATGCAATATTCTGCAGAATCCTATGCCATAGGTCAACAGCTTTCCTTGGCACATGTTTGTTTGAGGAAAGCTGTTGACTTAGTCTTAGTTTGATGAGGAAAGGGTCATACAAGGGCCCTATATACACTGATTTTATTGTGCCAAGTTATCCTGTCTTTTGATATAGTCATATGCAAAATAGCCTGTTGTCATGGTAGCAGAAAAGCATCTTATATTGGTACTGCCTACGTTATTATGTACTGGAAACACTGTCTGCTTGTGACCTGTGTACATAAGAATATGAACATCAGGTGGCTCAGGGCAGGTACGGTTACTCTGTATGTCACTGAGAAATCCCAAGTAAATTCATTGGATGAAGGCAATCGCATTTGTTTACGGGCAAAATGGATACCTTTTCTTTTCAATAGATGAACAGACTTTACCAACAGCCTCTACATGCTTCACAACCATGAATCTGTTGAAAGTTAAGCCTCAAGTTTTACATATGCATGACCATTATGTGGGCCTGTCATATGTAGTGATCTGGGCCAACCGCCTGTACCACGCCTATTATTTTACAGTAGTCCTTTATGTGTTAAGGTGGAAGCTGTGAAGCTAGTGTGCAGTGAGACTGGGGACTTTGGATCGCAATTACCCATTTAATTTTTTCACAAGTTCATTAAACCTATATATTTTCTGATTATTACATATCCTTAGATTTGTATCCATAGAGTTTTTTTGCAGGATTAGAATTTGCTAAGATTTTATAGCATTCTTTCTGACTTGGTAGGATTTTCACATTTTTCGCGCAGAAGTCACACAATTTTTTTTCCAGTTGAAATCAGAAGAAATTTAAAATATATATCCATGTCCAGAATCAAATTCAATGGTTAGTCATGAAATAGCATAAATAAAAAGTTATAAAATTTTTTATTTAGTCCTGACAGGTTGTTCATTTTCCTTCTATAAATTGCTCCAAAAGTCACAGAAGGGGTTGTCAGAAAAAAAATCCTGGAAACCGGTCCTGGATATGATATTTTTGTTTTAATGTCCATTGATTTTAATGTGATAGGGCAATTTGTACATTTGTGAGGCGAGATACAATTGCAGAGGTTGAGCTAAAAACAGTTCGGAGAAAATTGCATTGAAAGAAAAAGTTGCCAATTCTTATGCATTTATGGCTGTAATATGACACATACTCATTTCTTATGTCCTGTGTTTTGATTATTGTGTGAAATAAACTTGTATCTTTACCTCAGTGATGCTGTCATTAAACAAAAGTATATTTTGCGGCTTAAATCTCGACTTTTTTTAACTTGGGAATACCACACTTGGCTTGTTTGGGTGTGGGTTCACATGCGGCTTTCCATATTTGGGGACCAGTAAGTGGATTGTGCTAATTTGTTTTTACATCAATCGAGAATTTCAAAGTAATCAGAATAATGGTAGTGATTAGTCTGAACTGGCCCATTCTTCTCTCCAAGGCTAATGGTTTCCTGTGAGTGACCCTTGTCAATAGCTCAATTGGTCTCCAGCGGTCATGGACTAATGACTGTGCAAACAATGACATTGTTCATTATCATGCCCATGCAAACAAAGCCATGTGCCCAGCACTGTTTAAACTTTTCATTGTACACAAAAGTTTCGAAATCATTTATCTCATATAAATTTTATGTTCACACATCTGAGTTTTTGGGAGCATGTAGTTTAAGTATCAGACTATCCAAAAATATGAAAAAGTGATTAGAGGTTATCCAAAGGTGCCGGCTTCAGACCCTTCCACCTTAACGTGAAGAAAACACTGAAATGAAAGCTAGTGTCTATATGTGTATTTATATTCTGATAAAAGCTTAACTACATCAGTGTACATGTACAGTAAAACCCCTCTAACCGAACACCTCTCTATATTGAACACCATTTCTTGGTCACAAATATATACTTCCAATGTAAGCAAACCTCCCTGTACCGAACACCTCACTATACTGAACAATTTTTTCTAGTCGGAAGCGTGTTCGGTATACGGAGCTTTTACTGTATATAATTATGACCCATAGCTTAGTTTGGCATCAAGACCAGCAGAACGCTCTTGTCCGTGTATTTTGCTGACTCCGATACCTGCACTTGCAAAAGTTTGGCTTTGTATATTCAGCTAGAATTATGTTGCTGAGAGTATCGGTAGATTTTTGATTTCAAATCTACAAGGCTGCAAGGGAGGAGTTAATATTATTAGAAAAATAAAGAATATACTGATCATAAAAGTCCTTTCCATAACTTATGGTGTGTTGACCAAGTAAAGGCCAAAGAAATTTTAACCTATGCCTTTGTGTGTTTCCTATTCTAATATAATAGCTTTGAGAGCCTGATATGAGAGGATCAAACAGATTTGAGCAATAGATTCCTAAGAAATCATCTACAACAAATACAAAAGAATACATAAGTATCTTGTATTAATTCTTTCAGTGCCAATCATATCTAAAGTCTATCCACTTGAGTCAGACAAGTCTGATTTATCATAAGAATCCCTGATTCGTATTCTTTATAAAGAGACCTTTCATTCAAGTACCAGCATGCCTGTAGTTCCTGAGAGAATATCCCAGGTCAACAGCTTTTCTTGGCGTGCATTGGGCATAATGCATCCACTGCATGCCGAGAACAGTTGTTGATTCAGTCCAAAATTTGGCACTTAAAGAGTTAAACGGAGGACAGCATTGTCAAATTCCTGATAAAAAGAAGAACTGTTGGTCCAGTAATGGTGTTGCATCCATACATGGTTTTTGCTTTCCCCTGTCAAGCAATTCTCTTGCTGCTACTATAGCCCGGGGGCCAAAAGCCACTTTGGGGGTGAACCTGGATCTGGCGGATAAATTTTTTTTTTCTTTGCAGATTCTGGTAGCCCAAGTGGTCACGGTATAGTGATTTTTGGATTTTTAGCTCAGCTGACTTGTCAGTCAGCTGAGCTTATCTAATGGTCCTCCGTCCGTCGTCCGTCCGTCTGTCGTCCGTCTGTCCGTCCGTCGTCCGTCAACAATTTACATTTTCGACTTCTTCTCCGAAACCGTCAGCCAAATCCACTTCAAACTTGGTGGGGATGTGCCTTGTGTGGGTCTCTACCAAGTTTGTTCAAATGGTCACGGTCCATTGATTTTTGGATTTTAAATGAATTTTTTTGTTCTTTTTTGGGCAAATCTTAAAAAATCTTCTTCTCTGAAACAGCTCACCCAATTACTTTGATATCACACAGAAACACTCCCTGGGACACCTTGTTCTTAATTTGTTCACCAGGTGGCGCTGCAATTTTTTTCTATTTTTTTATGAATTTTTGTGTGTTATAGCTATTTTCGACTTCTCCTCCAGAACCGTCACTCAGATTAAGCTGAAACATGGTGGGTATGTTCCTTGTAGAAGGGTCAAACAAAGTTGTTCACTTTGTGAGACTGCTGCAGATTCCTGATTTTTAACGATTTTTTCCATTCGGGTACTTATCGGTCAATGCAGCTTTCCTATTGATTACTATGGAAGTCAATGAGCATTCTAATGCTAATTCACATTTTCAACTTCTTCTCCAACACCGTCATCCAGATTAACTTCAAACTTGGTGGGGATGTACCTTGGGTGGGTGTCTACCAGGTTTGTTCAAATGGTCATGCTCCAATGATTTTTGGATTTTTAATGAATTTTTTTTTTTTTTTTTTGGACAAATCTTAAAAAATCTTTTTCTCCAAAACCGCTTACTCAATCACTCTGATATCACACGAGAAGACACCTAGGGACTCTGTGTTCTTAATTTGTTGACCAGGTGGCGCTGCAATTTTTTACTAATTTTTTATGAATTTTTGTGTGTTCTAGCTATTTTCGACTTCTTCTCCAGAACCGTTACTCAGATTAAGCTGAAACGTGGTGGATATGTTCCTCGTAGAAGGGTCAAACAAAGTTGTTCACTGTGTGGGAATGCTGCAGATTCCTGATTTTTAACGATTTTTTCCATTCGGGTACTTATCGGTTAATGCAGCTTTCCTATTGATTACTATGGAAGTCAATGAGTATTCTAATGCTAATTCACATTTGCGACTTCTTCTCCAAAACCGTCATCCAGATTAACTTCAAACTTAGTGGGGATGTACCTTGGGTGGGTGTCTACCAAGTTTGTTCCTATGGTCATGTTCCAATGAATTTTGTATGATTGTTTTTTCAAAAATCTTTACAAAAGTTTTAACATGGGAATTTCTTGTAATGGTTATAACTTAAATAATTTTGGCCAGATTTACTTCAAACTAGGTGGGGATGTGCCTTGGGTGGATCTCTACCAAGTTTGTTCAAATGGTCACGCTCTATTGATTTTTGGAATTTTTATGATTTTTCTTTCGTTTTTTGGGGGCAAACCTTAAAAACTCTTCACCTGTGAAACTGCTCACCCAGTTGTTTTGATATCGTTCATATAGACACTCCCAGGGACACGTAGTTCCCAATTTGTTCACCAGGTGGCACTGCAATTTTTTCTAATTTTTTTTAATGAATTTTTTATATGGTTTTGTTATTTTTCACTTCTTCTCAGAACTGTCACTCAGATTAAAGTGAAATGTGATGGATATGTTCTTGTGGAAGGGTCAAAACAAAGTTGTTTACTAGGTGGCACTGCTTTAGATTCCTGATTTTTAAGTATTTTCAACTCGGGTACTTATCGATCAATGCAGCTTTCCTATTGATTACTATGGAAGTCAATGGGTATTCTAGTGCTTATTCACAGGACAACTGACACAAAATTTACTGTTTACTTGATAACTTGAGATCTGTTTTGAGTTAGTACTGTGATGTTGCACATGTTAATGTTTTTGTATGAAGGTCATGCTCAGACAGTACAGGAATGACTTTGACCTCATTTCTGGGGTCACAGTGCAACATACATGAATTTTACTCTTCATTATAACTTGAGAACTACTTGAACCTTGATGTTGCACATGTTAGTGTTCTTTTATAATGGTCAGACTTACTCAGAACATGGGTGACCTTAATCCTTTCCCAAGTTCATAGATCTGCAAGTGTGATGAATGTCAAGATCAGCTGAGCATGGGCTGTTCACACAGCCCTCTTGTTTATTATTTTTTTTGTTCATTTTTTGGGGAAATCTTGAAAAATCTTCTCCGAAACCACTAGGCCAATTGCTTCGAAATTGCATAGGGACACTTCTGGGGACCCCTAGACCTTAAATTGTTCAACAGGTGGCGCTGTGATTTTAAGCTCAGCTGAGCTTTTGTGAGGGTCTGTCGTCCGTCATCAGTCTGTCGTCCATCCGTCCTTCCGTCGTCCACAATTCACATTTTCGACTTCTTCTCTAAAACCATTGGCCAGATCCACTTTAAACTTGGTGGCAGTGTACCTTGGGTGGGTCTTTACCAAGTTTGTTCAAATGGTCACGCTCCAATGATTTTTGGATTTTTTATGATTTTTTTGTTCTTTTTGGGGCAAACCTTAAAAAATCTTCTTCTCCAAAACCGTTCATCAGATTGCTTTGATATCACATAGGAACACTCCTGGGGACTCTTAGTTCTTAATTTGTTCACCAGGTGGCACTGCAATTTTTTTCTAAATTTTTTATGATTTATTGTGTGTTATTGCAACTTCTTCTCCAGAAGCGTCACTGAGATGAAGCTGAAACTTGGTGGATATGTTCCTTGTGGAAGGGTCAGGCAAAGCTATTCACTAGGTGGTGTTGCTGCGGTTTCCTGATTTTTAACGATTTTTTTCAATTTGGGAACTTGTCGGTAAATGCACCTTTCCTATTTTTTATTATGCAAGTCAATGGGCATTCTAATGCTAATTCACATTTTCAACTTCTTCTCCGAAACCGTCATCCAGATTGACTTCAAAATTGGTAGCAACGGTGTGATGTTACGGAGTAATTTTGTTGCAGTGTGTTAGAAGTAGAGATCAGAAGTTTTGTCTTCTGTTGGTTTTGATTTCCTCTCCTACAAATCTGGTCTATCATAAACATGCCATACCTTAGTGGCAACGTTTGGAAACGACAGTGTATAATAATGGGCTCATTAAAGGACTGGTGTTTGCAATCTGCTCTTACTTCTTCCTTTGATTGATCTAACATTTTCGGAGAGTATATAAATCTAAGCACAATCAGGACCACTTTTTATGGCTTCAATTTTTACCTCACCTGATGTGGTGGTTCGGCATCTGTTGTCCGTCTTCATGTTTCACATTTTTGACATCATCTCCAAAACTGTCAGCCAGATTCACTTCAAACTTGGTGGGGATATATCTTGGTTATGTCTCTGCCAAGTGCGTTCAAATGGTTATGCTCTAGTGATTTTTGGATTTTCAATGAATTTTGTGCAAATCTCAAACCACTCACCCAATTGCTTCGAAATTGCATTGGGCCACTTCTGGGGAACCCCATGAAATTGACTGTTCACGTGAGATCTATTTTGAATTAGGACTTTGATGTTGCACATTTTTAATAACTTTTCTCTATGAAGGTCGACCTTGACCTCAATTCTGAGGTCGCAGTGCAACAAGCATCAATTTTATTCTTCACTCTTAACTTGAGAACTACTTGATCTGGGACCTTGATGTTGCACATGTTGGTGTTCTTCCATGGAGGTCAGACTTACTCCGTACATGGGTGACATTGATCCTATCCCAAGTTCAAAGTGCCACAAGTGTGATGATCGGATCTCTAGGTCAGCTGAGCATGGGCTGTTCACACAGCCCTCTTGTTTTCTATTTTTTTATGAATTTTTGTGTGTTTTTGCCATTTTCGACTTCTTCTCCAAAAGCATCACTCAGATTATGCTGAAACTTGCTGTAAATGTTCCTGGTAGAAGGGTCACACAAGTTTGTTCCCTACGTGGCGTTGCTGTGGATCCCTGATTTTTACCTCAGCTGACTTGTCAGTCAGCTGAGGTTTTTTGAGGGTCCCTCGTCCGTCGTCCGTCCGTCCGTCCGTCCGTCGTCCGATGTCCACAATTCACCTTTTCGACTTCTTCTCAAAAACCGTCAGCCAGATTCACTTCAAACTTGGTGGAGATGTACCTTGGGTGGGTCTCTACCAAGTTTTTTCAAATGGTCATGGTCCAGTGATTTTTGGATTTTTGATGAATTTTTTTGTTCTTTTTGGGGTAAATCTTAAAAAAATCTTCTTCTCCGAAACCGCTTACCCAATTGCTTTGATATCACACAGGAACACTCCCTGGGACTCCTAGTTCTTAATTTGTTCACCAGGTGGCGCTGCAATTTTTTCCTAATTTTTTATGATTTTTTGTGTGTTGTAGCTATTTTCGACTTCTTCACCAGAACTGTCACTCAGATTAAGCTGAAACATGGTGGATGTGTTCCTTGTAGAAGGGTCAAACAAAGTTGTACACTATGTGGGAATGCTGCGGATTCCTGATTTTTAACGATTTTTTCAATTCAAGTACTTGTCAGTCAACGCAGCTTTCCTATTGATTAATATGGAAATCAATGGACCTTCTAATGCTAATTCACATTTTGGACTTCTTCTCCAAAACCGTCATCCAGATTAACTTCAAACGTGGTGGCACTGTACGTTGGGTGGGTTTCTACCAATTTTGTTCAAATGTTCATGCTCCAGTGATTTTTTTATTTTTAATGAATTTTTTTTTTTTTTTGACAAATCTTAAAAGATCTTGTAAGTCAATGGGCATTCTAATGCTAATTCACAGGATAACTGACACAAAATTTACTGTTTACTTGATAACTTGAGATCTGTTTTGAGTTAGCTACACATGTTAACTATTCTGTATGAAGGTCATGCTGAGACAGTACATGAATGACCTTGACGTCCTTTGTGTGGTCACCGTGCAACATACATGAATTTTACTCTTCATTATAACTTGACAAGTGCTTGAACTTTGATGTTGCACATGTAAGTGTTCTCCTATAAAGTTCAGACTTACTCAGAACATGGTGTCCTTGATCCTTTCCCAAGTTCATAGATCTGCAAGTGTGATGAATGTCAAGATCAGCTGAGGCACGGGCTGTTCACACAGCCCTCTTGTTAACGATTTTTTCAATTCGGGTACTTACCAGCCAATGCATACATTCCTATTGATTACTATGTAAGTGAATGGGGATTGCTGTGGTAATTTTTGTTTTTGACTTCTTCTCTAAAACCGTCGGTCAGATTCACCTGAAACTTGGTGGGGATGTGTCTTGGGTGGGTCTGTACCAATTTTGTTCGAATGGTCACGGTCCAGTGATTTTTAGATTTTTTATGAATTTTTTTGTTCATTTTTGGGGGAAATCTTAAAAAATCTTCTTCTCTGAAACCACTTAGCCAATTGCTTCGAAATTGTATATACTGGCTGGGATATCATCGATGTCAGAGAAGGGCAAAGTCAAAGGTTCAATTACATACCAACATGTTGACTCTGCTTGGTATTAACATTCACACTCAGATGCTGAAGGACAGTTAATTGACATAACTGGCTCCACTGTGGATGACCTTGAAGTTCTTCCCAATACCACATTGCCACTAGTGTCATCAATTTCTAAGTCAGCTGAGCATGGCCTGTTCACACAGGCCTCTTGTTTCATTTCGGGTACTTATCGGTCAATGCAGCTTTCCTATTGATTACTATGGAAGTCAATGGACATTCTAACGCTAATTCACATTTTCGACTTCTCCCCCAAAACCATCCTCCAGATTAACTTCAAACTTGGTGGCAATGTACCTTGGGTGCGTTTCTATGAGGTTTGTTCAAATGGTCATGCTCCAGTGGTTTTTGGATTTTAAATGATTTTTTTTCAAAAATCTTTACAAAAGTTTTAAAAGGAAGGTTTAACATGGAAATTTCTTCTAATGGTTATAACTTGAATAATTTTGGCCAGATTTACTTCAAACTTGATGGGGATGTGCATTGGGTGGATCTCTACCAAGTTTGTTCAAATGGTCACGCTCTATTGATTTTTGGATTTTTTATGAGTTTTTTTGTTCTTTTTGGGGGCAAATCTTAAAAAATCTTCTTCCCCGAAACCGTCTACCCAATTGCTTTGATATCCCATAGGGACCCTGCCAGGGACTCCTAGTTCTTAATTTGTTCACCAGGTGATGCTGCGTTTTTTTTTTATTTTTTAATGAATTTTTTGTACGTTTTTGCTATTTTCGACTTCTTCTCCAGAACCATCACTCAGATTAAGCTGAAACTCGGTGGATATGTTCCTTGTAGAAGGGTCAAACAAAGTTGTTCACTAGGTGGCACTGCTGTGGATTCCTGATTTTTAATCATTTTTTCAATTCAGGTACTTGGTGGTCAATGCAGCTTTCCTATTGATTACAATGCAAGTCAATGAACACTCTAATGCTGATTCACATTTTTGACTTCTTTTCCAAAATCGTCATCCAGATTGACATCAAACCTGGTAGGGATGTACCCTGGGTGAGTCTCTACCAAGTTTTTGTTCAAATGGTCATGCTCCAGTGATTTTTGGATTTTTTCATGAATTTTTTTGTCCTTTTTTGGAGCAAATCTTAAAAAATCCTTTTCTCCGAATCGCCCACCCAATTGCTTTGATATCCCACAGGGACACTGCCAGGGACTCCTAGTTCTTAATTGTTCACCAGGTGGCACTGCGATTTTTTTCTTTTTTTTTATGATTTTTTTGTGTGTTTTTGCTATTTTCTACTTCTTCTCCTGAACTGTCTCTCAGATTAAGCTGAAAGGTGGTGGACATGTTCCTTGTAGAAGGGTCAAACAGAGTTGTTCACTAGGTGGCACTGCTGTGGATTCCTGATTTTTAACGATTTTTTCAATTCATGTACTTATCGGTCAATGCAGCTTTCCTATTGATTACTATGCAAGTGAATGGACATTGTAATGCTAATTCACATTTTTAGCTCAGCTGACTAGTCAGTTAGCTGAGCTTTTTTGAGGGTCCCTCGTCTGTCCGTCCGTCATCGCCACAATTTACATTTTCGGCTTCTTCTGAAAAACCGTAAGCCAGATTTACTACAAACTTGGTGGGGATGTACCCTGGGTGAGTCTCTACCAAGTTTGTTCAAATGGTCATGCTCCAGTGATGTTTGGATTTTTTTATGAATTTTTGTTTTTTTTTGTTTTTTTTTGGCAAATCTTAAAATTATCTTCTCAGAGACCGCTCACCCAGTTGCTTTGATATCTCACAGGGACACCCCTGGGAACTCTTAGTTCAGAATTTGTTCACCAGGTGGTGCTGCAATTTTCTTCCGTTTTTTGTTATTTTTTTTGTTTGTTTTTGTTATTTTCGACTCCTTTTCCAGAACCGTCACTCGGATGAAGCTGAAACTTGGTGGATATGTTCCTTGTAGAAGGGTCAAACAAAGTTCTTCAAAAGGTTGACTCAGTTCATTTTTTCATTCATTTTTTGAAAAAGTACAAAATAATTTTTTTTTTAACGAAACCTGAACATGGAGATTTCTTGTAATGGAAACAACTTAGATAATTTTCGCCATATTTATGTCACACTTTGTAGAAATGTACCTCTGATAGGATCCTTACATGTTTTATTCAAATGGTCACACTGCATTGATTTTTGCATAAATTTTTTGGGTAAATTTTTAAAAATAAGCAGATGCATGTCAGCTGAGTACAGGATCATCATGATCCTCTTGTTCAGCAATGTTTCAAGGAGTAAGCATGCTAGCAAGATGAGATTTGTGTCTATACTAATGTTTTCATGGTCAAAGAATCAGATGAGACCACTCTTGAAGTGCTGTTGTGATTGCATAATACAGAATTCAAAATGGCCGCTGGGCTAGGTATGCTGACTCATCAAAATACGGTTTTTACTACATCTGCTTTCAAATTACAGGTTTGCTGTGAAGGAACGCTATCTCTCTAGTCATTGTAGGGTACTAATGTGCCATCTTTAAGTAATTAACTTCTTTATGACCTGAAAATGCACCACCTTAGGGGCTATGTCACTTGTAATGCTTAGCGGCATTTGACATGGTGGGGGGGGGGGAGGATCATCACCTAATAGGGGAGATCTGGGTCAGTTCTAAATTTGCCTAAAGGTGGTGCTGTCCATCCTGTTCATGTTTGACTGCCCACATCTTGTGGTCACTTAATTTCCATGACCTTCACTTTTTCTCCATAGATTAACATATTATGAGGAATTCTCACATAAAAGATTAACCTCTCAATATGTGGTCAAATAAGCATTAAACTTTCATTTTATCACATCTCGGTGTGTTTGAAAGATAGCAATATGTACTTCAGGTAGATTAGATGATGATAATTCCAAAAATCGTTATAGTATGCAGGCTGAAACTTTCAGGTTCACTTTAATGTAATGGGCTTTGCTGACCCACCTGACCCCAAATGGCATGGGTTGCTAGTTGTAACAAACATGCATCATGGGATCAAAAGGCTGTGTGTCAAGAAATTTAGCCAAACCCAGATCACCCCTATTTGCACACAAAATACAGACGTTGCCACAATACCATCACTATATAGTCCAAATGTAACTGGCACATTTTTAGAATCTTATCATTAACTTTACTATAGATATATGCCAACTGTGTCTTTCAACCAGAACAGGGTCTCTGCACTTTGAATGAACAATTTGAATGAATGTTGCAAAGAGGTTTTAAGAGAATAATTAAACCATAGTCAACAGCTTTCCTCAGTGCACTCTGAGCATTAAGTATCCTGAGTGTGCTCGGGAAAGCTGTTGATTAATATAGAGTCATAAGTGTGGTCTATGGTAAGCTGTGGACCACACTCGTGGCTCCGTTATTTCATGAAAATAAATGAAAATGAAACTGAGTGTCAGGATCACGAATGCGTCCATGTTTTGTGAGACAGTGCTTCCATTTTGTATTAACGCGGTAAACCAGTAATGTTTAGCTGAAGAGGATTCCCAATAAATCACCTTAGTGAATGGGACTGTTGACTTAAGGGGCCATATCACTTGTCATGCTTAAGGGCATTTGACGTCACACCTTTCGACCCCCCACCGCCACCCCTGCCGTTAACATCAAAAGTCATCTTCTGTGACACGCATCAGATCTTCTCCTTGTGCATCATGAATCTGCTCTAAACCATTATAGTTGACCTATTAATACACAGGCCTAGGACTGGTTCTCACTTTTATATTGTTTGTCACACTTTGAGGTTTGCTTAACGTCAATAGGTGAAACTCCCCACCCCCTAACGTCAAATGCTGGTAACTCATTCCATACTATGGTGACAAGCCAAAATTGTCAGTGGTTCTGGCACTGCCTTGCGGCAGCTGCAGCATGACTTGCCAGGCAGTGCCAGAACCACCGACTTAGGACAATAGGCATGTTGGTACTTGAATGAAAGCCCTTTTCGTGAAGAATTTAAATATGCAATTATCATGTTACGGAAAAATCAGGGACTGGAATGAGTTAAGTGTGATAAGTGACATGGCCCTTAAAGTGGTGCGTTTTCAGGTCATAAAGGACTTAATTTCTTGAAGATGGCACATTAATACCCTACAGTGACTAGAGAGATAACATTCCTTCACAGCAAACCTGTAATTTAAAGGCAGATGTAGCAAAAACCGTATTTTGATGAGTCGGCATGGTCCTTGCCCAGCGGCCATATTGAATTCTGTATTATGTAATCATTACAGCTCTTCAAGAGTGGTCTCATCTGATTTTTTGACCATGAAAACATTGGTACAGACACAAATTTTATCTTGCTAGCATGCTTACTTCGTGAGATATTGCTAAAAAACTGAATTTAAGTAATGGCTGCCTTAATGTGCATATTCCCTGAAATGCTCAATAGTTACGCACGGTCATCAACTGGATTCTTGAATGGGACTACCTGGGTTACCAGAATCTGCACAGAAAAAAACTTTTTCCGCCGGATCCAGGTTCAGCTCCATGACCCCCTGACTAAAGAGCACCTGCAGCAGGGCTTGCCCATAATAAGAAAACTCCTCGTCGTCACTCCCAATCGCCTCACTAGCTGAATTGAGACCGCAATATCCAAGCCACAGGCAAGGGTGATGCGCATTAGTTGAAGGTAGTGGGGTGACTGGGACATATATGACAGGTAGTTTTATTATCTCTGGTGACCTAAGGTTGCAGAGGCTTGTGCTCATGTCTGTCCATGCATAAACTTTTGCTCGTTAGCATGATACCATCCACAAGTTTCAAGTTAACCCAGTATAACTTTCAGGAATTATACGGTGTATGGAAATCTACATCACGGTCGATATTGGTGGCACCACCTACAGTATTATGTAATATATGTGTTGAAATATGAAAGACTTGTGAACATTCTAGCATCTTTAATTTTTGGTGGACCTTCATGGAATGTGGTGGGATTATGGGGGAGGTCAAAATCTCAATCAAGGTTGATATTAGTGGTGCCACCTATCATTGTACAGAAATTATTAGTCAAAATGTTGTTCAAACTTATATAGATTCCTTACTTCAGCAAAGAATGCAGCTGGTCTTACCAAATTTATGGGATATATGTATTATGGCTAAAACTAGAATGGTACATATTATGGATGACCTTGACACACTTGCTCAAGGTCACTGGACTATAGCCTTGATAGAGGTGAGTAGCCAGTGGTGGGCCTTGTACATTTAACTGCGGTTATGATGTGAATAAAACATTACATGCTTATTGCAGAGCCAAATCCCTATTGTGCATGAAGTACTGATGGCACCACCTGTTGTATTTTACTGGAGAATTTACCAAATAGATGGTAAACACATTAAATTGATTATTTTCAAAATACCCTATTTTTACATTACAAAATTTACAGGAAAGATACTGTGGGTTAAGACTCATAATTTGTTTTTATGTGGATGGCCTTGACATATTTTTTAAGGTCACCTGGCAACATGTATACATGAAAATGAGTTGTAAATGCAACAACTTCACTTTTCAATGTTGACACATATAACTTTCACACCTAAAAGCAGATGAAAACAAGAGGACTGACATGTACATATACCCTTGTGACTTTTGAAGATTTTCCCCAAAAAGAACAAAGAAATTCATAAAAAAATCCAAAAATCAATGGAGTGTGACCATTTGAACAAATTTGGTAGAGACCCACCCAAGGTACATTACCACCAAGTTTGAAGTCAACCTGACTGACGGTTTTACAGAAGTCAAAAATGTGAATTAGCATTAGAATGCCCATTGACTTACAAAGTAATCAATAGGAAAGGTGCATTTACCGATAATAAGTACTCAAATTGAAAAAATTGTAACAAAGTAGGGAATCCACAGCAGTGCCACCCAGTGAACAATTTTGTTTTACCTTTCCGCAAGGAACATATCCACCAAGTTTAAGCTTAATCTGATTGACGGTTCTGGAGAAGAAGTGGAAATAGCAATAGCACACAAAAAATTTGAAAAAAAATCGCATAGCCACCTGGTGAACAAATGTAGAACTAGGAGTCCCCAGGAGTGTTCCTGTGTGATATCAAAGCAATTGGGTGAGCGGTTTCAGAGATCTTTTAAGATTTGCTCCAAAAAGACCTCCCCCCCCAAAAATCAAAAAATCCAAAAATCACTGGACTGTGACCAACTGAAGAAGCTTGGTAGAGATCTACTCAAGGTACATTGCAACCAAGTTTGAAGTGGATCTGGCTGACGGTTTTTGAGAAGGAAATCAAAAATGTTAATTGTGGACTGACGGATGACCTGTATACCCTCCTTAAAAGCTCAGCTGACTTATCAGCTGAGATAAAAACCAGGTCATGCATGATATTGGTAACGCCATCTACAATATTATGGAAAATAGGGCTCAAAATGTGAAAATCTTCTGAATGTTCTAACATCTTGAAACATCTTGAATCTATGATGGATCTTGATGAAATTTGGTTCGATGGTGGGGAAGGTCAATAGGGGTGATCTGGGTTGGTGTAATTTCTTGAAACACAGCCTTTCATTCCCATGGTGCATGTTTGTGACACCTAGCAACCCATGCCATTTGAGGTCAGGTGTAAAAGTGGGTCAGCAAAGCCCATTACATTACAGTGAACCTGCAAGTCGTGAAAAATGGTTTCACCCTGCATACAAGGAAGAATTTTGTATTTATGATCTAATCTACCCAAAGTTCATATATAGTCATCCTGCAATTACACCCTGGTGTGATAAAATGAAAGTGTAAAGCTTATTTGACAACATACAGAGAGGTTAAATTTATACCTATTATATTCCAAAAGATGAGGATCATGGAAAGTCACCCATTCTATTATTTATCCCTATATATGTCAGCAGAGCACCAGGCCCATGGGCCTCTTACTGTTAGCTCTGCTGACCATAAGTCGCAGAGCTCATGCAATCACTCATGTCTGTCTGTAAACTTTTGCTTGTGAGTGGGAGACAGTCTACAGTTTTCAGGATAGATCCATATAACTTTCAGGACTGACCTAGTGTATGGAAATCTAGGTTGAGTTTGATAGTGGTGGTGCCGCCCGCAGTATTATGTAATATATGGGTCAAAATCTGAAAATCTTGTGACCACTTTAACATCCTTAATATACAACAGATGTTCATGAAATTTAGTGCAATTGTGGAGGAGGTCAAAATCTCAGTTGGATATGATACTGGTGGTGCCATCGTTAACTGAAAACTTATGAGCCAAAATGTCATGAAAGATGTAAAATTAAATATGTTGAAAAATAATTGAATTAAGAGATGCCAAATTTATAGGATATATAGATCATGTCCAGTGCTAATATGTTAAATAATATCAGTGACCATGACATATTTTTCCTAGGTCACCAGGCCTGTAAAGTTGGAGGAGGTGATTTTGTAATAGCAGTGTGTACCTTGGACATCAATGACAAAGAGAATTGAGCTGCCAGATCAAAATTGCCCAAGGAGTACATTGTACATAAAATTCTACTTGGTGACATACTTTTGGGTCACTCTGACTTAATCGTGTGAGCTTGACCTATTTTTCAAGGTCATTAAGCACTTAAGAAAAGGACATTTAATTAAATATCTTGATAAAGAATAAGGCGTATGATGCCATATGTAGCACAAATGTGTATCATGGAAGTTTGATATTGCCAGATATAGACGACCTTAAGTTTTCAAGGTCGTGGAACAGTGACTGACATAGATATCAATAGGAAAGGTGCATTTACCGATAAGTTCCCGAATTGAAACAAGAGGGCTGTGTGAACAGCCCGTGCTCAGCTGACCTGAGCTTGTTCACAAAATCAAAGTTGCGATTGAATAGACTTGTGTTGAGCTTAAGCCGAGAGCATATGACATTTAGAAGTATTTCTAAGATTTGCGTAAAGAAAACTTCATTAAAGTGAGAATTAGCATTAGAACAGCCACTGACTTACATAGTTATCAATAGGACAGGTGCATTTTCTGATAAGTACCCGTGTTGAAAATCAGAAATCCACAGCAGTACCACCTGGTGACCAAGGGACCCTTTCACAAGGAACATATTGACCAAGTTTCAGGTTAATCTGAATGATGGTTCTGGAGAAGGCAAAAATAGTGAAAACACACAAAAAATCATTAACAAGAGGGCTGTGTGAACATCCCATGCTCAGCTGACCTAGAGATTCATCACACTTGTGGCTCTGTGAACTTGGGAAAGGATCAATGTACCACATATACTGAGTAAGTCCGACCTTTATGGAAGATCACTTAACATGTGCAACATCAAGGTCCCAGTTCAAGCAGTTCTCAAGTTATAGTGAAGCGTAGAATTCATTTACATTGTATAGTGATCCAAAAAATCAGGTCAAGGTCACTCATGTACTGTCTTAGCATGATCTTCATAGACAAACATTAACAGGAGCAACATGAAGGTCCTGGCTCAAAACAGATCTCTAGTTATCAAGTGAACAGTACATTTCATGTCAGTTGTCCTGTGACCTTGGGAATGAGGTCAAGGTCCAAACATCACTGGAGCATGACCACTTGCACAAAATAGGTACACTCCTACCAAGTTTGACACAAACCTTGCCAAAATTATTTCAGTTATAACAATTACAAGAAATTCCCATGTTAAACTTTCCTATTAAAACTGTTTTCAAGATCCCCTCCCCCCACCCCCCTCAAAAAAAATCATAAAAAAAATCCAAAATATTTTTTAAAATATGCCCAATAAAAGAACCAAAAATATTCATAAAGAATAAAAAAATCACTGGAACATGACCATTCGAAGAAACCTGGTAGAGACCCACCCAAGGTACATTGCAACCAAGTTTGAAGTCAATCTGGCTGGCGGTCTTGGATAAGAAGTCAAAAATGTGAATTCGCTTTAGAATGTCCATTGACTTGCATAGTAATCAATAGGAAAGGTGAATTTACCCATAAGTACCTGAATTGAAAAAAAAATGTTAAAAATGAGGAATCCACAGCAGTTCCACATTCTGAATTACTTTGCTTGACCCTCTCACGAGGAACATTTCTACCAAGATTCACTTTGATCGGCGTGATGGTTCTGGAGAAGTCAAAAATAGTGAAAACACAAAAACTCACCCCCCCCCCTCCAAAAAAAAAAACGAGAAAATAATTGTAGGGCCACCTGGTGAACAAATTCAGAACTAGGTCCCTATGAGTGTTCCTGTATAATATCAAGGCAATTATGTGAGTGGTTTTGGAAGGTTTTTTTTTTTTTTTCAGATTCCCCCCCCCCCCCCCCCAAAAAAAAGAAAGAACTAAAAAAACATTTGATCAAACTTGCTAGAAACCAACCAAGGTGCATTGCCACCAAGTTTGAAGTGAATCTGGAGAATACGAAAATTTAATTGTGAAGAGATGGATGAAGGATGACGCGAGCTCCTAAAAGCTTAGCCTGACTCACAAGCAAGCTCAGCTAAAAACTGTTAAAAATCAGTACTCTACAACAATGCCACGTAGTGAACAACTTTGTTTGACCCTTTCACAAGGGACGTATCCATAAAGCTTCAGCTTAATCCTAGTGACAGTCCTAGAGGAGTCAAAAATAGCAAAAACACACAAAAAATCATAAAAGTAGAAAATTGCAGTGCCACCTGGTGAACAAATTAAGATCTAGGAATCCTAAGAAGTGTTCCTGTGTGATATCAAAGCAATTGTGAGAGTGGTTTTGGAGATTTTTTAAGATTTGCCCCCCCCCCCCCCCCAAGAACCAAAAATGATAAAAAATCACTGGAGTTTGACCATTTGAACAAACTTGTCAAGCGACCCACCCAAGGTACATTGCCACAAAGTTTGGAGTGAGTCTGGCTGATCGTTTTGGAAAAGTGTGCATTGTGAACAGATGAAGTACGAAGAGTAATGGGATAAGCTCTGGTGGCTGACAAGCCAGTGGAGCTTAAAACTAGAACAAAAATGCAGCGCCATAGGGTGAAAAAATTAAGAACTAGGAGTCCCTAGGAGTGTTTCTGTGTGATATCAGAGCAATTGGGTGAGCAGTTTCGGAGAAAACTTTTTAAAATTTGCCCTGCCCCCCCCCCCAAAAAAAATCATAAAAAAATCCAAAGATCACTGGAGCATGACCATTTGAACAAACTTAGTAGAGACCCACTCAAGGTACATTGCCACCAAATTTGAAGTCAATCTGGATTACGGTTTTGGAAAAGAAGTAGAAAATGTAAATTAGCATTAGAATGCCCATTGACTTGCATTGTAATCCATAGGAAAGGTGCATTTACCAATAAATACCTGAATTGAAAAAAATGATAAATTCCTAAATAGAAAAAATTGTTAAAAATCAGGAATCCAGAGCAGTGCCAGGTAATAAGCAGCTTTGTTTGACCTTGTTACAAGCAACATATCCACCAAGTTTCAGCTTAATCTTAGTGATGGTTCTAGAGAGGTTGAAAATAGTGGAAACACACACACACACACAAAAACAAAAACCAAAAACAAAAAAAAAACCCAAAACCAAAAATAGAAAAAAAAAATGCAGTGCCACCTGGTGAACAAATTAAGAACTAGGAGTGTTCTGTGTGATATCAAAGCAATTGGGTGAGCGGCTTTGCAGATTTTTTAAGATTTGTCCAAAAAACAGAACAAATTCATAAAAAATCCAGTAATTCTGGAGCGTGACCATTTGAACAAACCTAGTAGAGACCTATCCAGGGTAGATCCCCACCAAGTTTCAGGAGTATTTGGCTACTGGTTTGGGAGAAGAAGTCGAAAATGTTAATTGTGGATGGACGCTAGATGACGGAGCATCATAAAAGCTCGGCTGACTGACCGGTCGGCTGAGCCAAAAATGGTTACAGTCCAAAATGTGTGCCATGCATCCAGCTTTCCGTACATGGTTTGTTGGTTCAATTTTATTAAAAAAAAAAATCCTAATTGAGACAAGTGCCAAACCCCAAAATAACTGGGTCACAGGGACCCCAAAAGTAGTTCACCAAGCAGTTTTTATGTACAATGCAGTCAAGTGCAATTTTGATATGGATGTTCAATTGACTTTGCCATACCTCCCCATTCAAAAGTTGCATGTTTCAAATTTATAGGACTGGTGAGCTAACAAAATTAGGTCAAGGTCACTGCTATTATATGATATCTTAGCATGGAACATGATTTATTTATCTTATAAATTTGGTATGTATAATTCAATTGTTTTTCAATTTATGGAACTTTATATCCTTCAGCACATTTAGGTTTATAATTTTCATCAATGTTTAGGCTGCACTACTATTTTAATTATGCAACTGACATTTGGACCTTCACAATCTGACTGAAATTGCGTAGAGATCTATAAATAATTTCGCATGCTTGAGTGACCACAAAGTTTTCACATTTTGACCCATCTATTACATAATGCTGTAGGTGGCTTCACAAATGTGAAACTCAACCTAGATATTCATGTACTTTGTAAGTTTTTGCCCAAAAAATCTGAAAAAAACAAAACCAAAAAAAAAAAATTAAATAAATAAAAAATAAAATTTGAGCTTGTCCCCTGGAACAAGCTTGGACAAGACTCGCTGAAGCCACATCTCCAGCAAGTTTGAAGAGGATCTAATGCCAACAGTTTTAGAGAAGTTGAGAATGAAAATAATGGACATTGAATGATGGAGGCTATACCATCCTAAATCATCAGCTGGCCGACATGTCAGCCAAGGTAAAAACTACTGCAGCTGCACGACCACTTGAAGTGTTAGAAATCATCCGAGGTTCACCACATTGATAAAGTGTCAAGAGGATCCAGCCAAAAGCTTTCGAGACTTCAAAATGAAATTGTTGATGAAGGACGAGTATAAGCTCAGCTAAGTGAGCCAAGTTAGCCAAGTTGAAAATCTGACCACACACTCTGGCAAATTTGATGGAGAATGCGAGGGACAGTCCTTAATTTAGTCATTTAACTGTTTCAGTGCCACACTTTGTACCAAGTCAACAGCATCCTCAGCACACTTTGGGTGCAGTAGGCCCAAAGCATGCAAAGAAAAGCTGTTGACCTGGGCCATTACAGCAGTACCTGCTGTATGCAACCACTGCCATGAGCAGCCACATTGCTTTTTGCGGTCACTAGGCTCAGATGTAGGAGTCAATTTCTTTGTACAATTTACCTGTGGTGACAGGTCACCTGCTGTATGTGGCCACTTTTTCTTGGCAGAAGGGGTGGCCACATACAGCAGGTACCACTGTATATTCTCTGGAACTATAGGCATGGTGGTACTTAAATAAAAGGCCTCTTGGCAAGGAATGTGAATCGAGCATCCTTATTAGGATCGAGAGCGGTTTGTCTCAAGTACTTCGACTTTAGTCACAGTTGGCATTAACAGTTACTCTAAATCATGTTCAGTTTGATCATTGCCTGCGTCTGTTTGCACTCCATACTGTTTTATTGGTCCAAAAGGATATTTACATAATAAAATTGCAAGGAGACACTTCATCTTGAGTTTGTACCAAAGTTCATCATATTACTGTTTGAACCAGTTGCATGCTATTTTTGCACCAGAGTCTACTGCAGAATTGCCATAGAAACTGGTGGAAACCAATGGGTGACTGTGTCACTTTTGTATGGCTGAACACTATCCGGCATGGAGAGAAAAATAGAGAATTCATGAAATGTCTGTTCAGCAGGAAAAGATCACAAAATAACCAATAAAATGCCCGCTATTGACAGAATAACCCTTTATTTAGTATGCAACGTACAACTAGAAACTTATATTGGTGCCGACCTTATGGACTGTATATTATAATATTCTTACAACATAGATACAACATTTATCACATAAATGAATAAATTATAATATATATTTTTATATATATATATATATTCATTGATTTTACATTCATATACTTTGTGTTTATTTCGAACATGTTTGAGTGTACCTCACTACTAAATACCTTTCTAGGCAATAGTAATTTGACACAGAGGTATAGAAAAGCCCAGCCCACAGAATGTAGGTGACGCTCTCTGGTGGATTCTCACAACATTAGCAATCTCACACTTCTCAATAGTTGCTTCCTATGTACACTAGGCAAAACTTACCCAGTCGATACATACAAGAGTAACATTCTGTGACTTCACATAGAACAATCTTGATTCAAAGGCCCGGAATACAAAGTGATAACTAGTAACTCACAACAAATAGACAATAAAAAAAAAACCAGGTCAAAATAAAAAATTTCATCAGATTCTTCCCTCATTGTAAATCAGGATACGTACTCTGATTATATTTCATTATTTTGCAAGTTTGCAAGCGGATTGCCTTATTCTAGATGACGACACATCTCGTGTCCTGGTGAGAGCGCCACCTACAGAGGCAACAAGCCACAAGACAATGTATTGGTAGCTTTTGATTTAACTCATTCCACCCTGAATGAAGACCGCGTCAACATTGCGCCCAGAGCGCACCAAGGAAAGCTGTTGACCATGGGCAGATGATTTGGAATGATCTTCCATGCAAGTTTCATCCAAAATGTTGAAAAATAATCCCTAAATTAGTAAAATATAATTAGCTAACGACATTTAGATATTAGCGGGAAAAAGCGTCATTAGGGTGGAATGAGTTAAGTTGGCTTACTTATTATGCTCAGTGTGAACTGTAACCACGGCAGGCAAAGCTTTTGTCATGGAGATTCTGTACAGACCACTGCTGCTATATAGAATTTGCTCTACTTGCTGACAAAAAAAAAGATAAGTCACATGGTCATTTGGAGGAAATGTTGACCCCAAAACAGGTGTACGTAGGATTCAACACCATTTTGTGTGTCACACCGCCATTACTGTACCTGGCTATGGGACAACTATTTATTGCAAGGGAAAATTCTCCAGTCTTCTGTCACTGATGACATCAGATAAGTGATGATTATAGCCAGGCAGACTTGTTTGGTGTTTGACATTTCTCTCATTTACACAATCTGAAGTTTCTCTCAGGACATGAAACCGTCAATAGCGGAATATCATCTCTGGCCATCTACCAGCTGGCAATGTAAGTTTGGCTCTTGTGACCATAGACTATTGTGACAAATCTATATGAGCCTAAAGTGACATCATAGTAAGTGATAGCAACCTCTGCTGTTACCAGTGACAGTTAAGTTTGAAATTCACCAATCAACAAAAGACACACCATCACAAATTTGTTCCTCAGAGCGTAGTAGATGAGTGCTTACTTTTCCCGACTCCCTCTTCATTTTTTTTTCCCTGCTGCTTCCAAGCTATGAAACTTGTCACCTATACAAAATGAACGGACTTTCCTTAGACTCTGCCTTTGGCAGAGCATCTCTCCTGGATATGGGTCTCTGAACTGATACGAAAGTCTCAAGCATAGAAAGAAAGTCACAGGAAATATCCACCAGGTGGCAGCATGTTTCTGGTATTCGGCACAGGCTGCAAGCTGACATATTATAAAAAGACAAACAAAAGAATCAAGTTGCAACCTTCCCATCAGATCCACCCCAATTTTCTTAACCCTAATACACTGATCCCTCCCAGCTCTAACTTCACAACAATAAATTAAAAGATAAAAATCAACATGTTGCCTCTGTGTGCCAATTATGATAATAAAAACGTGTCACATGCAGTGGGTTCTACAGTTTTGTATTTTTTTTTTTTTACAATCTGAGACAGCAATCTTCTTTTGTAGGCTGCTACCGGTCTGTATCACCTTGGGCCATCAGCACTTCTTTCAAAATTATTAGCCATCTATACATGGTATGTAAATAATACAAATTTCCCTTGGCTATGAAAAAGCCCCATTAATACAGATGGCTGGCAAGTGGTGGAGCCACCGTATAGATCTGTACAATAAGTGTAATCCTCCCGTATTACAAGAACACAACTCCTGCAGTCCAGCTGTAAAACTACAGCACATGGGTGTGGCACTGTTCCACACCACATTGACTGACACATGAAATGAGGCAGAACCCCGATACAGTCAAACCTCACCATAACCATATCTTCCTATCCCTCCAAAAGGTGTCTGATATTTGAATACATCACATAAATGTGCCCAATATTAAAAAAAAAAGACACACTCTCAGTCAGTTCCCTTACTACTGGGTTACGTGAAATGTCCGAAAAATTTCAGTGTCCTCAAAACAAGGTTTGACTGCATGTGATGACTACTTGCAGTTATACACACGATCTTAGAGGAACATTTGTAGCTCTACAAGAAATAAGAATCCTAGTCTTTGCTGTACACATCCTCTGTAAGAAAGAACAAACTGTATTGTGTATTTGTTAATGGTCAAGGTGTGCTGCATAAGCATACATCATAAACAATACATAATCTTATGGCGCTTCTCCGTAATGACTTCTGCACATGTACATGTATGCATGCATTTACAACTTCTATGTAGAACATTTCCACTTCAAAACATGTCCTGATTCTGTGTAACACATGTACTACATATGAAACGCAGGTGTACTTCATGTGTAGAACTAGCCTTTCTGTGAACGTGTGCTACACGTGTAAAACACTTGTAATTCATGTGTGTGGTCCTCTTTATAAAACACTTGTACTCCATATGTGTGTGGTCCTCTTTCTGAGAGCACCGTTGCTACATGTGTAGAACACTTGCACTTCATATGTGTAAGTGGTCCTCCTTCTGAGAACACTTTCACTGCATGTGTAAACCACTTGTAATTCACATACAGAACATAGCCAACTTCTTTAAAATGACAGCACTGCCCCTGCTTTTCTGCTCTCGAATACCCGCTTCATGTGTCATGTACGTCCACTAACCCCGTAGAGTAGCCTTTCCTTTGCCTACTCTTGCACTCTGCAGCCTTATGGCCTGCAACATTTGACTGCCAGGCACAATTAACCTACATTTTGTCATAGTGCCCATTTATAGAATACTGGTTCTACTGCACCAAATCATTGGAAGCTGAATGTACAAGTTTCTCCCCAAAGTGCGGCTTACATACACATTGATACATATCACAATCTGCTATTTTGACTTCCAGGGGTGTATAAGCTTTACCCTTTTGGTATCCAAGCGTTCCACATTATCATGTGTTGATTCTGCTGTACAATTTTCCGCCTCCCATCACTGAATGTGGAAGGAACATAGATACAAACACAATAGTGTATGTTTGAAACAAATAAGAGTCATGGGCACCCTTCCACTAAGAAATCTTAGTGCCAGTGGCTCCATCTGTTGGTGACATACGCAATTGGAGCTAGTGGGTGGGGCCCTACTCCCGGGTTAATGATACGTCACGATTTACTTTAAGCTAGGTTGGCCCAGCAGGGTAATAGTCACGGCACACCGCAGAAAGCAAGCACAGGCGTACAGATGTACGTGTGCCTGCACCAGTTTGTATTCCATATTTTTATGGCAGAGCATCAACTACTTTTGCCAGACCAGCGATGCATCTTGCCTTGACAACACAGGTCACTACATTAGTGAGCTTGACTGCACATTGTCAAGGAAGCTTCTCATACTTTGACAGTCTTTCCCAATGAGATGCATGTGCAAGACATTGACTAAATGTACACGTAATGAACGGGCAGGTCTGGCTCGTACAACAGCGACTTTAAAACAGGCGATGAGTGACTTTAAAAACAGGCAATGGTCCTTGTTGGTCGCAACAACATCGTTACCAAGTAAACATTCAGGAGAGAAAACAGACATTGCAAAAATACGTAAAGAATAATCTCCTGTGCCTCATGCAGTCAATGTCTATGTATGTGATTACAAATTGAAAACTGAATCCCTTCCCCCCAAAACCAGCGTATGCCCCCTCTTCAAATTTAGCCTTTCTTTTCAGACACTGTATGTTTACTTATATTAAGCTAGTCAGCTGTATCAATACAAGTTGCACATTGCATTCCAAGACTCACAACCTGATCCTGGTCAAAGGGACTTTGGCCATGTTTGTAAATGTAAGCTGTCCTGATTGACTTAGTACTTCCATGAACTTACATGGGCCGTGCTCTCTCACCCCTCGCATCCCCTACTCCTTTCTTTTCCCTCCATGATCATATTTCCTCTCTGTTCTCATCCCTCATTCTATCTACCCCATCCCCATATCCCAAAACCACCACTTTCCCCCCTGTACAACATTTCAGTCCTGACAAGACAGTTGCAGTATTTTATCATACAGTTTACTTGAAGTTGCAAGGAGACAGTTATATCTCAGTGCCTGGTGAGAGAATGAGAAACACCAGCATCCTCCTATATGTATATATTAATATAACAATGGTAAGAAACAATATCCAGTGCACTGCTTGACGTACACAAATAAGGAGTATGTGGCACCAGAGACATCTGGTGGCAGCCTTGAATACTAGATGATGGTTACTGCTCTTGCTGTACAAGCTACAGCGCCATATTTGTTAACCTAAGATATAGCGGTAAACTCTCTACAGTTGCTGGCCTGGTGCGGGAGACCAAGTTCTGCATCTAAGTAGCTGCTATTCCAGGAAGTGTACTCCCTCCCACAGCAGATGTGTATGTGCATATGGACACGTCATGTACATCATGCCCACAGACATGACCAGATATGGACATGGTGTTGTCCCACTGGTGCCCCCTAGTGGTGGCTAGGTTCAACGCTCAACGTTACTGTTCATTATGTTGTGCTTTACATCAACACTTGACATCGGAACAAAATACAATTCTGTAGTTCAACAGAGCAGGTGACTGAAGAGCCACCTGGTAGCCCCTGCTCTACTCTCCATTTCCTTCTATATTTTCGGGTCACTACACACAGCCTCCCTAAGCCTCTGTGTCGTCACCTTCGTGACCTTTCAGTCTTAGACGAGCAAAGTCCTCAAAGATAAAGTCATCATCCTGTCCAGCGAAGAATCCTTCCCCACTGAAAAGAAAAAAATGAAAACATTATTCTTTAATGGAAGACTTCCAATCTTAATCAAATCAACACTGCCATTGGGTTTTCTATTTTCTTGTTTGACATGGAACAGCCAGGTATAAACCACATCTTTTTCTATTAAAATCAGAACAATATGATGATCAAATTAACCCTGAGGCACAGTCCAGCATATTTCTTTCTATCTTTTTCCCGAAAGCTTTAATATAATCATATTTACTTTACATTCTTTGAAATGGATAAAACCACAGAGCAAAGAAAATACTACAGTACAAACATTACCCAAATAATACTTTGCAGGCAAAACACGACCACACATTGATCCAGATTGTAGACTGTAGAGTCAAAAAGAGACTTCCTTTAACAACCCACATTTTATGTCATTTGTAAGAAAAATGGACCTATAGCTTACTTGGTGTCCAACTGGATGAGGTTTGTGTCCAGGGGGGCGTCTCCTGCTCCCCCAGCAGGCATGGCACTTGTAGGGCGGCTTGGGGGTGGAGTCTCCGGGGGCTTTGGGTGTGTCAACGTGAATGGCAGCTCCACAACCAGATCACTACAAAAGTAACCAGTAACCACGCTGTGATTCCATTTTATTTATAACTGTAACCAGTACCCATGAAGTAATTCCATTTTATTTATAACTGTAAGCAGTACCAATGAAGAAATTCCATCTTATTTATAACTGTAACCAGTATTACCATGCAGTAATTCCATTTTACTTATAACTGTAAGCAGTACCCATGAAGTGATTCCATTTTATTTATAAATGTAAGCAGTACCCATGAAGTGATTCCATCTTATTTATAACTGTAACCAGTATTACCATGCAGTAATTCCATTTTACTAATAACTGTAAGCAGTACCCATGAAGTGATTCCATTTTATTTATAAATGTAAGCAGTACCCATGAAGTGATTCCATCTTATTTATAACTGTAACCAGTATTACCATGTAGTAATTCCATTTTACTTACAACTGTAACCAGTGCCCATGAAGTAATTCCATTTTATTTATAAATGTAACCAGTATTACTATGCAGTAATTCCATTTTACTTATAACTGCATGTTCAGCAAGACAATTTGCACACTGTTTGAGCATTTTTGCAACTATAATGTCTCTATTAGCAAGGATGTAATTGGTATCACTGAAAAAATCCTGAAGTTACCCCTACCCATATACACTCAGGACTGTATGATTACACCAGTTTTGACATTTTCTCACAAAATCCAGTCTCTTCTGAAATTTTAAGTTGTTGAAAAAAATCCTGAAGATTTACATCCCTGTATTAGTAACTGGTATGACCACACTGTGGTCTTTCAAAGAAGATATAAATAAGGTGAAGAGTACTGAGCAATGTGTCCTGAATAGATGGTCTCTCACAGCAGGGACCACTGTAGTAAAAAGTTTTCCTCAGTATATTCTGGCACATTGTACAGGCAGTGTTCTGAAGAAGCTGTTGATTTTGTCCCCCAAAGGCTAATGGGTTAATTTATATATATATATTAATAAAATGACACAAGACACTGTTCAATGCTGTCTTTATACATTAACAGGACTTCATGGTATCTGAATGGAACAGATTCACGGTCATGGACATAATCTACATAATACATGGTCCACACTTAATCCTCTACAATACGCAGACGATTAACACAAATACCACACCGGCGAGGATGTTAGACACAAGGGCATAATATTGTCTTACCTTGAACCGAACCCCAGGATAAGCCTGACCTTCACCTTGTACTGAACCACGATGCCTAGGTTCTCCTTCTGGCTTTGGTCAACCACGCTGAGGACACAAAAGAGAGTCTTAATACAACTACTGGAGGCATATCTTACCGTCGAAACAAGATTAAATACTCAGTGCAAACACATATATACAGATTACTACATGATCTTCATATGCACGCCACAAAGAGACTGAAAAACTCTACAGATTTTCTTACATGGGCAAAGTACTTTCAGTTTCAGCCTTCACACTTCCCCTTTGGACAAAGAATTCTTCATCCACACCACAGTATTAAACATATTTTAGCTGCAACTTTTTACAGAATGTATAATCATGTTACAGACAGTTGAACATTTTTCAACATTTTTCTATGCTCATGGAGTGGCTGGGTAGGCCCATACATTTTTAAACCCACCATATGTTCTTAAGGATAATGGAAAATGAGGATTACTTATTACCCAAAGCCAGTGGTACTGGGATTCAATTGTTGGGAAAATCATTTTCCAGGTGCTGATTTTTTAGGATAGCGGTTTACAGATTTTTTTGCTCTTTTACTCTTTATTTGTCATCTGTATCTGGTAGTCAAATCTTGCTTTATGTTATCAATCATTTATTTTTGTATGGCTAATTCTTACCTGATGTGTTTCATTTTACAGTAATTTAAGTACAGTAAAACCTGTTTTGAGAGACCACCCCTGGGACACACCCAAACATGGTCACATAAAGCAGGTGGTCTCCCAAAGGAGAGTTGATTGTTGTGTCACCTGGCCAACAACTAACCTCTAGTTTGAATTTCCATCCACAGCTTAAGATTCATACATGCATGTTTCTACATTTATTACATCCAATTCCATCTGGCAGTCAGATGTTTCTTGATCTGTTGATATCATAAACATATTTAGTTTTTGTAAGCTCATTTTATCAAAACAGTTTTAGTAGTCTTGCCAAAATTGGTGGATTTACGTATCTAAATTGGGTATTTGTGGCTGGATAAGTGGTCTCTTAGGGCTGTTTTGAATGGTCACTGGTCAGATTCTGCAGGTGGTCTCCCAAAACAGGTAAATTATCATTGGAATGTGTTTTTGCACAAGAAAAGAGGTCACAATTGTATAATAGCGTACAATAAGGAAAAATTCAAAATTGTTATCATTTTCACAAGTGTACACAGAGTACTCTTTTTTTTTTAACCCCCAACTCCCCACTAATTTTGTTCTTTTGGATTTTGACCCAGATATTGACCAACATTTTTACATTGATAGGACAATGATACACGAGTCTTGTGCCTTTATTGTGCATAGAGTCTGTTAACACTTGTGAAAGTAGTGAAAATGTCGAATTCCTCCAAACTTATACCCCTGCCACACTAGTCAAAATATCCTGGGACGTTTCTGCGTTATGGCTCAATCATCCTGGGAAGAAATGCCACACTATGAAATTTCCCCCCTCACACACGACGCAACTAGGACTCAAGCAAACCCTCGCTAGTGAGGGTTTTTCCCGCCTTGCATCCTGGGATGTGCCTCACAGATGAGGTGTCTCAGGTTCCAAGGTAGCAATTACATGCTGCTCCTGGGACACCCAACTACAGTGTGGCACCTTCTCCTGTATTGATGTCACCCCAGTGTATCACAGCATCCTAGTTCCAGATCAATAGGATGTATTCATATTTAAATGCGGTTTTACTTTATCACCTATCGAGCAAAAGAGGGAGCCACCTGCATCAGGGCAGATCCATGTATTTAGCATGGTCAAAAGTACTTTCTCAACAAAAAGAACAACACAAACACACAATAATCTTAAGAAAATGTATTAAACATATATTTGAAACATAAAGGATGCCTAAAATAATTAGAAATGGGCTCTCTTTTGGTTGAAAAGGTGTTTTTTATGGATGTTCATGTAGTATATAATACAAATCTGCCCTGATCATGGTGGAAGCATCAGTCTGTTGCCCTGGCAACACAGAAAGTGAGCAGGATCGCAGTTAAATATGAATGTCTCCTATTCTGGGTCTAGCGCGGCACCAGTATAAAATTGGTTATCCTGCTCCCCAAATACAATTTTCTCTTCCTCACAATAAAAACAGGGGTGGGGGGAATACAAAGACAATAGGGTTGCTAGCAATATATTATACTTCTAAATATATTCACCTCAGAATGTCAAATAAATAAATCACGCCACTTGTGCATGCAGATAAATGAGGGAATGTAGGAATTACAGTGGATAGTACCAACACCGCAGATGTACCGCAAACTTAATAAAACTTGTGCACTTAAGGATTGGGGGGGGGGGGGGGGGTTAAATAATGTTTAATACCCAACTAGTACAACCGACTAGAGACAGAAACAAATGCAGGACGACCAAAAGATTCAGGTTGAGTCGGAAGAGTGAAGCACGTGGTTAGCAATAGAGGCAAAGGGCACACAAGTGTGCATTTTTTCATTTGGGGTGGGGGAGGGGGATGATTCCTGGATTTATTAAATAAAATTTGTGCCCTTTTTTTTTTTTTTTTTTTTGGTATCCAAAATGGCTGTATGTGCTCTTGGAAAATTGGTAGCCTTGCAAGTATGCAGTCTGCATGATGTAAATTAAATGTCAAGCCCATACAGCTTGTTTTTAATTTAGAAGCAGCATTAAATAAATTATTGGTACTCTAAGCTGGAGCAATTTTTTTTTCAAACAAAAAAAAACAAAAAAAAAAAAACAAAAATCCCCAAAAAGGTCAAGTTTTTTTTATAGAAGAATTCTGCAAATTCAAAGTCTAAGGCTTGAGACCACCGTTCCCACATTATTCTTCCCCCAGGTAGTAAGGGACAGGATAGGATGAAATGAAAATGGGTCAACACGCCCAGGTCACTACCCACTAACACCTAGGGTCGAGTAATGTTACACACCATGCTGTTTGTATGATATATCTTACCCACTGCATCACCAAAGGCACAGAAGATAAACAAAATATTTGTATAATTAGCCTGGTTGTCTTGTCCATGTAAACAACATTCTACAGCAGGACTGCACAACTGCCACATGGTGAACACGCTTTACAGATGAGTAGGGGTATAATGAGATATTTGTTTACAATAATAATTGCACTATACAATTCTGAAGATATGATAGATGATACAATACACAAATGTCTTCATTTCAACCATGCCATGACATGGCAAATATAAGGCACTGTTACTACAGTGGAACCTCGTTAATCCGAACACCTTTGTACCCCAGTGAACTGTTCAGATTAATGAAGCATCTGGATTATTGAATCACTATTACTTGAAATGAACAATTCTGTTCCAGATGAAGTGTTCAGATTAATGAGACATAGGGATTAATGAGGTCCGTATTAACGAGGTTCCATTGTATAATCATGGTAATGGGACTGAGAGTGATCATTATACCTAACAATGCTTAAATTCAATAAACAGAAAGTATATATGAGGCTTTGCCTTGTTTTATTCACAGCTCCTTGAAACAGCTGAATAAAATCACATTTTATGAATATGGGACACTTGGATCTTTTAGCAAAACACACGACACTTACGATATACCCTGTTTTGACTCCACAGATCTCAAGGTTTTCATGATGACTAATCATTACTGCCCTAGTCATGCAGCAATAAGCAACTCTAATTAATCATATGTTATAAGCTTAATTACTAATGATGGGAATTACGAATTCACTCATGTTCTGTCTGCCTTCCCTGTTTCTGTTAAATCTACTGCACACACTTCTGACACACTTGCAAAATTCGCAAAAAGAAATACGACATGAAAATTGCTCTTGTACAGGACATTTATAGATCAACATGTTGCGAAATTTTGAACACATAATTGCCACATCAGAATTAAGTCACGGCAGGTAAATCTTATACTTAACTTATCTTTCTATGCACCAACTCAGCTCAGATCTTTGTTAACTTGTTTTACAATGCCCAGCAAGTTATTCCCCGGCTGTTGTAATGACAGATTCAGAATAACTTGGTGAAGCAATGAAAATGCCAATGACTTTAGACAAGGCATGTGCGCACTTGAATGAAAGCTTCTTTAACTCATTCCACACCAGTCCCTGATTTTTTCGTATATTTACCTAGATTTAAGACGACAATTGCACATTTAAATTCTTCATGAAAAGAGTTTTCATTCAAGTACCAACATGCCTATAGTCTTAAGTCAGTGGTTCTGGCACTGCCTGGCAAGTCATACTGCAGCTGAAAGCGCAGCGGCAGCATGACTTGCCAGGCAGTGCCAGAATCAATAACCAAGGCCTGTCACCATAGTATGGAATGAGTTAGCGAGCAATTTTAACAGCACATGACAAAAGGTGGCTGAGAGAGCGTGAAGTGGGAATAAACCTTCCTTTTTGTCAACAACAGCAAAGAGTCTGCACTTTGACACTCACATTGTAGATGATGCCAAGTTTGTGTCCTCGTGCTTGAGCTTTCCATCCAATGCCAGGCCACGTTTGTCCCGGTTGTTGGCTAGCAGCGGAGTCAGGTAGAATACCTTACAGAAACCTGTCTGACTAGGCTGGATTGGGAACCCCTCTCTGCACAAAGACAATGGTAGCCATATTACCTTTATGGTAAAATCATACATACAGTCAACATTATCAATATTAAATTAACAATAATTTTTCTTTCTTTCATTTTAGTCCATATTTTGCAAACAAATTCTGATAAGCATCATGATATATCCTGAATGTCATGCTGATGTCTATCATTTGAATTGCTTGTTTCACAATTATAGCAATAAAATTGAGATGTATTTCTAATTTTGTTACAACTATTCACAAGTTTGTCAAGTAAAAGCTTGAATAAACACAATGAGGTGTATACACCATCAATTTTGTTGCAGTTTTCCATTTGCATAATGTACCTTCAGTGCTTGTTTCTATGGTTGGCCACCAGAGGCAGCACTAGTAGCACAGCCCAGTGGTCTCATCACACTGAAGCATATTTGTTTCTCCACTTTCTGCTTCAATTCTATGTGGTCTTCATTCATGATCTTTGATTTTTATGTTTTTGCCAAATGTATGACACCTTTAAGGAATGACTTACTGGATTTCTTGGGTTTTCGTGAGGATTGCCAAATGAAAACCAAAAATCTAGTGGGTGCCAAATATGTTGTCTCCAGATGCAACCCAAAGCTAGAGTTTGTTCTCACATACCTATTCCAGAATACAGGAATTGCAAAAGTAGTGTCTGAATTGGAACAAATTTTCCTATTGCACTGTCGCCATTATCTTTGCTTTTCAAGTAACTGACCAATAGAAAACGAGTAGCAACAATGGCAAGGAAAGTTATCCCCAACCGATAGTGGTCAAAAAAGGTAAGTTTATAATGACCTCAGACAAGCACTAGGTATGTGAGTATATACAAAACTCTGTTTAAATCATCACTGTTACGCTTATGTACAAGTGCACAAAGTATATACATTGTCATATGTACATATATCCTTTGACCTCCATTATATTCATTGTGGGTATGCTGAAATCATAGCGACTTCACCAAGTTCGCTTTAGTCTCTTTACCAAGGTCACAGTACATGGGATGGAACTCTGCCTAAAACTTACATGTACTAGTCTGGCATCAGCCATTAGCTAATTAGTCATAGGCTAACAGACTGGATTTGATTCAAAGTGTTTACCATCTCTTAGTAATTTTGTCTGAAGAACTTTATATTTTAGAGTCTTCAACTTAACACTTGAACTTTGAGACTGAACCAAAAAAGTGATCAGAAAACTAACAAAGCATAACATAGTCTCTTGGCGTTGGCTAATGAAACCCAAATTGGCTCAGATTAATCTAGCCATTTTAGCCAAATTGGCCGCAATGCTATAATTGCAAGGCCAGGCTGGCTAGCACAATTGAATGGAAGTTGGATATTCTACTGCTTAGTGCACAAACAAATGCACTTAAGGAGTGCCCTGTGACCAACTTGACACATTGGCAAGAGACAGAGTACACATTATTGTGATTTTCTTGTTGCATTTATTTGCCGAAATATGAGCTTATGCCCCCACCCATTGCATTCCACCTACAGTGATAAAAGAATCAATCTCATCCAATTACTGTTCAAATGTCTAATGAATGTTAGAAACGCTAGATTCCCAGTCACTTGTTGGCTTCCAAAAACCATAGCATTCATGCAAAAATATAGTGACATCTACTTCGGAAAGTAACTTACACTGAAAAAATTATTAGACTTGCCTTCAAGCTGTAGGTTGTCTCAGAAAGCAAGTTTCACTGTTGTAGCCAACATTTTACAGTGGCATATCTCAAATGTATCTGTACGTTTCACAATTAGAAGTGACAATAGTTAAAACGGCTGCTAGCATTATGGTATCCAAACAAAGCCAGCTTTTACTGTATATACAAAATGTTTGCCAAAACATTCTGACCATATTTTCTCAAACTGTTGGTAAAAGTTTGACTAATATTTCATACTTTTTTTTACTCACGTAAAATAATGCTTGGTTCAAGTCTGGAGACACTCATAGCATTTTAATCATCAAGATTCCATAGAAAATGATATTTGCAGTAAAAAACACAAACTTGATGGATATGAACATGCTGAATGTAATCTGCAAGGCATGCTATTTTCTGTGAATCAAACAGTGCCATGTTGATTGCATCCTCCTCTGGCTTCGCAGGGAAACCAGGGCCTGATGTACTGTAGGAAAATGACACAACCACGAGTTGAATGTCATGCCCTCATGTAAATAAAATTTGACCAACATGAATCTCAAACATATTGGGCACCACGTGAACAACCACATTTGAGCAGTGACTTGCTCACATAATTGGCAACACCAGGGCTGACTAGCGTACAAATGTGTCTGCACTTTTTTTTTTGTGGTGGTGGTGGTGGAGGGTCACATAATTTTGTTTTTACTCAAGCACACATGGAAAACTGCCAAGAACATGCATCTTCCAGACTGTGCAGAAAACAATACACAGCCACAAATTGTCGCAGGTGTTCCAGACACTGCTGCATTTCATAAGTGACTGCGGTCTCTGTGCAGGTGAGGCAGAGGTCACTTTGTGGTGGTATTTATCATGCCAGATTTAACCCCGGCGGGTGAGGGTGGGGGTGGGGGTGTTGCTTCTGACACACACTAACCACTTTTAATTGACGAAAATTGTATGTTCAGGTGAAAATTATGTATTCATTTTAATTCATCCAGGGTCTTTTATCCTCTAAAACTCCTCCTGGAGATCTGAGGCCCCCACATTCTTTTTTGCTTCTTTTTTTTTTGGGGGGGGGGGGCAGGGGATGTTGTCAATGAAAATATGTATTTGTGCAGCAGCAAGTTGTGCCATGGATCCTAGCTCATGAGGTGCTACATCAATGAGTGAAATGGCCACTCTTGTGTTTGTGTGGGTTCACATGAAATGCTGGACCACGAGTGACCTGTGCTCCTTGAATGCTTCCAGTGCTGATCACAACAAACATTGCATTCATCTCCATTATCACAATAATCCCAGACTCAGATTCACTTAACAAGCCTTTCCTTCCACTACCAGCCTGTAGCCCCAGCAGGACAAGAATGGTCCAGGTCAACTGCTTTCCTTGATGTACTTCAGGAGTGAGCCCAAAGAGCACTGAGGCAAGCTGTTGACTAAAGTGTCCATACCAGTACTGACTGGGTCAACAAGCGGACAACAATGCCTATATTTTGCTGAGTACACTATGCATAACAATCAAACAGATGACTTGCCCCAATAGATGTAACGAAGAGTGCATATTACAAACTCTGATCAGGGCAGAACAAAAATCAGAAACTACTTTCTAATTCAATTTTATGTTTCAAACTACTCCTCTTTTTAAGCATATATATATGTACATCTATACAAAATACCAATGAACACACATGGATTAAAAGATGGTTTTTACTTACCTGTTCTTGTCATGCATACAACACTCACACACACGCACACTTCTCACTACAATAAATGCTCCCGGCAGAACATTCCAAGTGCAAAACACACCCAACTACAATGACAGGTCCCTAGCAGTGGCATGCATATACAATGCTCTGATGAAAGCAGCAAGAGAGGTATCATTATTGTCCACACAGGAAAAGCAACAGTCATGCACTGGGTATAAACTGAAAATGTAATCTAGCCATTAAAGATATAAATGTAAGCACATAAATGAAACGTAGAATTTCTGGGGAGGCTGGTCAGTTGGCAGGTGGAAGTTGTATCTAATGAGTCTACGGAGAGCTACGGGACTTACTCGTGCTCTGCCACTGAGCTTACAGATTCAGCGGAAGAAAATAAATGTAGAGCTGCATGCTGTCTCACTGCAGAGGAAAAAAAACACACCATCCATGCTGGTACAAATAACACACACAGTCAACACAGACGAAGTGACAATAGTGTTAAGTCCAGTCAAAGCATTGCCATGATTAGTACCTAGAGCAGCCAACCTAGGGCTGGACCGTAACTAGAGTTTCATGGGCTGTTCCAATAATTAGCTTCACACCTCCATGACAGAACGTGACTCGTACCTAGAAGTCACATGTACACATCTGCAGAGAACCTATACATGTATAAAAGTGTTTTTATCTACAACACTCACTACGTAACACCTTAAGTATTATGAATCTTGCATTTTTTTGCAAAGAAACATCACATAATAACATGACATGCATGGGAAGCGAGAATGTAATTTTTGGAAACAGCCTGACGGTTATGAAATACTGAAAGCTCCCCCGGGCACACCAACCAGTTAGTAGTCAGGGAGCAACTGGCAACTGGGCTGCTTCTGGCAAACGGTCTAAATCGGGTGACTTACTCGCTTTCCAATTCTGCTACTGTGCACTTGTATTGCGCGGTCGAGAATAAACAAATATCTGCAAACTGCCGGACTGTGCAGGAAAGAAAAATAAAAACTAAAGAGAGTCAGCACCACACAATTATAATGGCTAGCATATTGTGGCAAGGTGGGGGAAAGGGGAGGGGGGAAAGTTTCCCACACTTCCCTCTCTTGTGCAGGACCCCCAAGGCACCATGCAGCTGATTACATGCAAATACTGCACTGAAGGCTTTAGTGGATTTTGATTGGCTAAAATAATTGCATAAGCAGTGCCATACAATGACAAAACAATGGCTTGGTGAAATTAAAGTGAAGTGCAAAGTGACAGATGTGGGAGAACAACAGGAGAGGCACCAGAGTGAAGGACAAGTTACCATGGTAACAGACAGCACATGGGGAGGGCTGGCCGACAAAATGCTCCACAGTTGCAACAAACTACAGATTGAGTCACATGACAACCTTGGCTGATCAGTCATCAATCGAGTCTCCACAATTCACAAGTCAGACACACCGCTGTACCGCCTCAACTTATCCATATATGGCACACTAGCTACTGATTGGCTATCTACACCACAGTATATGTCATGTGACTTACTCCGACTCAAGTTCGGCGACACCACACTTGTAATTGGCTTTGCTGAACAGCATAATATCCGCAATTTGTACGACTGAACGCATGCAAAGTAAGACAACAGAATAAGATCAGTTAGGGAAGGGCTGGGGCAGGGGATAAGGCCAGGGAGGCAGTGGATTGGCAGGGCAGGACAGGGTAGGGGTGCTACAAGAGACCAGGGGAATGTGCTGGGATGACATTGTTAATTGACACACGAAGTGACAATTTATTAATGGACCCAGTCAGCCTTGCGGGTCTCCGATGCTCAACCTTTTGGGACTAAACTTGGAGGATGAAGTCTGTGCCATATATGGCCCTCTGTCACAAGTCGGCCAGCCCCTATGTACGGCTGTCTTCTGTGGATTCATTAACGGCAAAAAACCAAAACAAACTATGTCCTGCTGTGTTTGTTATGCAAAAAACAATGCACAAATTAAGGCCACTCAAAACTCTTAAATTTAATTAAAACACGCTGAGGCAAAAGAAAAGACAAATGAAACATCACGCTTGCAAAATAAGCAGCAATTATAAGGTAAAAACAAGTCATGATCATATCTGCGATTTTGGAAACCATTTGGCACGCCATCTGGTGGGAGAGTTCTGCATCAAGCAGGAGCTGTCTGATATTCAAACAATGGTTGATAAAAATGCATTCACAAAAGACTTGTCAACTGAAAATTGACATATCGTGTAAAAGCAAGTGCATTCAAAAGGGACAGTCATTTTAACCCCTTCCCCCTTAAACCGGCCAGTGGTCAGATATCATCTGCTTCAGCATTCTTGATAGATTTCAACAGCTGTGAAATGAAAAACAGTTCAAATGACAGATGTGGAAGAGACAAATGAAGATAACTCTACCCCAGGTCAACAGCTTTCTTTCCAGTGAGCTGGGCGTTTAGTGCCTAATCCATGTCAAGGAAAGCTGTTGACTTATGCGCAATTCAAGGAGAAATTGGTTGAAAAGAAAACTTAATCTCCAGTTCTAATTATTCAACTCACTCCAGATTACTAGACATAGGATACTAACATTCACATTGTATGGTATCTGCTATGTTTATGAACTGTTAACAATGATATAAAAATCTCCCGTCTTTATAGTTATATATGTATATATATATATTTCTTTTTTTTTTTTTTTTTTTAAATACATGTAACTTCGTCAGTGGTAGTGGCATTGCCTGATGTTATTGCTGGCCTGTAGCATAACTTGCCATACAATGCAAAAACCACTGACTGAGGCTTGCAGCATGGGAATTTTTTGGAATATCTCTTAAATGGAATATTGATTTTTATTATTTTTTCTTTGTCCAGCTAAATTTATACACCTAAAGACCAAACTCTGATACTATACACACATGGAATAAACTCCCATCTCTCCTGTCCTTCAGTAATTAGCCAAGTTGAAAACTTTGTGCATGGGCATGGCTGCATCACCTGACCAAACCATCAACAGTGGTAGATCTTATTTCAAAAGTCCAATTGCAAACTTTACACGTACATCACACAATTCTTCTAAAATGTACATATTCTAATTTTACCACTTCTCAAGAAAAAGTTCCAATAAACAGCAGATTGACAGGAGCAGGCAATAGTTATTGTTGGTACCTGTTCCCTGATCTTTGATTACGAGCTGATTCATAACTGCAAATGTATGCAGGGACACAGCATAACAACAATATTCATCTCTTATACAGTAATTGTGGTTGAGGAGTTACAAGACTGTTCAATGCCAAACCTGTTTTGCCAAGACTGAACTAAACATTGAAATCTTTTACATGTAGACACACTTGACTGTACTTATGCCATTGTATGATGAGTTACATGTACTTCCATGTATAACAAGCCCTGGCCCATGAGGACCTCATTTTCTAGTTCAAAATGCATTTTGAACTAGACAATGGGGTCTCTCCAACATGTATCGACAAAAAAACTGTGACTGACAAATTCCACGATTAGAATTTCTTGTGAAGGCAGTCATGGAGACCAGTTTATGTGGTAAAAATCCCCATGGGACTTACCTGAAATCTTGACTTTCTTGACACTTTTATTTGTATTGTTGTCCACCAAAACGTTCACTGCTATTGATTCTCCGTGGTAATATTTCTGTAACCATGGCAACAGAAACACTTGTAACGGAGCCACACACAGAAATATTTTATCATCTTTCATTAAACCTGACTGCACAAGCAATTCAGTTTGTAGCTGTAGGACCTTCTGTGTTCTGCCAGGTTACATTATACTGGATGAGGGCAGATCAATTTGCAGGTCAACAGTAATAGTACTGTGTAGTTAACAAGAGAATATACAGTATAACACACGACCCGAACAATTATATCAACAGATTCTATTATCTACTACTAATACGGAAATTAACCTGGTCATACGTACACGTGCACATACATGTACATGTATGTACAAGTTTGCTGTTGAGGGCCATAATCGATTTGGGACAGCATATGGACATTACACATACATGTACCTATCTGGGTTTAAGCGAGCAAAGAATCACTTTCTTACCTCCTTGTCAAGAGAGGCCTCAAGTCGCAGACTGCCAGGATTCATCATGAACTGTTTGGTAGCCTCAGCACTAGGCTGGGGCGCTGGCTCCTCTGGGGCATAGGTCAACTTACGAATAGCCAGACGGACGGAATTCCTGGAAATACAACAGCAAGTCTATTGTTAACTCAAACTAGTCAGTCAGCTTGCTCTGGTCTGAAGCTTTTTTCGTCTGACAATGTTGCGATTTCCCATAACATATAGGCGTTTTTGTGCTAGCTTTGTTTGTTTGGTTGTTTTCATTTTTTTTTGTCTTTGATGTTGTACGGAAATGAGATACCAAGCCTTGTGCTGTTAAAAGGCTACACTCTACATTTTCAAAGAGAAAACATGGCTTACTTAGGACAAATGAATCTCCCCAATGAAATACGCTTACACACTCTTTTCACTCATTACTAAATATCAAATTACTTTTCTTTTCTTTTTTTTTTTTCTTGGGGGGGGGGGGGGGGAGAGAATGCTAGTATTGCCATAATGGAGTACAACTGAAAAGCTGGTACTTGACCCGGGGTAGTACTTCTAACGTCTCAACAAACACGTACCTTTTGTGTGGCTTTTCATCTATATTCTCTGCCACGTAGGTTTTCAGTTCATAGTCCACGCCACATGGCTGTAAAACATACAATAAGACTGTCAGTTTACTTAAGGTTAGCGAAATATGGTGTCAAAATTTTCTTTCCAAACAAAGAAATAAAATGTTAATTCCCTGCTACGCAAGATGTAAAACACTGTTTTTGCCAAGTTAAATGAAAAAAAAAAAAAAACGGTGAATACAGTCTCGGTGTTCTCTAACAAGCCTGAATGTGGATGAGAGGGTTTCCCTTGAGATAAGTATCCCGCATTTGAAAATTTATAAGGCAACAACCTCTGTGATCCTCTTCCGAAGCTGGAAAGGTTGCCTGTTTAACAATGGGCTTGGCTTCCCTGACCAGAAGCACCATGGCCAGCGACACCCTGTAAGCGGTCTGTTCCTCAGGCAACCAGAACGGGTGCAGCAGATGCTGACCCAAGCACCCTGTAGCCAGAGCTATGTTTAATGTACTTAACCACTTAGTGTCTCTTTTAACCCTTGTGTACTTTTTAACTCTTTCCAGAGAAAAAATATGACAGGTCAACATCCTTCCTTTGTATGCTTTGGGTACATTGCACTCAAAGTATGCCCAAACAAGCTGTCTAGTTCCAATCTAACCTGGCATTGAAACAGTTAATATTCTGTGTCTAGATTGCAATTCAAATTGCAGAACTGCTCCAAAGCTGAACATTGAGATTTTTCTAAGTAAATGTAGTTCATCAGGATTCTGTGGAGGCAGGAAGGGGAATATAATGATTAGAACCAAATCTTCAGAACAAAATACATGTTGAGCACTTTGGACAAAACATTGGTATCATTAAACAGAGGTGTATCTGGCAAATACAAACATTATACAGAATACTTCTGCTGACAGTGGCTAAGCAAGACATTTAACATATAAACTTGTACAAAATTGAGAAATTCTGAAAGAAAACTTATAATAAATCATCTTGTAATGGTCATACTTTGATGAAATTTTCATGACTTTACTTCTCTCCAAGATTCAAACTACATTGTATCAAAAAATGTGTGTGCACGTCGAGCTTTGTTTATATTCTTGGTTATAGTAGCGGTAGTACACTCAACATCGGAGATTATGTGACCACTTTGACCAGCCAAAACTAAAAACAAACCTCACAAGAGCTACGCAAAGATATCCTGCTGGTTCATATGTTTTGTGTTCCTTTGTAGTTGTCAGACTCAGCTGAGCACAAAGTCCATTATGACAGAATACCACCACTAAAGTACATGTACATCAGTTCTCATTTCCTAAACCTGGTTACACAAAATATAGTTTCCTGACTGATATGAGCTCAGATGACATGTTTTAAATTACTTATTTCATTTATTTTTATTTTTTAAAGAGGAAGAGTTGATTATATATTTTGACTATTAATATTTCATTTTTTAAAAATACATTTTAACAATATTTTCCACACACATATTCTCTCTTGTCTTGTAATAAACTGTCACGGAGGTATCCTGAGTAACTGGCATTGGAAAATGTACACTTGATCACGAGTTAACCTTATCACTACCAATGCTCCTTCCAGTATCTACTAGAACATGACATTGCCATAGAATCCCACCAGCCTAACACCAATGCTAAAAACATATGAATGGATGGTCCTGCCCTGCCAAGACCGAAAAGTGGCCAAATTTAGAACTCTTCCAATAGAAAACAATGGCTTGTTAACAGCTCCCAAGACTGAATTGTGTCTGAAGACTGAAGTTTGACACCCATGCCTATGGTCAATGTGATATATTGCTTGCCAATTTTGTGAAACAAAATTTGACAATTGCCATTCGGCCTCAATATCATGGGAAAATGAGCTCCCTTGCTCAGTCTAATGCTAAATTTCTATTGTCTGAGCTCATTTTCCCATGGCATACAACGCTCTATCTATTAATTAACACATAAAGTGTTAATTCCAAAAAAACTGCAGATTAACTATATGAGGAAATATCCTTTTTTATTTCTATAGTCCCTAGTCAAGGCAATTGGAACAACAATTTTGCTGTTCCAATCAATGCAAGCCTGAGAAAATCACCAGTTGACCCACGTAGTCAACATTCCTTGCGGGTTTCCTTATTTGGGAAACCCCCTATCTTCAAAGAAAATCTCTTTGGAACAAACGTCATATCTAGGAAGAATATGCATGTTCAGCCATCCATGAAACGTAAACAATAACGTGTGTTACGTAACAACGATGGTTACCCCAACATATTTAAACAGGCTAACGCAGCTTTTTTGTCAGTTTGGTTTTCAAAGCTGATGAGAGTACGAGATACTCGAAACTAGTCCTTTGCTAAGAAAGGTAGCCTCAGCCATCTATGGCCTTTGCCCAGTCTGTATTTGCTTAAAATTTGACAAATGACCTATCAGTAGAAAGCCGAGACACTTTTCTCTCCAACTGCATGTATGTGTGTTTTAGATTGATGTACAATAGGTTTATGGCATTACTGTGTGGTTTCAGAGTATCTCCATCTAACCTCTGCAGAGGGTTACTGTGGCTTGACAGGTGTACATCATCAACAGAGGATTGTGGTGGTGGAAGGTATGGACCACCTGTGAATGGTTACAGTGATGAAATGGTTAATGTCACATGAAGGGGCTTACATGTTGTCATCATGTGACAAAGTTAAGAATTAGACTAAACTGATGGTCAAAGCTCCACCCATTCTCCCTGTCAAACTGGATCTGAAGCTTTCTCAGGTATTTCTTTTCTTGGGGGGGGGGGGTGTCTTCAAGGTATAAATGCCTGTGAGGCTGTCATCCCCCACCAGTATTAGGCACTGCCTCCTCCTGCCTCCCCTTCACAATCATCAAATTAAATGGGATCTCTCCACATTTGAAGCCAAATGTGCCGCAGTTGCCAGCATCCCTGCTGGCACGCGGTTCACTTGGCCCGCGGCACTGACCTCCACTCCATCTCAGCGAGCGATGATAATAAATCTTTATCAAGGTGAACCGCTTTGCAGTTTCATTAGCTTAGAAGTAATCCGATTTGGCCTTGGTCAAGAATTATCTGGCTCATTAATCCTGTGCAGCAGAAGAAGGGAGGGAAGTACCCGCCTCATTGGCACAGACAGCCACCTGTACAACTCACAGCTTTGTGACAATGCAATAGGCAGCCCCACAACTGACGTAATGTCTCACTTCAATGTTACATGTATTTCAATATGCTCTACTATTCGAAGTATCACCGAATATTATATTTGAAATTTTGTATATAACGATACCATGTTTATTCATTAGTCCCATGTTATAGTCTGGGGCACCTGTTAATTTCCTCATTAAATGACACAGTTTTTTTTCTTTTCTTTTTTAAAGCTATCACATTGTGTTGTCATCACATTTAAGTAAAAAGTTAAGATATAAAGTGCCTTGGTGTGAAATGAGGTATAAAGCTGATATTGATTTTCTAAATGTATGCTTTCATATTTTAACTCTTTCAGTGCCAATCACCACTAAAGTCGATTTACTTAAGTCAGTCTAGTCTGAATTATCATTAGGATCCCAGATTCATATATCCTCATTAAACGGCCTTTCATTCAAGTACCAGTATGCCTGCAGTTTCAGGGAGAATATCCCAGGTCAACAGCTTTTCTTCGCAAGCTTTGGGTGCATTACGCCCAATGCACTGCATACCAAGAAAAGCTGTTGATTCAGTCCAAATTTTGGCACTTAAAGGGTTAACAAACATACTGCTTTTGAGTGCAATAAAAATCATTTCGAGGGATACACGTGTACATATGAGACATGTCCCGCTTGGCCAAGCATGATGTAAACTAAAACAATCAACTCTGACAGACTGGACACCCCTTGCTTTGCACACACATGGCTCCTGTGCCCTTGAAAATCAGGTCAAGGTCACCAACATGTAATCAGTCAAGAAATAGTGTCAAGATACAACTGAGGTAAATTTGAGTTTGATGTGGATTGTGAGTCATGTGATATTTTCCTCATTAGGGTTCTGCCAGGGACAGTCGGAGAAGCTGAATACAGTCAACACCCTTTGTTCGTTCATTTCTGACACCCACAAGGCGCGAAAGGCCAGTTACGTGACAAACGCAATGCGTGCCGGAAAAGACGTTGACTTAGGGTATTCTCTCTGGAGCTAAAATGTTAGGTATTTAGGTCTACAATTGGAGCTCATTTCAATTTAAATTTCTCGCATGTCCCGGGCTAATTAAGCTTGAGAGAATGGTTCACAGTCAGTTGATGGTATTCCGTTTCTGTAGGTCACTTGTTACCTGATCTTAGCCGTCAACCACTACCTAATTGTATGCATCTTTATGGCAATACAACCATTAATTTACCACCATTCAAGCCAGCCCCATGAACTTCTCTTGAAGGAGAGAACCTTGTTCACTGAGTTCATTTCATAACTGACTCTGGCATGCTCATTTGACCTTCATTGACGTAATCATGTAATAAAAGTTGATGAAAGAATGGAGTCTATGTCTTATTGAGTTTCTTCAATAATGCACAGCCTGGTAAAGTCAGCGCTGGAATCTTAGCTCTTTGTTACAATTAAGGCCAAGGTAACACAGGGTTAATCTGATACTTCATGAAGTGTGAAAAAGACTCCCACACACTGATCAAATGTTACCACTTACTACTTTCCATGTGTTATAAGAATACCAGGATTTTTAAAAAATGTATTTGTGTATTACTTGTGAAAAAGGTTGATTGTTTTCCATGGAAAATAAGGAGACCTCCCTTACCCCCTATGAGCCGTAATTCCTATGAAGCACTCGGATAACGTTTGAGCATCCTTGATCAAAACTCATCCATCAATGCTAATATTGTGTGTACAATTTCATACCACAATTGCATTTTTGTGACAAGGCGTTAGGGACCATGGTGATGAACTAATGGTTCAGTAGCTCAAGACCTCATTGGTAGTGTTGAAATCTCACCCTTATATTCCCACTCGGGAGACAATTCCCACCTTAATCAGATTGGACTAGTTATTCAAGTGTATACATTACTAAAAGGCTGGAGATGGCTGATTAAGTGGTGCTCCCTGGTGGCCAGGTTTGCAGTTATAAAGATGTAAGGTGGCATAACAAGACTGGAATGTCTGGATGAAGCAGTGTGCCTTTGTTATGCATCAATACTGTCAGGCTTCGTAACACAGCAAGCACAGTAAATATAGCGGCAGTCCCCCGTGGTACTGACAACATACGGCAAGGGCCTTGTTATCTTTGGCTGCATTGTACAAGAAGCCAATGTCATCATTGAATGCCCTGGATATACTAACTGGTCTTTTGGCAATTGCAGATTCTCCAAGGATCAATACATACAGTGTACCATTGTTGCAAGTTGCCAACTTACAATAAGAGTCACTCTCAGAGGCAGAAGAGTACTATCAACAACTTGTCACAAACTATGGGAATAATGAATTCTCTTTCTCTTCTCTCTTTTTTTGTTTGTTTTTTGCTTTTTATTTATTTTTGTTTTTGTTTTTTTTGTTTTGCAATGGGAAACACAAGAACAAAGTGGCCACAAATGTTGATGAATCTCTTTGCTCTCCACAGGTAGACCACTTTATCTTCATTACTGTATGTAATGCTCTGGACACATGCAGACGGCGAAAAAAATGCATGAGAAGACAGACAGCAATATGTCTCACCTTTCCTGTGTCACCGGGTGCTGGCTGCAGAGTTACCGACGCAGGACACACAGGGGGCAACTACAAAATACAATTACACATACACATGAATAAATGAATATATATATATATATATATATATATATATATATATATATATATATATATGTATCAAGTCTCCTTCCTTTAGCATATAATCAATGGGGATACGTAAATCCAATTTTTTTTTCACACATGCACTATGTATTCGTTTTGTCATTAGATTGGGGATCTTTCAATTCCCCCAACTATAAAGCTTGACACCAAATACTGAAATAAAGTGAAAGCCTAGCTCTTACATCACCCAAAGTGAGGATACAAGGACAGGTGGTCTTTCTGATGAGGAACGTGATTGGTAACCCACATTCTTGACATAAAATTGAGGCTTTTTTATTGTTTTATTTTAAAAAGAAAATTCATTATTTTTTAAAGACTGGTGATGCCTGACAATATATTACCCGGGGTGATATCTGACGAGGGAAGCTTTAAAACTGATGGATCACCCTGGACTTGTCATATGTATTTTTATGGTTGAAAGAAACTTCAGAATGCTATACTCGTCTGTGTGTTTATGATCACACATATCACTGTTGTACATCAAATCAGACTCAAGGATGCAACCAGCATCAGTGAAAAAATCCTGTTATTGTCCCTATCCATTAGTACCCTCCCTAATTACACCAATTTTGATTCTTTCAATCAAAACCTGGCCTCTTTTTAATTTAGGAATTTACATGTATGTGAAAAATCCTAAATTAAGAAAAATTCATAAGGATTTACATCCCCCAAAACTTTTTTCTTCAGTGCTGAAATTGTACGAAGAAAATAATCTAGATGCATTCAATTATATCTCTTAAGTACTCTCAAATATATTCATGCTTCAATGACTGTTGCACACACTTTACAGGTGAAGTTTAAATACAAAGACATTAATTTGGTCTCGACATTGAGAGAGTTTCATTGCTATAAATGTGCTTTTAACCTTTTGCCTAGAAAGCTTGCCTGCACAGAGGACCTTCTCTAGGCTTCTGCTTCCCAGTCTAGTGCTTTCCCTAGCAATATACATGAACAAACATCAGCAACAATCACAGTAGAGTCTGTTTAACAGGCAACTGATAAGCTAGCCTTAGGACTATGTTTTCCTGGTGATCTTCTACAGGCCTTTATCATCCAACAAGGCTAAAAGATGATATCTAAAAAAAGTCAACGACAACATCTGAAAATGGATGCAAATTGCTGGAGCCACACATACAAACAGTTGGCATAGCAATGGATTGATCAGGTCTCTGCCTGTACTTTACAGGTCCCTGTTATTTTTCAGTGGATGTACTGCCTTTAATTTTTTAAGTACAATGTACATTCACAGTGAAAATTTCTGCAATACATGTAATACGTATGGACAAAAAAAAACCTTACAACAGTCGTCACTGACAAGACTGGATACCCCCTGCTTGAATATTCATTGGTCTCTGCATGGGGACCACTGATTGGTAGTTTGATGTGGCTGGTGAATGGAGAAGCCAGTATACCCAACCACACAATGACATACCCTTTGGTAAGAAGCAATAATCATGTCAAGTTGGAGGAAGATTTCGGGTCCACACAAGAATATGTCTATTTGACAAATGCTTGTCTACTGACAAATGGCCACTGTGACCTTGACCTACATAGCTCAAGGTCATGGTTGCCTCATGACACATCATGTAGCTAAGGAGAATAAGCATACAAAGTTTTAAGAAACAAATTTCACTCGACTTGAGACACGCAGTCACCCATAAAAGGCAACTCACAGACGGACATGGTGAATGACATACCCTTTGGTAAGAAGCAATAATCATGTCAAGTTGGAGGAAGATTTTGGGTTCACACAAGAACATGTCTTGACAGACAGACGGACATGGCGAAACCAGTATACCCACCCTTCCGGGGGGTATAAAAGAAAAGCATACCACAGGGTGAATGCTGAACAGATATATACACTTTACATAAGCCACATAAACGTACTTCGAAGTAGAATGGATAAGCATTGGGTCCCAGTTTTTTTATGAGTCTTTCTTGTAGCCTTGTTAAGGGTTTCTGCTGCTCCTTGTTTGGAGGATACACTTGTGTTGATGCCAAGAACAGATCTTTACGAAATGTGAGTCCGAGAACATCTAAGTCTTCCCGTCCATAGCGGAATGCCGCCAGTATATGTGCATACACCTTTCTGTCTTTGAGGTATTCGGGGTCCACCAATACAACGCCATCTGCAGGGAAAAAAGTAAAACATGTAATCACTGTACATGCTGTTTGATGTGACTATATGTCTATCTCTGCTGTCTCTGATGGTTTCAAGCTCATGCACTCTCTGAATTTGAGCATGCAGAATTACAATTTTTTTGCCAATTTAGCTTTTATATATTCCTCTCGCCCTCCACAAAGTAGTCCTAGGTCAAGAAAATATTAAGTTTCTACTAAAATATGTATCAACACCATGCCAAAATCAACTGTTACAATAATGCATTTCTGGTCACATTATTGTTCATCAATCTTTTAATATTTCAATTAAATTTGTTGATAAATGATCATGATGTTTCCAAGGATACTCTGTGCTCACACTGGCAACAAAAAAAAAAAGTTCAATGGCCAAATCACTATCATCTATTTTGTAGTGATTGTCTCCACCGGCATAGAACTGAAATGTCACAGCTCAATGCTCCCTGTGGAATTGTGGTAAATTTTTATGTGGCCACATGAAACAATATCCCAGTTTATCATCAGCACCCACACTATTTTTTCCACAATATTATTTATTAAAAATTTATTAGCTTACAGGTATCGGGTGTGGGGTGGGAGTGGGGGTGGAAACTGGATCAGACAGCCTATAAAATAGAGTTTGGGCCTCCAGTGCCTCTGGTGAGAGCCATAAAAACTACTTAAAACATGTTACAGTATTCTTGCAACTGCAGCTGGTAATTCCACAGAGGTTTGCTTTTCACACTACTGAGGTTTTTACAAGGTGGGTGGGTGGCTGGTGGTCCCCCCCCCCCCACTCATCACATTTTTTTTTTACCACTGATGATAAGCTTTTTTATGTGGCATTACAAAAACTTGACCTGTAGATTCAACTACTAACCTGCAGGGTCAATCCCAGTTTGATGATCTGTAAAGTCATGCTTATCGGTTGATATACTCACATAAAGGGTCCAGGCGAGTCAGGTGGTCTATAAAATGATGCTTGTAAATTGATATGCTTGCCTGATTGGTCAATATAAGTCAGGTGATCTGTAAGATCATGCTTGTAGATTGATATACTCACCTGATGGGTCAATATAAGTCAGGTGATCTGTAAGATCATGCTTGTAGACTGATATGCTCACCTGATTGGTCAATATAAGTCAGGTGATCTGTAAGATCATGCTTGTAGACTGAAAAACTCACCTATTGGGTCAATGTGTGTGAGATGATCTATAAAGTCACGCTTCCCTAGGTACACTGTTATCTGAAAAAGAAACCAAGAACTCTGTGTTTGTTTGCAGAATTGATTTCTAACAACTAAGTCTGTGTGTGAAATTTTTGTCAGATGGAGCTATCTTTTGTCTGTATTATGGTGCTGTTTTAAGTCTGATCGACAGTCAGACAGAGGGACAGATGATATATGTATCTATGTATAGCATATTGTATCAATAATCCACAATTGGGCCTCACGAAAGTGTGAACCCTTCATCAAAATAAAACATGCTTTCATAACATTCCTACAATACAACTGGGCCAGGAAAAATGTGGCTTCTAAATTATTACAAGGGCTACATTTGCCTCCGGTAAAAACAAAAGGCTGCATCTTGACTTCAGTTGACAATGCAAGCTCAGCTATTTTTCACAACTTGTCCTTACAGACGTTAAACATTCAAGTATAGATACTTAATGCATCTGCATCCCTCAATCCAAAACACAATATAAATGTTGACCTGGGTGGTGGGCAACAGACCAAATGTTGTCCCTTGGAAACCATTATCAGCCGCAACCAGACTAAATGTCATTCCGAGGAAACCGTTTTCAACATCGACTTTTGGTCGAGGTCAACAATGGTTTCCTCAGAGTGATATTCGGTCCACTGCCCACTATCCAGGTCAACATTTATTCTCTTGCACTGAAGTCTTACTGCCTCATGCGAACAAAAGAAAACATCAACAGGAAAGAAAGAGCAAAGGAACCGATAGTGCGAAGGATAGTAAGTCAGTGAAGAAAAGCCGTGGACAATACGAAAAAGGTACGCATGGGTAATCGCTTATTCACATGTGGCTAATTACGCAGGCACAAATCTGATTGGTTCGGATGTTCTCCTAGGGACTACCCTGTGACATACAGTGACATAATAACTTAGCTGCAATATCAAAATGGCAAACATGGGCTTCGTTTCCGTGATCGATTCTCACATAAATATCACAATATCTGATTTGTTCAAGTGCCATCATGGATAAGAGTACAAGAACAGATATAATCTGTCAATGGAACACATTATTTCAGGGCATAAATCTCTATTTCAAGTGTCAACGGTAAGATCCACATGGATAATCGAATCAATGATCGTTCATGGACAGGTGTATGGCATCGGGTCATGCACTTCAATTGGGCATGTGACAGATCGAACAAATGTTACCCATTGTCAAGGGTACTCGTGGTGCCACATTGAATGTCCCATGGCTGATATCCAATCAGATTACTTCATTCTTACTTAAAGTGCAAGAAAACAGACTGATGCATCTGGAAAAGGAGAAACAAGGGATGCATGGACTTGACGACATGGTACCATTCAGTCTCAACATTACGGGGGAAGTGGGCACTCCTGCTCTGTCTACTGCTTTTTTTTTTTTTTGTTACTCACTTCCCCTTGACATCCATCAGTTAACTGCTACTAACACATACAGTGTTGAACAGCGAAAAGACTGAAAATTTGTGACATGAAGTTGTATCAGCACAATTTGACATGATTCTTGATACCAAGGGCTTGCAGGAAATATCTGCATCCCTGGATCACATCTGCCTAATAATTCTTGCATCGCCATGTGACAGTCGATCCTTATATTCAGAAGACTTTTTGATTTAACCTCTACAGTGCCAATCTCGTCTAAAGTCGATTTTCTTAAGTCAAACTGAGTCCGAATAATCATTAGGATCTCAGATTCGTACTCCTCATAAAAAGATCTTTCAATCAAGTACCAGCTTGCCAATAGTTCCAGAGAAAACCTATTGACTCTGTCCAAAATTTGGCACTTAAAGACTTATTAACTTTTCCGGATCACTTTCACTGCAACCGCAATTACACTGACTAAGGTGTTTACTCTGCCATTGTGCTTTGTTCTGCATGGTCTGCCTAACATAAATTGGGATTTCCTGATTGGCCAAAAGTTGTCCAAGCGATTTCTACCCAAATGCTGTATAGAGACATATGATGGACTTCCAACACTTTGATCTTTCTTGGTAAGTTGGAATGTGGCCGCAATAATTATTAGCTGTGATCCACAATTTTTCTTGGACTGACCTTTTCAAAATGTAGAAATAATAAAGAATAAGCACCAGGCTATCTGCCAGAAAGTTTTTAGGGTACACAGACATTCTAGTGCAATGGATATTCTCCCAAACAAGGTTGATAACAGTGATTGACTTTCAAATATATTTTCAAATGCAAAATAGGTTAGAACATCACATAATGTTATACTTTACAGGGCAAACATAAGTACCATCACAACTTTGATAGCTATGCTTTTTCATGCTTTTAACCATCTGGTAAAAAACCTCGAGCGTAGAATTAATGCATTGGCTGCAGTAACAGCAACTGAAACCTACAATTCCATTTGAAACAAAATCTTGTCAAGGGTATCTTTAACCCGTTCCAGGTCAGAGTACATCTGAGTCAACAGCTTTCCTTGGGGCAGGTTGGGAGCAATCAGCCCAACCCGCACCAAGGAAAGCTGTTGATCTAGGGCATGTCATCATGAATGGTCTTACATACAAATCTCAGCATAAATGTTTTCAAGTGACGAGAAACTCAAGTAAAAATGTGAAAGCAGATGAAAAATTACATCCGGGTGCCTTTGGGCAATTTGAGCAGGAATGGGTTAACCCTTCTCTGATCACATTAAGACCGAGTCAACAGCTTTTCTTGGCACTGATTGGGTGAAATGTATCCAACCAGTGCCAAGTGAAGCCATTTACTTGGGGATGAAATATCATTCAAGGACTTCTCTACAATTATCATTGAAAATGTACTCCACTCACAAGAAATGTTTATTTAAGTAAAAAAGTTCAAGCAGATGATAATTTACATCCAGGCACTTTTGGGTGGTCTCATTGGGAAAGTATGCATAATATCAAACTCAAGTTCAGCTGCCATGATATCACTGATAAAGTTACAGTGTTTCCTTTCAAGCACAAAGGTGCATATATATGATAAATAGAAATAAACTTGTGACCCCAAATTTTTACAAGGTAAAACAGCCCCTGCAAATCCAAGAAGAGGGAGGACCTTAAATCTTGATTAATTTGATTTATTGAAATTCTATATCCCTGTGACCCTTTGAGAATACTGGGACCACCCTTCCCCCCCCCCCCCCCCCCCCCCCAAAAAAAAAAGAATAATAATAATATCTGAAAGAGTATGGAAAAGCCTCAGAAAAAACAAAAACAAAGCAAACTGGAACCCTGCTTTTATATGCGGCAATTCAATAAGGTGAAAAGAGTGTGGGGTGTCCTGTCAATAGCACATCTTAACAACAGATGGAACCACCAGTACACTTCCACCAATTAACCAGCAAGTGAAGGTGGAGGCATCTTGGGGGATATACAATCCTAACTCCTCTGGTTGCATCGTCACTGCCAAAAGGACGTGGTGTGTCATGTAACAAGGTTCTTTGTGCTGGTGGCTCCATCTGTTGGTGACATACACTCTTAATTTTGCACAACCTGTGGTGTATTTTCCATGCCAGTTCAATAAGAAATAACAGAACAGTTACATGTTTAATCCTTCAAGTTAATTTTAAGCATTTGTCAGAGCAGATTATGATTGCAAGGTATAACTGACAAGAACAAATATTATATTTACAACAAGTGAGCCTACGTTTATTCATAAAAGAGCACTGACTACGGCAGGCAATACTGTCCTGCTCTATTATATTGCACAAACAGACCACGAGACGTGCAGATTTAATGCCAAGTCTGGTGCCCTGAAATATTGCTTTTGTTGGGGGTGAACAAGGGTGAAATTGTATTTCTACAGTCAGTTTGCCTGAGAATGAACATTCATGTACGTATAAATAATGAGTTTAGCAATTCATTATCCATGAAAAAGTGGCTAATATTCACATTAATCTATTTGTCTACAGTGATATTTAAATCCTGACTTTAAAGAGACACACTTTTTCAGTAATCAGAAGGTAAAGTATTGTGCCTTACCCCCTACCCCCCACCCCCTTTCCTGTAATGTGTCATTAAGTGGGCAAAGCCACAGCTACAGCAACGTCTTTCCTGTCTGTGTTTGTTCACTTCGGCCCTGTCTGCACAAGATCAAATTTGTCTCCGGCTTACTAAAAGTACGTCTGTTGGCATCTGACTTCCAGTCACATCACGAGCAAGTCATTTCATCTACAGCAAAAGGAAAAAGCCATTCTCCAACCGTCACATATGGCCACCGCAAACTGGCCTTGTATGGCAGCTAACACCTTTCCTTTTAACAATTCTGACGCACTTATGAAAACTGTCAACTCTGTCGTGCTAATTTTCAATTCCAGGCAACATGAACACATTGGTGCTCCTGTAATACTGGAGCTATTTGTACACAAGAAGGTCTTGGGCAGTTCGGATCCTTACACTTCTGCCAGGTATTAACCCTTTCCCCCCTGAATTGACACTTGAGTCAGCAACTTTCCTTGGCATGAGTTGGGCATTAAGTGCCCAACTCATGCTAAGGAAAGTTGTTGACCTGAGGCACGTGATCTTGATAGGGCTCATCCACAATTCTCAGTCAAAACTATTTTTCATTACAGTTGAAATTGAAGTTGAAAACACTGAAGTAGATGACATTTGACCACCAGCTGATTTTGGCTGGTTTAAGGGGAAAGGGTTAAAAGTGTACGTACAAAATACACTCTGATATTGCACACACATACACATCAATGGGACCTAAAGGCTTGTCCCTGTGGAAAGTCTTACCTACAGAATATTCCCATTCTAGGAATTTTTGCTCCTTTCTTCCTGAAACTGGCTGAAACACCCTCATGGTCAAACATCATCTGTTTCAATCTTTCTTGACTAATTTCAATCGTACATGAAAAATAACAACCAAAAAAAAAAAAAAAAAAGATGATCCAAAAGATCAATGTCCCCTGCCACATCCACAGCAATGCCACCTGGTGAACAAATTTGTGTGACCCTTCTACAAGGAATATTTCCACCAAGTTTCAGCATAATCTGAGTGATGGTTTTGGAGAAGTCAAAAATAGTGAAAACACAAAAAAAGGCATAAAAAATTAGAAAAGAATTGTACCACCACCTGTTGAACAAATTAAGGTCTACCAAGTGGTTTCAGAATAGATTTTTTTTCAAATTTTACCACAAAATCAACAAAAAAATTCATATAAAATCCAAAAATCACTGGACCATGACTATTTGGATTAACTTGGTACAGACCCATCCAAGGTACATTTCCACCAAGTCTGAAGTGAATATGGCTGAGTTTAGGAGAGGAAGTCGAAAATGTGAATTACCAAAGCAATCCACATTAACTTGCATAGTCATCAACAGGCATGTATGCATTGGTGACCTTGAGGTCAAGGTCACCCACAAACAATCCCAGCCAAGGGTTGACCTAGATGCATACTCGGGCCATGTTTGAGGGAAACTTAATCATAGCCTGGAAAGTTATCAGCTGTGACGGACACAACGGACGGACACAGCCCCTATCCCTACTATTCCTATATCCCCCTATACCACCTTTGGTAGACTTGCTCAAGTCTCACTGGACTGTCTCCCGTATTTTATTCAAAATAAAATTAATTGCAAAAATAAATTTTTCAAGTAAACACACGTGGAAGCGTTATTCGGTTACCATACAGGTAGGCCCTCAAACCTGGCTAATTGGCGTGGAACGTGTCTATAACCAGATAACACGGACTCCAGATGATTAGCGCCGGGCGGTCTGCACTGTGTTTCTTATCACACAGACATGCGAGCGGTCATAATGCACCCCTCTTCAGAAGCTGTTAATTGAGCTACTGTGTAATGAAGTATTAATTGCACTGCCCGAGTCAGGCGGAGGGCGTCCAGTGAGACTTGTCAAACTTGCCGGCTTGTCGCTGCTATGAATTATTCATGAGCAGTCAAGCACGTGACAGATTCAAGGCCGTCTCAAAAACCTTGTGTTGACTGTTGTTTATTTACGTGCAAGCATGCACATTTTATTGTAGAGAAACGTCAGTTCTTGCCGATGGCTATTTCGAGCGGAGTTAAAATGAATATTTTCCTTCTACGATGATTTAAATCAATGACCGGGTCGTTGCTTGTGACAATTTGAATGATGTAACTTTGCAAAACTGCGCAAAAATAGGGTGATTTCATCGTCTCTATCTCGATTTTTTTTTGTCTCCGCGCCATGTTGTTTATATCGTTAGAATGCTCAGAACCTTGTCTATTTTAACAACAAGCTCTCCCATTGGCTGAAACAAAAGTATTTTAGCGGGAACACCTTCAAAACTGCTTCTATTTCAAACAGATGCGTCGTTATTTTAGTCGGAAACTACAAGGGCCCAGAATCGATCACATGGTGTTCGCTATCTAATCAAAAAGTTTTTCTATCGCTGTTTCGTTCGGTAGAACTCGCTGCCTCGTGTTGTGAAGTCTGGCTTGAAAGATGGTAGCCCCAAGGGACCTCCCCTCGCTCTGCTAAGCTAGGGGAGGTCCCTTGGGGCTAGAAAGATGGGTGACATTTGTGTGAACACAAGTGGTTTAAACATATTTTATTCGTAGAATACAATTGGGAAGGAGGGCAGAGTGACAAGTGACGATTACGGACAATTTATTAAAGCAAGGAACAAAATTTAACGCTGTAAATTGGTGAGAATGACAACATATACTACCACTGTACCAGTCTTTGCGTACATTAGAGTAGAGGGTCCAATTTTTTCACGGAAAGAGAGTAAAATACGCCAGCCGCAGGTAAACATGGCTCGGGTGAAAATACCGCTGCCGCGTGTTTATCATGCTGACAGTTTGTCAGTAACTGCGATAAAGTGTGTTTATGGACTATTTACTGCAGCAACAAGCTCAACCACTATAGTTGAATGGCAATTATAACACACAACCGATCTTTAGAAAAAAATAAAAGAGGAACCATCGTTCGTGACGCTAACCAAGAAAAATGCACGGACCGGTACCCATGCAATTGTATTCACACAGGTTTGACCGCTTTGATCAAATCGTGATTGAGATCGATATATTTCCATTGTAGGGTGTAGGGCAAGAGTTTTTGTTTAAATTGACAAAAGAGCCACATAGAAATGTAGAGGTCTTACTCAACAAAACTTAAATCATGACGTGGATCATTTTACATTAATGCAAAAATAAAAAAGTTGTGGCACTGATTTGACTTCTAAGATCCCGCAAAACCCGGATGTTGTGACGTCACTCCCACTGAATTGATGGTAGTCCAGAGTGGGCTTGTGCAAGTTTGACAAGTCCCTGGTGTCGGCAGCCGGAGGGAGACGGTCAGCTTTGTCTCGCTTGAGTGGCCAGTGACTAGCCATGCATTCATCGAAGGCCACTTTCCACTCGCGATGATAATGGGATTAGAACTGACCAGGACTCAATAGCTGCTACTGTTGAAACCGACACGGCGGCAGTGTCGACAGTTAAAAAAAAATATAATAATAATAGTAGGACCTACTTAATAACACCGTGTAGTTGGCATAATATTATTCAGTTAACTTTGTGGAGGGGAAAATGTATCGCACTTCTGGGTGGGACCGCGGGATGGGAAAATAGGGACATGCACCAGGGACTTGTGCAAGTCTACACCTTTGGTGGCGGGGGACAATATGAATGAGAACTGTACATAAGACCTATCAAGATAATGTGCCCCAAGTCAACAGCTTTGCTTGGCATGGGTTGGGTGCTTAGCACTCAACCTGCTGCAAGAAAATCTATGGACTCTACCTTAAATTCAATCCTAATTCATGAGGCAAACTCATTAGGCAAGAATTGGTTCAGACTTTTGTCAGGAAAACACACTTTAAGTACTGTGTTTCATACTGGGGCCAAGTTGAATGTAACTACAGACACACAGCTGAAGGGATACATCCCACTTTAACGTGGCCTCTCTCAATACACTTGCAAGGTGCTCCCTAAATGCACTGGAAAGTCAAGCAATCAGACTAGATTGCACAAAAGGTCATTGATCTGTGCTTTAAATAATTTAGTCACTGCACTCCCATTTTGATTACGTTACGGAGGAAGAGCTGTGCACTATACCTTCTGGTATATCAAAATGATAGTCACTTGTGCAAAAATTACTTCAAACACATCCATGCACATTGCAACAAGTGTTTTTTCCCCCAATGGTCACTGTTCCATGGTCTATAACGGTAGCAGAAATTACAAAACTGAGCACTAGAGACGGCACTCTAAATTTCCATTTGTCTGCTGTCCATGACATTTATTTTTAATGCTGACACACAAAGAGGTCTCACTGGCTCGTATGGAGCACTGGAGGGTGTCCATACAAAAAACAGTAATAGGAAAAGATGTACAAATCTTAATGTGCTTTCCGATTAGGTAATCATTACACAGAGTTACCCAGCATGCTGGGAAATCTTAGCTCAATTCCAGTGATTGTTGTCGCACAACAACAGATTTCTTCCATTCAATGCGAGCCCGGCAACCAAACTGGCATTTGTCTTGTGACACGAACCTTGGTTTTACCTTAATAAATATCCTGTGCATGTCGCAAAAAATCATTTTGTGCAGATTGATGACATGTCAGTGATATGCACATCCCCTGATGATTACTGCCACATAACACCCACCCGCATGCTACCTGACTATGTTGAGGGGGAAATAACCCCAAAGAAATTCATAAAACGTTGCCCAAGGATGGTGGTACGGCTGTTGTCCTGGCATTTGTGGAGTGAATTCTAATCCACAGCTCAATGACGTTATTTAAACTCAATTCAAATTGGCATTGCATGACAGCTTGTATGTCCCAAAACTATGACACAAGTTTAACTCTTTCAGTGCCAATCACGTCTAAAGTCAATCTATTAGAGGGAAACTAGCCTGAATTATCATTAGGGTCTCAGATTCGTATTCCTCATAAAAAGACATTTCGTTCAAGTACCAGCATGACTCTAGTTCCAGAGAAAATGTCCCAGGTCAACAGCTTTTCTTGGCACGCATTGGGTGCATTGAGCCTAATGCGTGCTGAGGAAAGCTGTTGATTCAGTCCAAAATTTGGCACTTAAATGGTTAATACTTGTGAAAGGGAGGGGGGAACCAAAACTTGTGAACAGTGTTACAAAACACTCCAATTTCCACTGCACTGTGAACAGTGTTACAAAACACTCCAATTTCCACTGCACTGTCTAGCAAAGCCCAGAAAATAAATATTTTATACACTTTAATAAAATGCTTCAAACGAAACTATGAGGGAGGTTTACTGTGAGTTATGGTCCGAGTGGACATACAACTGATGAGTAGCTCTTTTTCTGCATGCTCTGTACGGTAGCTCGTTAACTCTCAGTCTTACAGAATATCCCCCCCCCCCCCCAAGATGACCCTTCCCTCTCAGGATTAACTCATTCCATACTATGGTGACAGGCACTGGTCAGTGGTTCTGGCACTGCCTGGCAAGTCATGCAGCATGACTTGCCAGGCAGTGCCAGAACCACTGACTTAAAACTATAGGCATGTTGGTACTTGAATGAAAGCTCTTTTCATGAAGAATTTAAATATGCAATTGTCTTCTTAAATGTAGGTAAATATACGGAAAAATCAGGGACTGGTATGGAATGAGTTAAGACAAGAGTTAACAGTTTTCTCTGATGTTGGTTTATACCCAGCCTGACCCAGGTAAGCTATTAACCCCATGCTTGCTGTCTTGATGGGTTTTGTGACTCTCATTTGTTATTTTCCATTAACCATTTTGATCCCAGTCTGGCAGAAACCTTATGTAAAAGTCAAAATGACAAAGTTACAATACTGACAAACAATACTTTAAAAAAGAACAATTTCAACTACACTGACTACATCATGCACCAGCAGACTCCATCCTAAGATGTGATATAAAATAGCTTTTCCTTTTTTGTTTTTTGGGTTGCTCGAAACCCCCCCCCCCAAAAAAAAAAAAAAAATTAAAAAAGCAGTGTCTCTTCTAAACTTGGTCAGTTCAGCAGGCAACATTTTTGGTATCATTTTGTGATTTCTAGCTATGAATATACAACTAAGAATGCAGCTGTCCAATTTTGATTCCCTGGACATAAGGCACCTGGGAATAACATTAGCAAACAGTTATTAGCAAAAGGCCTAGTAGAATAAGACTTCCTTTGGTCCCTTTATTAATTAGCTTAATACATAATTTGCATGCAATAAGAGAATTAAAGGGAAAGAATCAGGCTGAGGGCAATGATAGTTTTGAGCCAGAATGAGCCCTGCCTTGAAGCAGCTGGTGATTTGTTGAAGAAAGGGACTTTTCACAACAGTGATCCTCAAAGTACAACCTGCAGAGGTCCCCACCAGTCTGACCACTTTTTGCAAGCTTGTTTACACACAGACACACACATGCATGCCACATGCACACATATACACATACACACACACACACACACACACACACACACACACATACACACACACACACACACGCACACACACATTTACTTATGAGCTATTGCATTTTACCCCTTCAACAAAGTAACCATTGTCACCTGCAAACCCATGTAGCAACTGAGCAGTAAACTTAACATCATGCTTTTGGTGAAAGATGTGTAATGAAGTTGTTTAAATAGACCTGGCAATCTGGGACCCTGGCAAGACTCACTCTACACAGTACAGTTATGTCAGACTGAATTTCACAAAGAAAATATTCTTACCTTAGAATTGGGACTACTTTTCTTGAAAACTCTGCAAAAAACAAAAGAAAGGGGTGGTTAGGCATGCATTAATGTCAACATGGGAATGAACGAGACAAAATGTGATTTCATGATTCACTTACTCTGTGCTCAGTTAGTCAAAGTAGCACTCAGAATATGACACTTTCCCTGGTCCAAAAACAAGTAAAACATGCAATTGACAAATCAAATTGCCAGTGCACTGGTCCAAATATTACATACACTTTGGTCAGAATGATATTAACCCTGTCCCACTTGAATTAAGACTGAGTCAACAGCTTTCCTGTGCCCAACCCATGCTAAGGAAAGCTGTTGACCTGGGGTATGTTATCTTGATAGCTCTCACCTGCAATTCTCAGTCAAATTGTGTTTCATACCTACTGAAATCAGTTGAACACACTGAAGCAGACAACATTTGACCACCAGCTGGTTTTGGCCAGTTCAACGGGAAAAGGGTCAAGTTTTATCAAAGTTACTTATAGAGTAACACGTTTTGTTTATTTCTGAAAGTGTAAAGCGTGAGTGCATATTTTCACAATTTGCCTGGCAATTCATCATCCATTTGCCCTGCCTGCAGCTGTAGCATGACTGGCCAGACAAGGCCAGAAGCAAAGGCACGGTACAAGACATGGTACTACCTATGATCTCTTACTGTGATCCTTTGTGAAGTTAGAGGATGTGTCTTCTCACCCAATGTTTGGTCGACATGCAAATACAGGACAGCAATCAATCCACTGCATTCATTCGAATAAGCGCACAGGCTCTAATAAACACACCCCCCATTTGTTTTGGAAAAAAAAACCCACTAAATAATATAGAAATTCAATGAAACTAAGCTTCAAATTTATTTAATGCTCCTAATTTTAAGGCAAACTGAGCATTTTATTGCTGCACTTTTTCTAAGCGCACTGTGCATTTATTAGAATGAATATGGTATTTTAAAAATATCAATGGTTTATCCACTCATTCAAGTAACATGCATCAAATAATCAACACCTGGTTCAGGTCGATAACAATACTTCTGACAACGGCACATGCCGTTATTCAAGCTAGGCAATACCACTTGTATTTGTGAAGGAGTTTCCAGTCAATATGTGCAAGTAAAGGTCAATACCATACCTGTTCTTTGCTTCAAGATGTTGACAGTCATCCATTGTATGAGTATTAAACACATAAAAATAATATTTACCTTTGCTTTAAATTTGAAGACCTGTTCGGTCTATACCCACTGAACCTTACAATGTAACATATGAAAGCTCTCTATGTTTCTGCCACTAATTCATAAGCCACAACTATAATACTGATTTGATTCTATTAAATTCACAGAATCATTTTCATATGACTCAGTAACCTAAAACTTTGACCTTTAAATCCATTCACACAAACACTTGACACTCTCAAAACTGGGTAATTCCAAGGTAATCTTTTCATTTTTCATCCTATGGTCGTATTTTGCTACACATGGCCTGTCGCTATGACGATGTCCTTGTTGGCTTGTCCACATGTACATGATCCCTATTTCTGTCTGCCTTGCATTGACATCATGAGCTTAGCGCCTCATAAATAGCCATCAAGTTATGACCGATCAGGGTGAGGGTTTATCTAATACAAGTGCCGCTGGCTGTGCCCAGCCAGGTAATTATAACAAATTAAACTGACGTCAAAGGAGGTATATGTAAAAGGAGAAAGAACATCCATTTTAGACCAGTTTGAACAAATGTCCAAGTTACCTAAGGCCTAGCAGAAATACATGTGTGGTTCACGTAACCAGACTGACCCTACTGAAAAAGCTCGACCCTAAATAAATTTTATGAAACATCAAAAAAAAAAAAAAAAAAAAAGAAAAGAAAAGAAAAAAAAAATAAGTGATGAATTTGGTAAAGATTTGGAATTATCTATCTGGCAAACCTATTTAATCATGCTCTATGTTTATTTTAACTAATGTCTAAATGTCTTACAGTACCGTCTAACTGGAAATCTCTGTAGCAAAGATTTCCTGAAGCTTTTTTTCCAACTTCTTATCATAAAAAAAAACACTTACATTGGATCAATTTTGCAGCATTTGTAAAGAAATGTGGACCAAAATTTTGCTATAATGCACCTGTTGGACAGCCCAGTCTTATTTTTTCCAGAGTTCCACATACAATCTACATGTATATGCCATAATATGCATTATCCACCATCAGTTTAATTGGCTGAAATATTTTTGTGCTGACCTTTCACATGTCTGCGACTGAGGAGGAAATTAAGTACATACGTGGTGCTTTTCACTGATTCCATTTTTTTTAGATTTTGTTTTAAAAGAGATGCAAAAACTGTCAAAATGAACATAGTGAACAAATATCTACATCACATTTTTGTTCAGTGGGATTAGTTCATGAAGTTGAGTGCTGACCCCTTGTGGCAATCACAAGATGTATCCCTTCCTTGCTTGCAATAACCACATGGGAGATGGCCCTCAACAAAATGCACAGCTACAAGCAACAGTACACTCTCTGCAGCAAATACAATAATGATGACAATATTTACTCCACTGACTGGTATTAATGAAACTAGCATCTGGGCTGACTTGATTCAGGTGGAGACGTGCCAGATATGGCCAATTTGCCACAACCCTACGATTCATCTATGGATCAGAGATCTTCAGTGCTCTTTATGGATCTTGACTGCCTGAAGATACACTTTTGTACGTCTTGTTGATCGCATCTAGAGAACACGTTTTTCTTTATTCCTGAGCATGCTTTTGAGGTCATCAGCTACAGACAGTAGGTTATTGAATGATCATCATTGTTATTAAAATAAAGTACAAGTAAATGCCATACAATGTTCTATTTCGCAAAGTTTGAACTGAAAACAGATATAATGAAATGACATGGATAGGAGAGGTCATATTTAACCATTTTATTTGTATACTTGATCGCCTCAAAACACAACCCGATTCACAACATTCTTGTATATTCGCACCGAGTATAGGATTTGCCTATTAATAGAAGAGGTCTCAATTAACAATTGTATGTGTATTTGGCTGAATACACAACACAATACACAAAATTCCTGTGGGCTAGAGGTGTGTATTCCTGTAAGATTCTATACTAAAGTAACATTCCACATGTTGAATTGTTTTGCAGTAAAAGTTATCAAATTAACAAGGATATCTTAACTATATATACAACCACTTAACACAAGAAATTTGGTGTTTCTAGATAGAGTGGTTTTAAAGTTACATAGGTGCAAATTACAATGGAGATTAATGGAAATACACAGACCTAGCCTGCCTGCCTACAGAGCCCTCTACTGAGAATCCACAGGAACCAGTTGACCTTAACCTTACCTTTTTCCTGCCAAGACCTCTGAGCCTGTTGCTAGGCAACAGAGCCAATCAACCACAATGATGGGAAGAAAGAATATTCCAAATATTTATGATGACTCCAACATCAAGATCAGTGTGTCTTTGAAGAACATGACTGTGATTTGTTTACTCTTTAAGTGCCAAATTTTGGACTGAGTCAACAGCTCTTCTCGGCACTCATAGGGTCGATGGGCCCAATGCATGATGAGAAAAGCTGTTGACCTGGGATGTTTTCTCTGGAACTGGAGGCATGCTGGTACTTGAATGAAAGGTCTTCTTACAAGGAATAAGAAACTGAGATCGTTATGACAATTCAGACTAGTTTGACTTACGTAGATCGACTTTAGGCAGGATTGGCACGGAGAGAGTTAAATGGTTAATCTCACTCACATTACTGCTTTAGCAAGAGGAACATATTTTGTCATGTTTGATTCAGAGATTTGCTTGTACTTGTACATACTGAGCACTTCCTCATTCCATGCTGGTCAAAGCTGTACCGCAGCCAATGTGAATATCATGTACTGTATGTTAAAAAAGACTTCAAACAAATTTGCTTTTGCAATGACAGTAACTAAACTTGTGACCATGCCGGCTATACATGTAGATGTACTACATGCAATTGGGTGAATCAATTTACTTTTACAATTGCAGCATGTAACTCAATTTGTGTGACTATTTCAGCTCTAAATGTTGACATACCACTAGCACTTGGGCGTGTCCACGAGAGACAGTTTACAATTATCAAGTTGCAGATTACACCGGTGACAAATGGAGCTACACACTGGACTCCCCCCCCCCCCCTCCCCGATTCCTTCTTCTTGGTCTGGTGGTCACTGCAAGCTCTGCCGACATTTTACTTGCCCCTTGTTCCAGCTTGCTTGCACACCTACTCAAGTGTTTTTAAATTCCAATGTGTGCTCATTGGCTGATTCACTCATTCCACATCCCCAGCTGGCAAACATGCAAATTGGTAAGCCCCTATACCCAGCTTTGGCTCTCCTGACTGAAATGCCCTCTACCAGATGGGCACAGGAATACTCTATTCTTGCTTTCCCCAATAAGCAAAGGCAAGAACAGAAGGTTCAAAAACTGCCTAAAAGAGGGCACTGCAGTCAGTGGAGGGCTAGGGTTGTGTATTCCAATTACTTTACATTGTAATTTGCAATTTAATAATTTGAAAACTACTGCACATAGAAACACCAAATTTCAGACAATAAAACTAGATGCAAAACAAAATACCTCCCAAAAATCATATAACCACAGCTACAAAAGTGGCTGGGTTATTTAAGGTTGCTTTAACATACAAACTAATGGGAATACACAGCTCTAAGCCCTCCAAATGTTTGTGTATTCAGTTGTGTATTGGGGCGAATACACACCTTAGAACTAATTCTGACCTTTCCTATTGACATTGTAGCATTTACCATATCATATGGAGCTCAGTACTGCCAAGGATAACTGATAGCGAGGCTGTCATATCCTCAGCGAGACATCATCCTTAAAATGTCAAGTCTCCAGAAAGGTAAACCTCTGTGCTGTCTCTTAAGAGGTGGATCACTGTATGGTCAAGCCACCCACACATTCCACAATGATAGCTAGTGCTTGTTGCAGAGGCCTCGGGTTTGGGGGCCGCAGAGTACCCCAAGGGGGTCTAAGGCAGTGCCCCTGCTTGGGTCCTGGAGGCTGATCCCCCAGAAGCCCATGGGGGGGGGGGGGGCTTCTGGGGGATCAGAAGCCAAGAAGTGTGTTTTCCCGGCATCAAAATCATCCTCCCCTATTTAAAGAGAAGGGGCTGTCCACCCTGGTGATTCCCCCGGGATCCACACCTGTTTATAGCTTGAACCTCTGCCCACAGGACAAAATACTCACAAAAACAAGTCCCTCATTTCCCTTTAGGCAGCGCTTCGCCTGACGGTGGTCATATCTGGCAGATGGCTAGTCCTGTGATAAACCTGATCAGCAGATCCTGTAATTACTCAGCCTAATTGGCCTGTGATTCAGTAACAAGACAACTTATGTGCTAATCAATATTTCATTCTTTGGTCAACACATGCATTTAGAGTCTGGCTTCATCATATCCACAGTTCAACTCTTGTTCAAATTCTGGTTTCAAAACAATTAACAACAGCCTCGGACTCCACAGAATACCCATTGAGGTAACTGCACAGCAGACCATGATGTGAGAGTCTGTCAAAAACTGTACAACATCTACATTTTTGCAAGAGATCCATGTCTTCAGTCTGGTAAACAGGGCCACCATCTATGGTGAGCATATTAGCCAATGCTTTACTCCTCTTTCTAATGGCAATACACTGAGCCCCATACATGGAGTGCTTGTCTGTCACCAAAAACCCACAAAATGAAACAGTTTCTATGTCACAAAAATGTTCATTATTTGAAGGAAAAAAAATGTGAACAAAATTATTTTCAAGGGTAATAATCTTCATGGGTTTTGCATTTTGAACCTTTTACTGAGACTTTAAATTCACTAAATTAGTTATATTTCCAATCAATGCATGTTGAAAACTTTTTTTCCTGTGTTCTTTCACAGTTTTGAAGCACCAGCAAAAATCAGGAACACGGTGAAATTAAACAAATTTACAGTGACATATAATTTGACAGCAATTTTGTTGGAAATGTTTAAAGCTTGGGTATGTTTCTGAACTTTTTTTAATGAGTGAGCCCTAGAATTTGATAGGCCGCACATGAACATGATGCAAGCAAAGAAGGTAAATGGCAATGATATTTCACTTGCTCATTAATTATAATCTAGATGACAATTTTTTTAAAGAATCCAAAACTTGAGTAAATTTCATTGTATGACATTTCAACTTTTTAGCTTTACATTTCTGTATTATTTTACATTTGAATCATTTATTATGTCATTTTACATATGCAAATATAAACCAAGAGCATGAATTTAGAATAAGTGATGAAAGAATATTTAAATTTGATGCATGTCCACCGCTCAGCTGCATGTATCATATCGAATCGTGACCCTTGTATTGAGATATGTATCAAATCGTGAGAAAATTCATCATTGCAACTGTACTACTTATACCATTGTGGTAAATTACATGCTTGCCTCTATAACACTTGCCAGTCTTGTATTGATCATATAGTTCTATAACATAATTGGTCCTTCTGTAAACAAGCCTATAGTGCTCTCTCTCTCTCTGTATAAGATCCCTCAAACATTTATAACATCAGTAAAGCATGAAAAGTGAAGTGTCAGCAGAGACAGGATGATTTTGGGTTAAAACTCGAGGCATCTCAACATTAAGCATTGACTGATGGGTCCACGCACACGCACACGCATGCACGCACGCACGCACGCACGCACGCACGCACGCACACACACACACACACACACACAGAGGAGTCCTGTAACCTTGAACATGAGGTTACCAAAATGTAATCAAGTCAGGACATGGTGTCAATTTGATGTAGCCAGTAATTAAGTCTTGAGATATTCTGTTCACAAACAAATGGAGGACACACAGAGCCCGGGACTCCACCATACAGGTATAGATAGATGGACCAACTGCAAACCATACTGCATCCTCTCTCGGGGTGGACCCATAATGGTCCGCTTAATTCTCAATAATGATCGCAGGAGCCCTCAGGTCACCTTGTCATGACCTTTCAGCTATTTCTGAGATACTATCAATTCAATTAATTTGCTGTATTTTTAAGTTTCCTTGTTTTGCTGATGGCATAAAATTATGAAACCCAAAACGCAATTAAAAACATGACTGTAACAGAAATTTAATATGAACTGTGTCAAAAACAGTGAAAGTACAGCATAAATTACCGAAAAGCTTGAAATTCAAAAACTGTACAAATTCATAGACGTGAAAATAACTACATGTACATTATTCTTAAAGGTCAACAAACCATCTGCATTTGTGCTACCTGCCAGTCCATCTTAAAGCCTTACAAGTCGTGTGTGATTTATTTAACTTCAGTTAAAGGTTACATCCTGGGCCTGGGGTCAGTCCCAGGACTCAACAAACAAGGCAAGCCTGAAACGTAGTAAGTCTTGTTTAATCACCGCACAGGTTTTTAAAGTAATCTATGGTTGAAAAAGTTTATTTTTTGAACTCTTGTTCACACATACAAAAGGAAAAAATTATTGTTGAGGAATGAAGCAATTTCTTATGTTCTTTTGTAACATCCCAAACCTCAATAATTGGGCGATTTATATTTTATTTTTTGAACCTGCAGACCAAGGCAAAGTTAGGAATTAACACAATGTTAAGGAGCGGTCGAGCAAAATCTTTCGACTTGCCAAGTCTTTGAACATCCACTGGCACTTTTTGGTCATGTTTCCAGGCCAGTTCAGGAAGGGCTACCAAAAGAAGTTTATTTTTTTTTAGACTGGCCTAACCTGGATACAGTTAGCATGGACTGGCTGAAGTCTTTTGCTCTGTGAAAAAGACTAGGAAGTTTCTCTTGCCCCTTAAAAGGCAGCCAAGTGGAAGTTTTGAGTAAAAAACACACCACAACTGGAACAAAATCAATGCAAGACAAGCAGTCTGATCTCATCAGCAGCCAACTCGCCCCAGAAAAAATTACAAGAATGACCTGACATTCCACTACACTGTATTCTCTTTAACTCTTTCTGTATCAACTGTGACTGAAGCTTAACTACTTAAAATGAACTGCTCTGAATTATAATAATGGCGCCAGATTCACGTTCCTTGTAAAAAGACCTTTCGTTCAAGTACCAGCATGCCTGTAGTTATACAGAATATGAGTTCTGATTAACAGCTTTCTTACGCATGCTTTTGTGTGCATTGCACCCAAAAAACATGCTGAGAAAAGCTGGTCACTCAGTCTAAAATGTGCCACTGAAAGAGTTAATAGTGTGGTCCCTCCTCTGAGAGACCATTCCATTCAGAGACCACTGGTTTTTTATCAGGTTCCGAATGCTATCTTTTCCATGTCATTTGACATCGATTGAGAAACCGTTTTCTCAGCTGCCCCAGTGGTGCTTTCTCACCAGAGCTGCCACTGTGTACATCAATACATCTTGGATATTCCTGCGTATGCAAGTTTATCCGAGTAAAATTTTACAGAACATGCTTCCATTCTCTCATTCACATATTCTACTTTTACCTCCTGACTGTAATCCATGAGAATTTTTACCCGAAGGTCAATGAACAGATTTGTACAAATTGTTTAATCAGATTATTCTCGGTGAATCAGCATCACTGGCGCTCCTCACAAGTTAATTGGCACCCAGTCTTGTTGACAAAAATCGTTCCCATTGATCCCATCTCTCTTTCACAATTACTCCATTTTACCTAGCCAGAACAACCGCAGGGAAGGATCAATGTGCAGGGTAACTGGGTAATCAGAGGTACATATAGATTAGGGGTATGGGGCCTCGAAGTACCACTCTCCAGGGGCCATACTCCCTCAAAATCACGGAAACTGAGACTCCAACCCTCCCGTTTTCAGCGGGAGATCTCTCATTTTTTTTGCCCTTTTTCCAAATTCTCCCATTCTCCCACTTAGAATATGTTTTCTCCCACCCAGATAAAAAAATGGATGAGGTGAAAAAAAAAATCATCAAAACACACCATTTTAACTCTTTTTTTTCAAAATTTTCTCACCCCAGGAGGAGATGTTGCCCTCCCACACCCATCCCCCAACACAGTCGCTGCGCTCTGTCACATCTCCAGTTTCAATAGCGCTCCAGGAGGGAGAATCTCCAGTTTGTATGAAGCTGTGGGTTGGAGTCTCTGCACAAAACTGATGTCATCTGACTAAAATACCCAAAAGACTTATATCATTTCCTGCCAAGCATTCAAGGATTCCGGATTCAGCATTGTTTATTGGACCATGAAATAAAGATTACATAAATAAAGTACGTAATATACATGAATGAAAAATTCCATTGAAGTTTTGTGAGGTGGGTCACAGCGTCCCAGCATCAGCGCATAATTTTTGCACCTGCGCTTCATAATTGCAAAATTTCGTGACCAATCAGCATCTTCCGTGTCACACCAGATTCCTCACTTACAAGCTTTGTAAAGTCACAAATATCATTTCCTCCGTTACCATGGCTACCATACCTGCCACCAAGATGAACAACCTTGAGAGACTACTTTCGGGATAACATGGAAGCAGATCACCGTAGTCTGTCTATTGACATCAAAAAGTAACTGTACAAGGTGTCTCATCTTGAAGCATGGCTCCTCTCTGAATACCACCTCTCCTAAAAGCAGTACCACAGGTCTGACACAGCACACTTCTGAAAGTCTGACTTGGCCAGCGAGCTGTAATTTTCTGTGTAGGTTCAGACCAGGCATTGTATAGTTTGCAAATCAAGCTGCGGTATGTTCCACATGAGAGCACCATCAGGACTTCTGCGAAATGTAGTCATTTTTCATTTGCCCTCAATAATTTGCTATGTCAAGTAATTTGAAGCCAAGAACTCACGCTAAGCATAAGGTCCCAAGCCTATGTGGATGTGCCTTCAGATGTATGGGACAAAAAAAATGCATCTCCAAACAGCATCTAGAACTTCCCGAAATTGAAACTGAATGCACAGTTGAGAGTAAATTTTATGGACTTGAAGGAAGATATCTAAAATGTCTGTTACACTGATCATCCAGCAAATTGATCCTGAACTATCAGTATTTTTTCAGTTTTGGAAGACATGATACAGTAAAACCTCATGATCGACACTATGATATTAGACATATTCAATATAATGACACAAATTTTCCTGGGAAAAAGTGTATTTTCTTTGTTATTTGATTCATTTATCTGATATATTCAGTATCTGACACACTGTTTCTTACGGAACAGATGGTGTCATTATAACAAGTTTTCACTGCACAAGTCTGATAAATTGAGATGTCCACTAAATTGGTATCTGTCACATCAGCCTGCTGTTGTGCACACAGAACGTTGACACATCGCAACCTTTAATTTGTATCTGGCATAGAAATGCTAGTAAATATTCTACATGTAAACCATACCCGAACTATCTGCAAGAACAGCTAATATGTGTCGTGTCTTCATATGCAATCTTCTATATTGATGCCAAAATATTGTTGAAAAGTTTTATACAACAAACTGTGATTACTGTAAAGTTAATTTGCCTCCGCTTCATGTTGTTTCCCTTCACCATTCTGATAACTCCGCATATGCTACAAAGATGGAAAAAGAGGCACACTGGAAGATGCTAGTACTTTACCTTGTTGTGAAAATGTTGAGACAATTCTTCTCATCAACAATAGCCTGCTTTTTCTCCAGGTAACCGCTTTTATTTACTGTTGTCATTTCCACTTTTTCCGCCACTGAATCAATAGTCTGTGTAATACTATCACTTGCTCGACGCTCCTTCCACTTCTTGGCTCCTACACGTTTGATTTCAGCAGGACTTTTGCTGAGCAAGTTTGGTAGACTAAAGTGTCGTCTAGAGCCCATCAAATGCAATTGTGGGTTTATAGATATTAAGTCAGTTATCGACCCAGGGCAGGGCTACCCAACCAAAGTGGAACCGTCATAGCTGACTCACGCCTTGATACATGTGCCCAGCCTTGTCAATCTGCGATCCTTATTAACAGATTAACTCCTTTCCCACTCAGAATGCTTGGACGTAAAATGTCCTCTGCTTCCTATTTTTTTTGCTCAACTTTCTCTTTCATGCAGAACATTTGGACTAAGAATTGTACATCAGACCTAACAGAACATCACATTCTAGGTCAACAGCTGTCTCTTGATGCTGCAATGGGCTAAACTCACACCAAGGAAAGTTATTGACTCAGTCTTGTTCTGACCAGAAAAGGGTTAACTTTGCATGAGCAGTCATGCCTAAAATGAGAAATGTAATATGTTCATCACCTTGTTTCCAGCTATCATATCATTCTCACATGAATGCACTTAAAGGTTGCACAACAGGATCCATAGGTTATGTGGTGTGAAGCCAAACCAAAAAGGTGTCTTCTTTGTTAGATCATGCTATTGCATTTGCTTCGATTTCACGCCTTTCAAAGTTTTTAGCGTAAATGAAGACGGTATTCTGTTATAAGACAAGGTTGTGGTGTGCAATAAGATATTTGAAAATTCAAATGATGCAATTACCAACACATGGTATGTTTGCTCCCTGATTTTGTTCTCGTCAGACAAACTGACTCTAGATCCTCAGCGGCCCATAAAGCCGTGTAAGATACATATAATAATGTGGATAACTGAGTGTGATTTGTATAAAAGGTATACGAACTATGTGTTATGTAACACCATGCAAATTTTCAATAAGTTAAGGGGCCTGCAAAATGAAGTGTGAATGATGATCCAGTGCAAGTATATAGTATACTTGTTTCAATGGCATTTGAAGCAGAATATTATGTAATTTCACTCTGGAGTGCACCTGAATATCACTGACAGGGAAACAATGTGATCCTGAAAGGATATAAATGTATTTGGCGCTCAATGAATACATGATCAAAGGCAACCGGGTTTAACTCTGTCCAGCACACTGTAAAGTATATGCACCACAATTAGTTATAAGAACTGTATAGATTCAGATTCACCCCACACAGAGCTTTCGTTTAACCCCAACACAACTTATGCTGAGGCTGTGGTTTTTAATGCCACATACTTGCAAGTCATACTCTGGCTTGCAACAAACGCTTGGAGCATGACTTGCAAGGCTGGGCCAGAATATCGGCTGGAATCCGAGAATCCATTCTCGTAAAGATTCTCCTAAACTTGTCTTTCTTTAAAAAAAAAACTAATTGCCAAGAATCCAAATAAATTCTCGCAAAATTTTGCGAAATTCTGGCCCTGCAAGGCCCCCCAAAAAGCTGACTAAGGTATGAGTTCAGTCATGAGATATATTGCCTCAAACATACACAAATAATCACCAGATTCGTAGAAAGCCCTGCCCCACCCGAAAGTTGTAACTTGAATTACTCATCACAAGCATCATGTGCATCGGAAGAATCCACATATTAGCAAAGATGTGACTGCCAGGAATAGGTGAAACGGCCCACATATGAGGGAGGAATGTTTAATTAATCTGCACAAAGTACCTTGATCAGCCTAATCACGCTACTGGGCTGGGCAGAGGCTGACGTTGAATCACTAGCCCAGTATATAAGGCTGATCCATGCCAAGGACACCTTTCATTTACATGGTAAATGTAGTCCTCATGCTGGGCCCAGTATCTGTATGTGCTTCTTTGTTCCATCTAAAAATGTTTGCAGTACAGAAAAACCTGTTTTGAAAGACCACCCCTGGGACACACCCAAAAGTGGTCACATAAAGCAGGTGGTCTCCCAAAGGAGGGTTGATTGTTATGCCACATGGCCAACAATTAACCTCTAGTTTGTATATCCATCCATAATTTAGATTCATACAAGCATGTTTCTACATTTACTACACCCAATTCCATCTGACAGTCAGGTGTTTATTTATCTGTTGATGTAATAAACATATTTAGTTTTGGTAAAATTCAATTTATCAAAACAGTTTTAGTAATCTTGCCAAAATTGGTGGATTTTACTTATCTAAATGGAGTATTTGTGGCTGGATAAGTGGTCACTGGGGGCTATTTTGGGTGGTCACTGGTCATGTTCTGCAGGTGGGCTCCCAAAAGAGGTAAATTATCATTGGAATGTGTTTTTGCACAAGAAAAGTGGTCACAAAAGGCAGGTGGTCTCCCAAAGGAGGGGTCTCTCAAAACAGGTTTTACTGCATATGTACTTTCACATACGTGTGTTCCTTTGACTAGCAGCTACCAATGACCATCGCATCAACCCACCAAAACCCAGATCAGACCACAAAGTCCAGATATATGTCAAAATTTGTCTCCCCTGATGTGGTTATCCTTGATGAAATACACCTTGAACACAAATTTAATCAGCACATACAAGTTGAGTTTACCTTCATCTGAATGCAGAGAAACAGTTAAAATCTTAATGGTGGGCATTAATTTTTTCCACACATGCTAGTTGTCTGTTTAGCTGCCCCTCATGCATTGTTTTTGACCCATGCAATGGACCTCCGCCAATATACAAGTTCATGGCCTGAAATTACACAAGTTTGCACTTTTCAAACGTACTCAACAATATTTGCTGATCTTGGCATATCATGGGGCAAACTTCTTGGCAGTAAAAGCTCCCCTGGGCCTTGGCCAATGTTTTCTTACTTGTAATTATTGCTGACATTTGCTGTTCTGGCAAAATATGTTGATTGAATATCCTGCAGTCCCCAGCAAAATGGTGGTTCTCTGCTCCCCCCTCCCCCTTTCCAGTGTGGATATGACTACATGCTATGGCCATATGCCCTTCAGGGTTGCTAATAGGCTGGTTCATTGTTACACAGAAACAGGAGGAAGTTCTGAATCATTTGTAATGATGTCTGACAAGGACTTCATAATATGGCAAGTCATGGACTGTCAGGAAAGGAGGGAGGTAATGGGTTTTCCGTACTGGCGTATTGGGTATTTTTGTTTGCCATACATACGTACTGGAAGTCTTCTGAATTCCTGTACAAAAATAGTTAGTTACCTTGAAAGGACAAAAATGGTTAACCTGAAAGAAGAAAATGTTAACACGCAATGAATGTTTGTTTTAATCTCAACAACAATTATGAATCTATGTTATATTTTTTTTTTCCAATTCAAACATTTCCCGTTTGATGTGTGTAAATTGGTGATACGCTGAGTATAAGGTGTGGCACTGCTACAACAACTGACCAGGTAGCTGTTCTCCATGCCTCTCCTCAGGGCTACAGAAGTTAAATATAAATTGTGACCCTGAGAATATTACGTCTTGAAATAATGGATACACCTATCGATGAAAACTTGAAAATCTTCCAATAATCGGTTACGAAAAATAGAACTGGTCCCAGCACAACAGACTATATTCACCGAGGGTCAAACGTAAGAACAACCAAAAAGCCTCATACAAATGTAAACGTAGGTGGTTTCCTATCAATGTTTAATTGTGTGTACACCAGATCAGCCAGGGAAAGTCTTAACTCATTCCATACCAGTCCCTGATTTTTCCGTATATTTACCTAGATTAAAGGCAACAATTGCATATTTGAATTCTTCATGAAAAGAGCTTTCATTCAAGTACAAACATGCCTATAGTCTTAAGTCAGTGGTTCTGGCACTGCCTGACAAGTCATGCTGCAGTTGCCGCAAGGGCAGCTGCAATTTGACTTGCCAGGCAGTGCCAGAACCACTGACCAAGGCCTGTGACCATAGTATGGAATGAGTTAATTAGTTTGGATGTGCACTTGCTTGTGTATTACCATATTTAACTTTTATATATAGTGATGCGGGTATAAGATGGAAAAATATTAGTGGGGTATTAGCTGAATTTGAACCAGAAACACAATGTACTTATATCCCATAGATGTAGATTACATGATGGGTGTCACTGCAACCAAAATATTTCACCTTATGACCAAGTATTTCAATTAAACTGTGAACACTCCAAATTAAGACCCACCTAAAGTCCATCCCTTCCAAATTTGCAGCACACACACACAGTATTTATGACCCACAAATACAGAGTACTTGATGAATATTGTTGTGACCGAGATACCTGACCTCGTGACCTAGTTTTATTTCATGACACATAGTTTTGTCTTCATATGTGGGTGAGTGATTCTTGCAAAACCATGTCAAACAAGAAAGATGTCAAAGCCTAGTGGTATATAGTGCATGATTTCATCACTGCGACCCAGATACTTGAGCTATAAAGTGCCCTAGTTTTCTAAAATGACAAACTCCAAGTTGAGATCTACCTGGAGTCCATTCCTATCACGCTTGAAGCAGATCTGACCAACAACTTTCGAGAATACAGTATCTTTATGCATACAGGTGTCAATGCTGACAGTAACATTATACAGATCACTACATTTTTTTTTTTAAATTGCTGAAAATCAGGAAATGCGAGCAGTACCAAGGCCACATAATATGTATTAATCTTTGTGCCGATAAATCATGCAAAGTTTGAAAGCAATCTGAGAGAAAATGCGAGACCAGTTTGGATACAAGTTCAGTGTAGCAGACTGACGGAAGGATGGACGGACATAAGGAATCCCCCACCAAGGGTATAAAAATAATCTTAACGCTACCTATGTTCCAACTTACAGCAGATTATTTTGGCACAGAACCTCAATTTAATTAGTACCTGGCATGTGGCTTGCTACAAGGACAGGAGAGCACGCCAAGTAACCTCACAGTCAAACTGCTGTCAAGGTTCACTTGGCTTTGATGTCAAGCTCCTGTTTACATTGTTCACAATATACAGTAAAATCTCCCTATACCGAACGCCCTTGGGAACGAACAAAAGCGTGCAGTATTGGGAAGTTTCCACATTGTGGCCTCTTATTTTACCAGCGCTCCTGCTTACGCACAAATTGGTGATTTGTGCGCCATCTGCAGGTGAAGCTACTTTTGTGTTTGCAAGGTCAAGTTGAGCATGTGTGCAAACTTCAGTTGTGACGAGGCATGTGTGTTCACATGGTGCAGTTGTGTGGTGACACTGGAAAGTCGGCGGCCACACTCCCAGAACTTTTCTTTTTTCTTTTCTTTTTTCTTTGTGATACTTATGAATTTTACTGTCCTGGACTGTGATGGGGACTAATTTGTTATTGGACTACTTGTAAAATGGACCACGCTGATAATTTTTACCTGGAAAGTCGGCGGCCACATTCCCAGAACTTTTCTTTTTTTTATCTTTTTTCTTTGTAATACTTATGAATTTTACTGTCCTGGACTGTGATGGGGACTAATCTGTTATTGGACTAATTGTAAAATGGACCACGCTGATAGTTTTTACCTATATTTTTTCTGCATTTGTTTTTTATGGCAATGAATTGAACAAATATTTACACATATAGCTGTCTCATTTGTCCGTAATATACATTTGATTCACGTTCATAAACGTCTGTTGATCATGTGCACAAACTACTTGTGTGAGAATTCAAAATTGGCACACAAATTGCTTATTTGTGCGTAAACTACAGGAACGCCATTTTCCCAACCATACTATGGGTCTACGAGAGTACGTCTAAAACCATTTTTCAGAACTATCAACATGCCGAAAATCCAATTTGTCGAAGTTCGTGTTGGTCGACATACAAACATCCCAAAAACAACTTTGCCGACAGGTCATAAGGTGGAATGCAATTTTGTCTAAATACCGCTTTGCCTGAAAGTCCCAGTTTGAATAAAGGACAATTCATGATGTAATTTTTTTGTTCTTATTTTTACAAATATGCTTGGCTCATTTTTTATTTGACCTTTTTTGCCATTGCATCGGACGATGGTGCACCAGGTGGATCATATGATGTTGGCAAAACCAACCCGAGCTTATAAGGGTCAGGATAAAGCTCTCTTTTGCGGGATACAAGTACACAAAGGATAGCTATATTTTCTAAGGACCGAGCAAGGGTCACAATAGCTAGAGGTTGAAGTTCGACCGGTTTCGTTGTGTTTCACAACTCGTCAGGAACTGTGGGCTAACCGACGTTACGTCTGATTTATATGCCGAGGGGTAACTTTCTGTTGTCACGTAAAACGTGGTATTGTGATTGCGTAACACAGAATCTCGGTTCTCCCAAGACGTTATTGTCAAGGTGAATTAGATTCAAAAGAATTTGAATCTCGGCAGGCCAATAAAATAAGGACTGCCGTAAAAACAATGCTGGGGGTCAGCAAGTGTAATTAATCAGACATCTAGGTGGTGGTACTACCGTACCACAAAGCCCTGAACACAGGAGCTTGGGACTGTGTGTGAGAACACAGTGTGGTGTACGTGTGTGCGGTTTCCCTATGGGTTGCATAGGTAATATGCTACCCAAAGCAGAATCTCATGGAGGGATGAACTCTGAACATAAAATTTTAGCATTAGACCAAGCAAGAGAGCTCATCTCCCCATGATGTTGAGACCGAAAGGTTCCATGAAGCGCAATTGGTGCATCCAATGTCTTTCCCTGTCTAGACGCAACTGTCTGGTGCGTTCTAGACGGGGGGGGGGGGGGGGGGGGGGGGGGAGTGCGGATATACTCTAAAATGTGCACTTTAAGAGCAAGACCCTGGTGGTCATTTTGGGCAAAATGTCTGCCCAGTGGCTGTGCAATGACTTTGTTACTGATGTAACGAAAGTGTTCGCGCAATCTGTCTTTGAGTGGGCGCATCGTTTGCCCCACATATTGTTTGTTGCATGTGACACAGGTAAGTAGGTACACTAGATTGGAACTTTCACAGCAACCTCCCTTGGGGACATGGTATACTCTAAAATGTGCACTTTTAGAGCAAGACCCTGGTGGTCATTTTGGGCAAAATGTCTGCCCAGTGGCTGTGCAATGACTTTGTTACTGATGTAACGAAAGTGTTCGCGCAATCTGTCTTTGAGTGGGCGCATCGTTTGCCCCACATATTGTTTGTTGCATGTGACACAGGTAAGTAGGTACACTAGATTGGAACTTTCACAGCAACCTCCCTTGGGGACATGGTATGTCCGCCCAGTTTGTGTACTGGTTACTCTGCCTGAAGTGTCCAGACAGATACAGTATTTGCAATCAGCCCGACTGCATTCATTACTGTGTCTCTTTCCAGATACAGCTGGATTCAGCTGTGTGTCTGTGTGATATCTGATCCTGCTATGGACCAGCATGTCTTTCAAACTGTCTGCCCTTCTGAAACCCACTATCACTTCCTTGTCGATTAAGGCTTCTGCATGCGGCGAGGCCTCAAGTGTTCTCCAGTGGCTTTGGATGATCTGTTTTATAGGTGGAAGTGAGGGGTTGAACGTTGTGATCAAGAAAAGCTTTTCTTGGTCGGTCTCGGTGGTTGGCTTGGGAGCCAAAATTGTGGACCTGTTTACTGAGTCCACTTTCGTTTTTGCATCAGTCAGAATTTGAGTGGGATAATCCCTAAGCTCATAATATTGGAGGATTTTCTTAGAATTTTCCTCATAATCAATGGTCTTACTACAGATCCGTTTGATTCTGAGCAGCTGGCTGAATGGTCCACCCACCTTAGAATGTTTGGGGTGGGCTGACCTGTAATGCAGATACGTATGAGTATCTGTAGGTTTGACGTAAAGGGTGGTGTACGCTTTACGTTGTGTGTCAATTCTGACGAGAGTGTCAAGAAAGTTAATCTCTGTGTCGGAGACGTGAGAAGAGAACTTGATGGTTTCATGACAGGAATTCAAATGGGAGAGAAACTCAGCTAGTTGCATCTCGCCAAACGTCCAGATACAAAAAATATCATCAATGTAACGCCACCAAACTAAAGGTTGCAGTGGATAATGTAGCAGTTTGTTTTCCTCTAGATCTGCCATAAAGATGCTGGCAAATGAGGGGGCTACTTTGGTTCCCATTGCAGTACCACTAACCTGCAAGTAGTGGTCACCATTGAACTCGAAGTTGTTGCATGTGAGGACTAGTCTCAGTAGCTGAATGAGTTCTGAAGTGCTGGGCTTATCCGAGTGATCCCTATTATGTAATAGGGCTCTGGCCGCACTGTGAAGGCCTTCATGAGTCGGTATGTTGGTGTAAAGAGAGTTTACATCCAACGTGACCAGAAGCGCATTTTCTGGTAGAGGACCCAGTGCTTCAATCTTGTTTATAAAGTCAGTTGTGTCCTTTATATAACTAGGAATTTTTTTCACTAGTTGTTTGAGAAAGAAGTCGACGAAAGCCGAGATCCTTTCTGTGGGGCACTCATTGGCACTCAGGATAGGGCGTCCTGGTGGTGGTAAGATGCCCTTGTGTATCTTAGGAAGGAGATAAAGGCTCGGTACTCTTGGTTCCTTAATGTACAAATATTTGTACAATTTTGGATTGATGCTATTGTTTGACAGCATTTCCGTGAGGACATCAAGCACTTTCTTGTTGTGAGTGTTTGTTAAATTGAAATCAACCTTTCTATAGTGATTAGTGTTTGACAATTGTTTGGTGGCCTCTGCAATATAGTCTACAGTGTTTTGTATGACTATACACGAGCCCTTGTCTGCTTTTTTAATCACTATGTGTGAGCTGGTTTTAAGGTCATTAATGCCTTGTCGCTCATCCGCAGACAGATTGTCTGTATGTGGGATTCTTGGTTGAAATTTGGCCACATCATTCTTCACAGATCTACAGAAAGCCTCTAAACTGGGGTCAGCAAGATCAGCCTCTGTGGGCGTGAAAGTGCTGGGGATTTTGTAGCTTTCCTGTGAAGTTGTCCCCATGTTGGGATCTTGTGTGGCTTGTGTGGAAGTTACTGATGACTGAGCTGTCTCTGTGGTTGTGGACAGCATGTTGTTCTTGGCTTTTTTGTGAAAAAAACATTTCAACTTTAAGCTTCTGAAAAATCTTTCTAAATCCCCAGATATCTTGCCCATATCAGGTTCTCTGGGTGTGGGACAAAAGCTTAGACCTTTGTTCAAAAGGCTAATTTGGGATACACAAAGGATAGGGTGTACAAACTAAAAATCTTACTGGCGGTGTATAAATCGCCAATATACAGGACCGGTAGTCTCCTTAGGGATAAGATTCAAGATTTTTATTGACAAACAAAGTCTGAAGACAGTCAGACATGAGTCACACCCAGGAACGTAAGACAATATATGATATATGTATCATGCATTCCTTCCACATCTGCCAAAAGAAGTGCCAATCAGTAAAAGTAAAATTCAACCAGGCCAAACCATAGAAAAAATTTGTCAGTGCAAAGAAACAGTAAAATATAGCCATAGAATATGCAATGAGATATAATGACCGGTCCCAGCTATGCACAAGTGATGGCATTTTGCCAAACTGTGCTTTGAATACATTACATGGTACCGGTAAGCAGTTGGTATTGCATCTCAAAGTAAAGAGTTTTCTACGAATTTTAGACAAAAATTTATCTATTTTAGTTCCATTCGACCTGTATGTTTTTCTACCAAGTCATACTTGACGAGTATGATTTTTGATATGAAGGAATTTAGACATAATAGAATTTTGACGTATTAACTTTTCCATGGACTGGTTTTAGACGAACTGCCGTGCACCATATACAGATACCAGCTGAGGTAATTATGGTGGGACGTACTCATGCTAACTACATGTACATCATTAAACAAATGAACAACAAACAAATAAAGGCTGAAACTGTTTATCATCTGAGAAAGATGCACTGACTATGATGGAGAACTTGCGCCTTATTTTAGCAGTGCTGTTGCTCATTTTAGTCTACTCGCACTCCTTCAAATTAAATTCCCTCTGGTAAGACAAACATAACAATTTATTTTGTTAGTTACTGTTTTTTAGAATGGTTAAAGAAAACACAGGAAACTATAGTCATATTATCCCAGAGATGATAGGAGCAAGGTGTTAAGTGACATTGACACTTTCACCCTTCACCCTGTTGTTGCAATCTATAGAAGTGGTAACGGGTGTTCAATGGCTTGCCTGTCGGTGGTTTCTGCTGTTGCTGGTATATGCAATTAACCCTTTCCCCCTTAAACCGTCCAAAACCGGCTGGTGGTCAAATGTCGTCTGCTTCAGTGTTTTTAGCTAATTTCAACAGTAATGAAAAATAATTGTAGATGAACCCTATCTAGATCACACGCCCCAGGTCAACAACTTTTCTTCGCACGAGTTGGGCACTTAGTGCCCAACTCATGCCAAGGAAAGTTGATGACTCAAGTGTCAATTCAAGGGGGAAAGGGTTAAGCCTGTCTTTGAAGTTCATCTGTTTAGTTTCAGCCTTATCAGTAATTACTCAGTGCAAATACACAAAAATGTGCTGAATGTGTGTTCAGTTGTGTTCAGTATAGGGAGCTTTTTGGAACAATTGTGTTCTTTGGGGTGTTGATGTTCCGTATAGGGAGGTCTGCTTACAATGGAAGTTTATTGGGAAAAAAAGTGGTACCTACAAAAAGTGTTCAGTATCAGCAGATAAGGAGGGTTCGATATATGGAGGTGTTTGGTTAGGGAGGTTTTACTGTACATGGTATGGAAAAGGTAACATTAATCCTACAGAGTATGTCTGAAGGCTAATGCTTCCTTCATCCCTTCAGCCCTGCCTACAATTTTAACTTCAACACTTCAGTCACTCGGAGTGTGTACATATACACACAATTTGTGTGAATGTGCATTGCAACGAAAGTCTGTTGAGTAAAGCTGTTCACTAGGTCTCTAACTTAGCACTGAAAAAGTTAATTGCTAAATGTACATGTATGTTGTCAGCACACTTTTAAAGCTGGGGGTGGGGGTGGGGGTGGAACATAATGTATATTCAGTTACAGGCAGATATGTGACTTTTCAAGTGGGGTCTGGGGGCAGCTGTCAGGATTGAGTGTAAACAGCGTCAGACACACAAGGAGTCGGAAGGGGAATAACATTATAGTGACTATGGCAGCTATCACTGCCCAGCTTAAGGTTCCACAGGGGTAATTATGCCTGTGCTAAGGTAACATGACTGGAGAGGGCAAATAAAATAGGACACCTAGGAATGCCAGGGGCTGTATTTTCAAAATTGTGGCTACCAGAAAGGCAGATTTTGGCTTGATTGTGGAAAACTTTGTCTACTTTGAGCTCAAATGAATATTACCCAGGTATGTATACTGGCACCAGTATACACAGTGGTTCAGCTGGAGTCAATACTGTGTCCACGCAAATGATATTGCAAGTAGTACTATGCAGAGCTGGTTGCCATAGCAATTTGCTAAAAAAAAAATCCCATTCATGCCCATATTTTCTGGTGTTTATCTGGTGTCAAAAATTGTTACAAACATGTTGGTGTACATGTATAATACATATATGTTTGTAACCCATGTAATAACCTGCCAGCTGGTATCTGTGTTATGTTTTCACAGGTTGAATTACTGGCTTGAAATCTTAAGGCAGATGTCACTTTTATTTCCCATGTTTTGACCTGGGAACAGCCAGGTCTTGAACCAGCAACCTTCAGCACATATTGCCAGGCAAAAAATGAGGCAGGCACATCTCCACTTGGCATGTGATGGGAAAGTGCTGGCCAGCCAGTGGCCAGGGAGAGACAACACATGGATGGTCAACTTGCATGTTTACACCTACGCCCACTTGTAGTACAAATCGGATTATCGGGTTAGGGATATTGGCTTTGTACATGATGCAGCGGTCTAAAGTGATGTGGTACTGCACAGTGCATCACTGGCCTGGTTAACTACCATTTCCCACACAAAACGCCCAAAAGTGCCTGGATGTAAATTCTAGTCTGCCTTAATATTCTTATTTAAACTTCTTGTTATTGCATGGAAAACACTTTTGCTGAGATTTGTATGTAAGGCCATTCAAGATGGCACACCCCAGGTCAACAGCTTTCCTTGGTGCGGGTTGGGCGCAATGCTCCCAACTTGTGCCGAGGAAAGCTACTGACTCTATTGTACTTGGACCAGGTTTAAGGGTTAAGTACAGCTACTCAATTAAGTATCCATCATGAAATGCCTTGTCATGCGGTAGCCAAAACACACTGGTTTGAAAAACTCAGTTTCATATTCAGTACTAAGTCACCAAAACTACTTCAACAAAACATCAATTGTGCTTCATACCTCATGCACTTGTCTTGCCTTACGTATTGCCAGACAAAACAGCTGTAGCCTTGAAGAGAAACTGCATCTGCTACATTTTGCAGGTGACTTGCATGTGTTTTCAATTACTAACTTTGCAGCCTTTGAATCGTTTTCTTCCCTAACACACTCAGGTCATCACCACCAAGTCACATGTCTCATATAGGTGTTATTTTATTCTTTTAATTTGACGGTATTCTAGAAGTTATTCATCACTTGGTGCTTGCTCAGTGGTCACCTATTGTACGACAACTCCAAACACTGGCCACCTGTCTTTCCAATCATCCATGTACCTTGCTTAGTTATTTTAATCATATTTTTACCTGCTCTAAAAGACCACCTGTTTTACGAGACCACAATTAACTAATCCCTGGTGGTGCTTGCTGAAGTCAGGGACCATTAAATCATCAACTACCATATGTAATACGGAAGGTTTCTGCTGTAAACCAAGATACTTTTTACTGAAATACAGAGTACTGGGCAGTAGTGCCACCTGGTGACATAAATTCAATACATGTAAACAAGAAATACTAAAATACAGAGTACTGGGCAGTAGTGCCACCTGGTGACACCATGCAATTCAATACATGTACACAAGAAAATAACCAGGAAATGACCTGGCTGCTTTAATACAGATGCCTATTTTATGTAATATTTAACAAATTTTGTCTCAGTCTCTTTCTATGTGTCCATACAGTGTAAATTGCTGTACATCAATAAACTATTCAATTATGGTATGTATGTATGTATGTATGTATGTATGTATGTATGTATGTATGTATGTATGTATGTATGTATGTATGTATGTATGTATGTATGTATGTGATAGCACATTAGTCTATTGAGACAGGTTTCACCCTTAATTCCTTATTATGAGACATCAGGTCATCAGCTGTGGTATTCCCAGACACACAGATCTGTCCCCTAATGTACTCATCCACGAAGCCTCCTCTGTAAACTATATCTGCATCAACAGCACGGACACAAGCTGCCATGGCAGAAATGTCTGTTTGTTTATGTGAATGTAGTTACACAGTCCCACCTATACCATGTAGCCTTTACCTACATCCGCACCTACCTGTATGTGTATTCAACACTGGTTCCCCAACCATAAAAAAGCTATAAAGTTGCACCTGGCTGTAAAGACCATTTTCCAGATTGAGAGACTGCCTTCATGACTTTAACAGAGGTCTTGCTGTAATAAATGTATTGACTGTTTTATAGTTGACTCTGATGATTTAACATGAAAGCCTATAAGCCTAGATTACTTTTCTTTATCCAGATCTTGTATTTCCCATTTATTTCCATCACCTTACAAATACAATATGCATGTAAAGTTTGCAATTTCTGTGTCAGACTTACAACAATTCTCACAACCTAACCTGGCTCAAACTTAATCACTGAGCAATTGTTTTGGTAACAATTCCTCACTGAACAACCAGTGGGACTTTCTCACATGGACTACAGTAAACAGTGGTCCTATTCTTTCAAAGCCTCCCAGATGCACGATGCATTTAGGCTTCTAAGAGTTGAAGTTGAAGTTGAAAAGGCTTTGTTTGGTCCAGAACATACATCCATACAGTAAAAATACATTATAAATGTTCAGGCCAGGGAAACTCTACACTAAGACTCTTTAGAGTCGCTGTCATGTAGGCCACCCTAGCGTTACATTAGATTGTGCCACATAATTACGTCATACGCTTGTTGTTAACAATTAACCAAAAGGATATTAACATAGGTAGACCAAATATCAATGGTACCAGTACCTTAAATGATTATAATTATGTATTACAAATATAGCACTTTGTGGGATTGCAGTTAGTTTCATAGTTGTTGATGATAAAAAACTTAGCATATTGTATAAATCCTTTGAGAGAATATGTGTGAATTTTGGACAGGACTATTTGAGGTAGGTAGTTTTCATTAGTCAAGTCTGGAATTTTGTGTCTTATGCATAAACGATTAATCTTTGTATTAGTGAATGATATTGGCATTGTAAGAGTTAAAATTGGAATGTTATGTATTGTTGCATCATATCTGTGTGGGGTGATTACATTTCTCCTGGGTCTATCAATTTGTTGTATCGGGTTACTAGTGATAAACAACTCATTAAAACAGCCAGGTAATATACTGCTTTTGAATTTGTAATACAGAGGGGCTCTCCTGAGGGGGAAAATACACTGAAAATACAATGGTTTCCCCCTCTTATAAGGCCACCCCAAGTGCACCAGTAATGTGGCCTTATGAGAAAGGTGGCCACTTTTGAGGGAGGATTTTAAAATAATTGAGGATGCATGTCAGTGACTGACCAATGACATTAGAGGATTCAGGTCACCTGACCAATTTTTACCAGTTTGAATTGATACGACTCAAACGGTCTAAAAGGTGCCGCAGATCTAATTGACACACACACACACACACACACACACACACACACACACACACACACACACACATATCCCTAATCACTCCTGTTGACACAGAATATTGTGCAATTGATTTGTATTTTTTGTTTTGATTGACATATTTTTTTTGGAAAATTATATTCTTTTAATATATGGTATTTAGCAATGATTCAACAAAAGACACATAAAAATTGGTAATTAATCTTGCTTAAATCAGCCAAATTGAGGCCTACTGGTTAATTTGCATTCATAACCAAAAGATGGCTCTGCAAAACATGGGGGTAATGCTCAATTTTCCAGAACAGCTGAATGATCGGCGAAACATGGACAATACTTTCAGGGTTTTTTTGGGAAATATTAGTGGTTTTGTGGGGGAATATTGAAAGAATTTATGCAGCAATATTTCAGAATAAGCTTTAAAGTGACCCTTTTCGGTTTTGGTTTCAGAACTGAAATCGTTCGGACAGCCCAGGAAACTCAAGCTTTGCTCTCCGTTCCTGGGCTGCCCAAACGATTTTGATTCTGCGACCTAAAAGTCAAAGGGTCACTTTAAAGCTATAATGAAATGAAAATACCATACTTGATGCTTGGAGAAGTGACCTCTGAAGAGGGGTGGCCTTTCATGCAGGGGGGTTACAAGAGGGGAACCACTGTACATATATCACATTTGATTCATGGAGAAGTGGCCTTCTAGAGGGGGTCACCTGTCATGGGAGCGGAGCCTTATAAGAGAGGGACCACTATACAGTAGAACCTGTTGTAAGATTACACTTACTGCTAGAAAAAGGTGGCCTCATCTTCCTGGTGGTCTTAACCCTTAAGGTGCTAGATTTATGACCGAGTCAACAGCTTTCCTTGTCACACTTTGCATGGCCAAAGTATGCCAAGGACAGCTGTTGACCTCTTTCATTCTCTTTGACTAAAACTATTGTCATTAGACCTGGTATGGTGGCACCTGAACATGTTGAAAGGTCTTTTCTTGAAGAATATGAATCTGTAGCCAGTAAAATGATTCACTTACCCTATTATCCCTATTTAGCACCCAGGACAATTAGGAAATTTACAGTGGTTTTATCTTAGTAACAGACCCTTTTTTGGCATATAACAGGGGAGAAAACACAAAAAAAGAAAATTTTTGCTAAAATTGTCTAAAATAGGAATATTTTCTAAGCAACAGTAGTTAGGCGGTGCTTAAGGGCACAGGGGCACTAAAAAGGGACAATATGGTGATTGCAAGGATGTATAGTCAACCCTGTCTTCACAGACCACCCATTGGGATGAAAATTTGTGTTCTCTCAAGACAGCTGATCTCACAGGAGATACAAATAACAAATAACGTAAAATCATAAGCACAGTGTCTTGACAAGGTGGTCTTTCAAGGCAGGTAGTCTCTCAAGACAGGGACCACTGGTTAGTCATGCCTCCCAGAGTAAGACCAAGTAATTTCTGTTTTTTCCTTTTTTCTTTAACCCTTCCCCCCTTGAATTGACACTTGAGTCAACAACTTTCCTTGGCATGAGTTGGCCACTTAGTGCCCAACTCATGGAAGGAAAGTTGTTGACCTGGGGCATATGATCTTGATGGGGCTCATCTGCAATTCTCACTCAAAATTGTTTTTCATTGCTGGTGAAATTAGTTGAAAACACTGAAGCAGACGACATTTGACCACCAGTAGGCTTTGGCCGGTTTAAGGGGGCAAAGGGCCAATGAAATTCTTGTGTCAGGAAAGGCTGGTCTTCCAACTATATGTGGTTTCTCACCAGAGGTGGTCTTGAGAAGGTACCACTGCACTCATCTAGATTCAATTACCCCATACCTGTGATCAAAAGACCACACACCACTGAAGACCAGCTTTGGCCATTGCCAGCAGAACGTGTGCATTGAAAGGCAAACAGTTTTGCCTGACTCTCTGGTATAATGGAAACTTAAAAGCAATTCACGGCAAGCTCATTTCCAACCGAAAACTCAACCAATGGAATAAGCCTAGTTAAAGCAACAATCCTCCCTTATTGACCAGAGTAGTGAGGTACTTAAAGGTATTCTTAAGACGACCATGTAGCTCAACGGGCAATTTACCTCTTTGGATCTTTGGAGCTGATCAACTTATGCTGTTCCCTTCAGCTAGTCAGACAGAAAAACATGGACATTGTCTCATTTCACAATAGGATGCATGTCATTATTGAGACTCGGGATTCAGGCTTAGGACATGTTTTCAAAAAGCATGTCATTATCTTGGACTTGTCATTGCCAGTTTCAGACAGTGTAAGCCTGCATATTATGTTGCTGTCCTCCGCAGCTTATTGATCTGAGAAATGTTTAATCATCACACATTTATTCCAGATATTTTTTCCACTTTCACTGTGCAGAAGCTTAAACTTCGAGGAGGCATTGTAAAGTGGCTGTACCAGAATTAATCATGATCACCTGCTGAAACAAAAAAGTTATGGGGCCCCAGATCACATGTTTCTTTTACATCATATCCATTGAGATCCTTCTGTGCCAAATTTGAAGAAAATATGTGTAACAGCCCTGAAAATATCCCCGTGATGCCAAGGACTACATTACAAAGCAGAAGAAATAGCAATGTATAATTTGAAAGCATAGTGTTTAACTCTGGCGTGAGATTCCTGTCTCCAACCTAGTACCTATCCAACAAGAAAGATTTGTCTGGCTGGTCCATTTGTAAGATGGACATGTAAGGTCATACTCTTGTCAAGCTGATCAACATTACACGGAAACTTGAACCCTTTTGATTCAAGAAATTTTCCTTAATTTTCAGTTACAGTGTCTAACGTGTTTTGTAAGTTAACCCTTTCCCCCTTGAATTAAGACGGAGTCAACAGCTTTCCTTGGCATGGGTTGGGCACTAAGTGCCCAACCCATGCCAAGGAAAGCTGTTGACCTGGGGCATGTGATCTTGATAAGTCTCATGTTCATTTCTCAGTCAAATTGTTTTTCATAACTGTTGAAATTAGTTGAAAACACTGAAGCAGACGACATTTGACTACCAGCCGGTTTTGGCCAGTTTGAGGGGGAAAGGGTTAAAGCTGGTCAATGTGTCAGGCTTTAGCTCTCTCAGTGCCAAGTTTTGGATGGAGTCAACAGCTTTCCCGGGTGCACTTTGGGTGAAAAGCTGTTGACTTAGACCATTACATGCTCTGAAACTACAGACATGCTGGTACTTGAATGAAAGGTCCCTTCACAGAGAATATGAATTTAGCATCCTTTTAGCAGTTCATCTCACGTACGTGTAGGTCAACTTTAGTCGCAGTTGGCATTAAACGAGTGAAAGACTATTGGCCAAGATGCTGATTATGCACTTATTTTGCATATTCCATAATATATATTTTCATACATTAAATCTCTAGCAAAGTATAACTTCCACTAGCAAAAAACAAGGTCACTGTGAGAGTTTGCTTTTCTTGTCATAACCTCAAAATCAAACACTGTAGTGGAGCCAAAATGCAAAGAAAGGGTCACCATCAGCATTCTTTGCTCATTATGGCAAGATAATTGAGCTAAGAAAAAAAATCTTTCTCTTACCACTTTTGCTGAGAAATGTTGAGAATATCATGTTTGATTCTGTTTTCTTGGGGTTGGGAGGCATCTTTCCCAAGAAACACTAAGGTACTTTCCCCCTTCAACCTCCCCCTGATATTTCTCAACAAAAACACAGAGAAATGTTGCGGTACTTTCTCCCATCAAAGTGGCTCTCTTGGCATACATGCCTGAAGTTTTCTTGGATCAATCTTACCTCAGCATCTCTCTGTAGAAATGATGAGAATGCCAAGATACTCTTCCTGCTTATTCTTATCTCGGTAGTCCTTGATGTTTTCACTGAGAAATGCCAAACCCACAGCCAATGTACATGCCTCAAATAACTACCAAGACTGGAACGGAAGATTTTTGTAGCATTGGATGCCAACTGATTGCTACACATTTTTTTTTCTTACAGTAATTAATTTCTTACTTTAAGTATTCTTTTACTAAGGTGACAAATATTTTACTTAGAATCAGTAAATCTAAGCAAGTTAATTACTTGAGAAATTAATTCATTACTTGTGTCAAGTAAATGAATTACTAAGCAAGTAAATTAATTTCTTGTTCAAGTAACTAAATTTTTTGCTTCTACTTAAAGAAAAATTTATATGTTTGAAGTAAGTAAAAAATACTTAAAATAAGTACTGTTAAGTAAAAGAGTTTTGTGTGTGTCTATTGTTTACCCATGGACTGGTCGAGAACTGTAGGGTGATCCCATTTTATACTGGAGTCATGCAATCATTTAATGTGTGGGGTACTGTATATCACCTGAATGATTGATAACCAGGTCTCGTATTGAGACTACAAGGTGCTGCCACCTGGTAATAAAACATGTAACTGCAAGAATAAAGCAGCCAAGGCTGGTACTGTAGTTTTTACAGGTCTGCCGTTTGAATGACTCATCATTTACCACCTAGCAATGGTCATGCCCTGGGTTGGACTGTAAGGTGTTGCCATCTGGTGATCACTAGCCCAGACATAAAAATACATAATAAGGATCTGCAGTTTACCATGATCCAGATGACATATTGACCACTTTTGCACCATGACTTGTAGTCCTACTATATGTGTGTGTGTGTGGATCAATTTTGTTATCAAAATGCTTAATTACAGGACTCAATATTGGAGTGTACGTTTTTCATGGACTTAAATATTCAAGTGTATGTTTCCCTTGGGCTCACTTATTCTATTGTGAGTTCATTGTGTCATTTTGGCAAGGTCCATTATATGTATTGTTATTAAGACTGTGCCTAGCTTTGTATACATGATAACTTTCCTTATGCTGTTTCTTGGAATGCAACTGTATGTTAATTAGGGACACAAACATATATTTTAATTTGGTGACGTATTTTCGCAGGCCGCTTTTGTTTGATCTTCCCGCGGCTCTCATTCTTTTGCAACTTGTCAGAGGTGGTAGACATGCCAGTTCATGGAGCCTTGGGGTTCTTTTGTAGTCAAAGTGTTGTATCAGAAGTTTTTTGTGATACTACTGTACACATTTCTGTTGATGATTATGCAGGTTTTCATATGAACAAGTCAGTTCATAAAGACAGTGCAGTTATACATAACACACCTTTATATTATTCTCATGCTGCGTACCCTTCCATTTCAGACGTCAACATTGACAGTTTGAGTAGAGATTCACATGTTAGTCAAGACAATAATCTACTTGAAGGCATTCTTGACACCACGGTTTGCTCCCCGTTAAAAGTCGGTGCTGAATCTAGCGACAAACCTTCAGGTAGCGATAGTGTGTCTACATGTAGTGGCTGGCCCCCAAAGCCTAGTAGTTCACATCTTGTAGAAGACATCATTAGTGCATATGTGAAAATTCGTAGTTCTACGTTACCCAATTTTCTGGGTTGTCGTATCTCAGTGTTCTCTTCTTTGAACATTGCCCTTTGGAGGGACAGGCTCATGCAGGGAAATTACGCCGACATGGAAGTCTGCGAATTATTGCAGTTCGGTTTTCCCATTGGTTATGTTTCTAATTCGTCGCCTGTTTCTTGCCAAAGGAATCATAGTCAAGCGCATGCCTTTGCTTCGCATGTCGATCGTTTTATAGTCCAGGAAGTAGCGTTAGGAGCAGTTCTGGGTCCGTTTACCTCAAACCCCTTAGGGGATGCTATTTGCGTTTCACCAGTGAACACTGCCCCTAAAAGAGATAGTGGAAGTCGCAGGATTATCCTAGACTTGTCTTTCCCTGAGGGAAAATCGGTCAATGCAGGTATCCCCAAAGACTCTTATTTAGGGTTGCCTTGCAAATTGAAGTATCCATCCATAGATCAGTTGACAGAGCATATGGTCAGTTTAGGAATCGGTTGCCTGTTATACAAGCGCGACTTGGCCCGGGCATATCGTCAGATTCCTATCGATCCAGGGGATTTGCATTTGCTCGGCTTCCGCTGGAAAGATTACTTATTTTTTGATAGAGTTCTGACCTTCGGTCTGCGCTCTGCAGCAATGTACTGCCAGAGATCAACAAACGCGGTCACATTCTTGCATCGCATGGCAGGATATTTTTTAATAAATTATCTGGACGATTTTGGCGGTGCGGAAGAAAAACATAAGGCACAAGAAGCGTATTACGCCTTGAGGCAACTGCTTGCTGATTTAGGTCTTGTCGAGGCTGAAGAAAAATGTTGCGCGCCGAGCACGTCCATGATATTTTTAGGCATTCTTTTAGACTCAGTCAGCATGACCATGTCCATTCCGCAAGAGAAGCTGTATGAAATCAAAGAAATTTTGCTTCTCTGGTGCGCCAAGTCATCAGCCTCCAAACGAGAAATACAGTCCCTCATTGGACGTTTGCAGTTCGCTGCTCAGTGTGTTAAACCGGGAAGAGTATTCGTTTCAAGAATGCTGGAACACCTGCGTTCGTTGTCCCAGTGCTCACAGGACGGGATGAGCGGGCTGCCCACATCATTCTTACAGGATGTAAGGTGGTGGATTAGGTTTATGGAGAAATACAATGGCATCTCCATTATCCCCCAAGGTTTCTGGTCGGAGCCAGACTCCATTTTTGCCACAGACGCCTGCCTGTCAGCTTGTGGGGGCTACACTTCAGACTCATTTTTTCATCATGCCTTCCCTGAAAGTATATGTAGCATGAACTTGCACATCAATGCCTTAGAACTACTTACTGTAGCAGTAGCTGTGAAAATCTGGGGCAATAAATTGTGTGGTCAAAGGGTACGTATTTATTGTGACAATGAGGCATCTGTGCAAGTTCTTAATTCAGGTAGGACCAGGGATCCTTTTCTAGCCGCCTGTTTGAGAGAAATAGCCTTTATAGCGGCTTGCCATCAGTTCGAGATCAAGTGTATTCATTTAAGTTCTCAAGAGAATAGACTAGCTGACTGGCTGTCACGATGGGATGATCATGCTTCTCACAGTGAACTTTTTTTGTCTGAATCAGGTTGGAGTTTAAAAGATGAAATTGTTCTGACAGACGACATTTTCTCCTTTGTAAATGACTGGTAGTTGTACTTTATTTTGCAGGTAAGCAGTTCCAGCTGTTGCTGGCTGATGTGAAGACTTCTCAGAAATCAGCTTATGCCAAGGGTACTATGAGAAACTTGTATGTTCAATGGAAAGCATTTTTCATTTTTTGTACATATTTTAAGTTGGTACCCGTGCCAGCTAGTCTTGAGACAGTTTGTACCTACACTCAATTTTTGAGTCGTTCCTTCAAAAGTACCACTTCAATTAAAAATTATGTCAACGGGGTCAAGGTGTTACATTTATTGTTAGACGAAACTTTTCCTGATTTGTCAGATTTTCAGTATAAGATGCTTATCAAGGGTATTGCTCGATGTAATCCGTATTGCCCAAAGCAAGCCAGTCCCATTACACCGCAGTTACTATTGAAGTTATGTGCCACCTTAGATTTGCGCAAACCGTTACACGTTGCTTGCTGGGCCGCTTATTTAATTGGGTTCTTTCTGATGGCCAGAAAATCCAATTTGGTACCTTCTAGTTTCAAGTCTTTTGATAGCGCAAAGCATTTGAGCAGGAAAGACATCATAGTTGGAGACGCCGGTCTACTGGTTGTTATAAAATGGTCCAAAACAATTCAGTTCGGACAAAGGAAGTTAATTATTCCTGTTCTTTCTATTCCAGCCTCAGCTCTATGTCCCAGGAGAGCATACATTAGTTTACTTAAGACATGCGCCGCTGACCCTTCTGCCCCTGCCTTTTTGTACGACAAACGGCATCATAAATGTGTAATTGAACTTAGTTTTGTCTCCGTCCTTCGAAGTTCATTATACCAGTTAGGTTTAAACGGTGCTCTGTTTTCCGGTCACAGTTTCAGAAGGGGCGAGGCTACTACTGCCTTCTTGGCAAAGGTGCCAGGTGAATTAATTCAACTGCAAGGCGATTGGGTCTCAGACGCATACCTTAGGTACATTGATATTGACTTACAGTCAAAGTTATTAGTTGGCACTAGAATCAGAGATTATATTATGCATGTTTGATAATGTTGATGTGTAACCGGCTTGTTGGTGGCCGAGTTTCAGACATCATACATGTATTAAGGGTACATGTCGATCCTTTCTTTAGGTTCATATTGTAACATTGTTTGTCAGATTTATTGGAATATTTATTATTAATGTGGTCGTGTTTCTCACGCTTGGTTTATATAAAGTATTTTGCTAATTGTTCCATTACACGTTTGGGTCTATTTTGGAATAATTCTGGGTCTCCCCTATACAGTCCATTTTTTTTTTCTTCAATTGTCATGATACTTACAGGTCACCGACAACAGGCCAGTCTTAATGTCATGCCCCCTGCATTTTATATATATTTATAGTATTTTTACGACAATTAACTCCAGTCTGCACAGGTACGGTAATATTTCCATCGAGTCAGAATGTCAGCACATCGATATTTATCAGGGTGTGCTCGCAATCAAATTTGGTGCTAATTCCAGGTTTCGTTAAGCCTTTTCCTTTTTTTTTTTTCTCTTTCTTAGTTTTATGTTTTTTTTTTCCTTTGGCAGTTTTTGGCGGATGCTTCTTGGTGTATATATATATGAAATATTAACGCTGTGATGAATGAATTTATGATTATCATATTTGTCACTGGGAAGTATCTTTTACTGCCAAACCTTGTTCAATAAATTTATCAAACGTTCTTAGTTGTTTTTGTCATTTAATATTAGGACTAGTAATTGATCAATTTTGTTATCAAAATGCTTAATTACAGGACTCAATATTGGAGTGTACGTTTTTCATGGACTTAAATATTCAAGTGTATGTTTCCCTTGGGCTCACTTATTCTATTGTGAGTGCATTGTGTCATTTTGGCAAGGTCCATTATATGTATTGTTATTAAGACTGTGCCTAGCTTTGTATACATGATAACTTTCCTTATGCTGTTTCTTGGAATGCAACTGTATGTTAATTAGGGACACAAACATATATTTTAATTTGGTGACGTATTTTCGCGGGCCGCTTTTGTTTGATCTTCCCGCGGCTCTCATTCTTTTGCAACTTGTCAGAGGTGGTAGACATGCCAGTTCATGGAGCCTTGGGGTTCTTTCAAAACCCGCCCTCCCAGCCCTGTGTAACATATCCGTGGTTGGTAATTGTATCTTTCTTGGGCGGATGCTTCTTGGTGTATATATATATGAAATATTAACGCTGTGATGAATGAATTTATGATTATCATATTTGTCACTAGGAAGTATCTTTTACTGCCAAACCTTGTTCAATAAATTTATCAAACGTTCTTAGTTGTTTTTGTCATTTAATATTAGGACTAGTAATTTTTGAAGTTTTGTACAAATGAGTCAAAGCATAAAATTATATAATAGACATGAAAAGTGCATGCCCCCCCCCCCCCAAAAAAAATTATCCTTCTCCCACACAAAAAAACATGCAAAATTCCAAAGACCATTGAAGCATGACCAATTAATTTACTTGGTAGCATGCATGTGACCAGAAATCATGAAGTCACAAGAAAAGTTGGCCTTTTTGTGGCAAGGCAGTGGTTAAACTGTCTGCGTTGATGTGAAATGAAATGCCATGTGCAGCATTGCAATGGGTGAACCTGCCGATTGCACATGTCCTGTTGACTGATTGCCCATATCCTTCATGACAAAAACAAGAGAATCAGATGGCATTGATGATCCCAGCTGTTTGCTGGCTATTTTCTAGTTGGCTAAAAAAAAAAATGAATTGCATGTCACCACCGTGGTACATCATGTTAGGTGCCCTAAGGGTTAAACTGTGTCTCTCCTGCTCCAGGATTTTCCTGGCTAAGAAAACAATGAAGCCTTTTGCGAGCACTCTGCTGTCACAACCTGCATCAGGCTGGGATCATTAGTCTCGTGAAATGCTTCTGCTATGACCATTTTCTTTTCAATTGTTTCTGTAAGCATGACTGTCGCAACAAAATAATTATGCCCGATCATCTCTCGCTGTATAATTTGACACATTTACAGATGGAATAATTCATTTTTATGAAGATGTCTGACAGTAAAGATTTTATTGAACTGCATTTTCTGTACCATGCGGCTGGCTATTCCCATGATCCTTTGCTAAGCTTGCACTGGACAATATGGTCCTGTATGCCTCAGACCTTTTTCTCATTGTGCAATAAGGCATGCTGCAATTACCCTTAAAACAGCTGGAGCATGATTTACCAGACAATGTGGCATGGTGATTTGTTGTACGTTTGAGGGTGAATTATCATTTTCTGGAGTGAAATTCAAAAGTAGTCACTCACTGTACAGCACATGACCGAAACGTTTGCTTATTGACATTTAGACAGAATCAAATGTGTGCGAACAATGGGCCTGCATCAGTGCCAGGAGGCATTGACATTTAGACAAAATCAAATGTGTGTGAACGATGTTTGATTATACGTCACGCGTGATGTAGAATAACTGCGACAAACGTAAACAAACATGGCACACCAGGTTGGAGTTGAAAGTAGGCCTAGGGCATATATTTTTGCGATGAATACCCAAATAAACATACAATAAACAAGACCTTATATGGCTGGAGAGGGAGTTGCAATTTTTTCCTCAGTCGGGATCATTGTTGGTGTGGAAAATTACTTGTGACCTTTGGTCACTCATGATTTACCCCACCAACAATGATCCCTCATGTGAGAAAAATAGTAACTCACTCTCAGCCATGTAAGAATCTCTATATCTATTTGATTCTTATGGGGAATTTGGCATGTGCAATAATAAACCATAGGGGAGGGGTGACTGCTATGACAAGAATATGTATTGGGGAGAGTGCCATACAGAGGTCCCAAGGTTTTGGTCTGTGATTTTCTCTTTTGCATTCTTCTCGAGACACAGTCGTTAAAACAACCAGCTAAAGGTGTCATATCTACCTTCCCAGCAGATGATTGAATAACGCAGCTTCCCCCTCCCTTGCCATATACACATGTACAAGCATTTAGAAACAGATTTGGCATGCAAATAAAATAATAAAACTAATATGCATCCACCATTTTAGTTTAATGGTGTACGTATACTGAATGCTTGTTAAACAGCTTATATGAAAACCAATAGATTGATGCATAGGGACGAAACGTAATCCACGAAGGCTGGTAGAACATTGAAGCATTGATATGCCAATACACACACTATAGTTTATACATTATGTATATACAGGTTATTCCTATCTCAACTTCACACCAATAACATGGACTTCATCTCACATTTGTCTAAGTAATCGCTTGATTACGCCTGTCTCGAGATATTGCACTACTGACCCGACACTGAAGTCTCACGGTGTTTATTGACGAGTTTAGCAGAAGTAAAATCAATGTCCAGGGATTGACCCTTACACAACTGAAATGATGGTTGACAATTTTCTCGCGTTTTTGGCTCCCTCTGGTGGCAAAAAGGACATAGAAACCATAGATCTGGGATTGGGATGCATCAGGTTTCATAGAAACACGAACATTCTAAGTGAGATACCTTGTGATTGCTACTTTCTTTTCATCATGCCAAGGCTGACGTACAATGTCTGCAGTGACCATTCCTGAGTAATTGACTCTTCACCACGCTGCTTTTATTTGAACACATTTTTTCGGGTTCAGAATGCAAATTAAATCAAGATCAAGAGATGAACAAACTTGTTGCCATGGTGATGGTTACTCACACACCAAGCACGGTCGCACAAGAGTATCAGCTGTCTTTGATTATGACCGGCCCTGAGTCTTACTGTAATGGATGTCTATTGGGGAAGCTCAGGCAGGCATGAACTATCATTGAAAAGCAATCAAGATTCCGCGAACAAGCAGCTTGAGATCTTGCATCTTCATATCCAGACACAGACCTAATGGACTGACCTGGGCAAGATAAATGTTCTGTGCATACAAAGTGGGATCACTGCGGCATAAATACCTAGAAGACTTTTGTCTTCATCCAGGTAAGACCAAGTGGGAATCTTTTCCATGAGCAGCCTCATCCAGTCATGATCCCATTACAATGGAGCTTTCCAGCCATCTGGTCTATTGTTCTCCAATTCTTTTTAATTTTCACTCTTACCCTCTTTCATTGTCAATTTCAACAAAAGTACATAAATATGTTCTGAACTGAATAGCAATATTAGACTCATAGTCTTTGTATACCAACCTTTCATTGAACAACCAGCATATCAACATTTGCACAAAACATACAGCTTCCCTCATTAGGCCCAGAATTTCAGCGAGAATCCGAGAATCCATTCTCGTAAAGATTCTCCTAAACTTGTCTCTCTTTCAAAAGAAAACTAATTGACAAAAATTTGAATACATTCTTGCAAAATTTTGCCAAATTTTGGCCCTGCTCAGAATGTTTTGGGCACACTCCACCCAAAGCTGGCCAAGGAAAGCTGTTGACTCGGTCAAAACTTGGAACTGGAATATGTTCAGCAACTTGAATACTTAACCCTTTCCCCCTTCAACTGGCCAAAACTGGCTGGTGGTCAAATGTCGTCTGCTTCAGCGTTTTCAACTAATTTCAACAGTGATGAAAAACAATTTGACTGAGAATTGAAGATGAGACCTGTCAAGACAACATGACCCAGGTCAACAGCTTTCCTCGGCATGCGTTGGGCAACCCATGCCGTGGAAAGCTGTTGACTCAGTCTTAATTCAAGGGGGAAAGGGTTAAGCTGCATGCCCGTCAAAATTGATCAATTATAAAAACAATGCAAAATGCTCATAACCATGATACAAAAATAACACAAAAAAGTAGTTGACCTGAGGTTTTGGTACATTAGAGACCCTTCTACAAATTTCTTACAGAGATTTGTCAGTATGCTCGACAGCTTCCTGTCTAAATTCATGGCTGAGAATAGGCAAGGACAAGAATAGAAGGTTCTAGCCTTGCCTAAAAGAGGGCACTGCAGTCACTGGAGGGCTAGGATTGTGTATTCCCATTACTTTACATTGTAATTTGCAGCTTAATAACTTGAAAACAACTGCACATAGAGACACCAAATTGTACACAGTAAATCTAGATGCGTAACTAAATACCTGACAAAAATCATGTAACCACAGCTACTTAAAAGTGACCAGTTTACTTAAGGTTACTTCAACATGCAAACCAATGGGAATATGCAGCTCTAGCCCTCCAAATGTTTGTGTATTTGGTTGTGTATTGGAGTAAATACACACTTCAGAGCTAATTCAGACCTTTCCTATTATTGCTGTGTGCCACTGAGGACATTTCAGAATTTTCAAAGCAGCCTTGGCAGGAAGGCAGGGTTAATTGGTTGAAAAAGATGATACAGTGGCAACACAGGCCTTGGACTGTGGTTTTTGCATTGCCTGGCAAAGGCAGCTATGGTATATGACTTCCTGGGCAATGTAAAAAAAAACAACCCACTGACTTGACACAAGATATATTGGTACTTGAATTAAAGCTCTTTACATGAAGAATTTGAATACAAAAAAAAACTTTAGTTGCAAATGCCAGTAAATCTATAGGAATATCAGTTAACGATGTGTAAAGAGTCAATGTTCCAGGCCTGGCAATTGCCCGCTAGCTGCTTGCTGCAGTGAGCTTTGTCTCCATTTCTCCAGTATTTCAATTTCCTGCCAAACCTGGAACCTATAAATGGTCTCAAGTGTCTGGGTCTACATATACAGTATATGCATAGAAGGTGCTCCCGGTATGTTGTACAGACAATGCAGGGCAGATCTATTATACTGCAGACTAGGTGTTGTGAGGCAACTAAAATCACCAGACTGCATGGCAATCCTTGAAAGAACTCATAAATGCATTTCAGATATCACAAGTCCTGCGGTGGATTTGCAGAGGAAACCATAGGCCCACATTTTGTTGTTGTTTTTTGTTTTCTGTAAGTCTCCTGGCATTATAATGCCATAAGCCCATTAACTCTTTCAGTGCCAATCACGACTAAAGTCGATCTACTTAAGTCAAACTAGGCTGAATAACCATTAGGAGCACAGATTCATATTCCTGGTAAAAAGATCTTTCATTCAAGTACCAGCATGCCTATAGTTCCAGAGAGAATATCCCAGAGCAACAGCTTTTCTTGGTGCACATTGGTTGCATCGCGCCCAATGCGTGCTGAGAAAAGCTGTCGACTCAATCCATAATTTGGCACTGAAAGAGTTAAATACTTTTTGTCTCCTGTACATCTCCTGGCATTATAATGTCATACGGCCATTAAATACCTGGAAAGGTGGAATATTGTGGACGTGCCACTAGCATCTGTAAGATGTACACGGTTAAACCTGTCTTCAAGCACATGTACTATCCAAAGGGATTGACAAATTGTGGTCTTTCATTGAATGTATAAATATGATAAAGAGTACCACGAAAGTGTCTGAAAAAATATTGCCTTTCAAGACAAGTGGTCTCTGATTTGGGTGGTCATTCAGGGGGCGCGGGGGGGGGGGGGGGCGCACTTCACACAAGGTAAAATTCCATTTATAAACATTTTTTCATTCTACTTTTATAACTCCTCCACTGGATCAGACTTGAACCTTGTTGAGCTGCTCGCACCAATTTACATTCAACCTAGTACATCAAATTCTACACGTCTTTTTCCTCATACTACCAATGGGTTGATTCAACGAAATACTCATGTATAGTCTAATGTTTCTTCACTCAAAAACATATTTCATATTCACACAGGAACAAATTTATCATTATACATTGTATTTATCTTAAAATGAAGCTCACATACAGTTTTTGAATCTCTACTCTCAGCATAATCAGTAAAGCAACATATTTCGATGTTTCTTACAGTGGCCACTGTATCCTGACATGTACCGTCCCATCTAACAGCTGTGAGGGTTGACCCCTATTTATTACATATTAATATGTATCTATTTATGTTTCAGTAGTCCACCCTAAAAGCTGGAACCTCCAGCGAGAGTCAACAATTTTCCTGCACACTTCTGAAACAATGCCCTTTTATGCCAAGTCTCAACAGCCTGGATTTACCTATGATTTCAGCTTACTGAAATAAAATGAACAGCGTAGCAGTTGAACGATCCATCATAGCTATATGTTTACCACTTCACCACCAATCACAGTGGTCTGACAACTTGAAAGACCACTGCAGGGCCAGAATTTCGGCCAGAATCCGAGAATCCATTCTCGTAAAGATTCTCCTAAACTTGTGTCTCTTTAAAAAGAAAATTAATTGACAAAAATCCAAAATAGATTCTCACAAAATTTTGTGAAATTCTGGTCCTGCACTGCAGTGAGAGACCACTTGTCTTGAAAGGTACTTTGCTCAGTACTTTTAACATTATTTCTATCTCCTATGAGTGACCACCTGTCTTGAGTGACCGTAGAGTCATCCTCCTCAGTGTGCTCCTTGAAGCAGGTTTTGCTGTACATGTACATGTACTTGCCTTTTGGACCAGCCAAAGACAACTGATAAAACATGAAATAATCAATCGTTTCAGCACAAACATTTGTTTTTTGTGTATGTTTTTTTTTTCTCCTAACCCTGTAACCAATAATCAAGTTCAAACAGTATGACAAGCTAACCAAAGATTTTGGATTTTGAACATGCCTGTCACTTTATCTATCAATAAGCTCCACGGAATGTAATGAACAGTTTCAGAAGGTCTGTGGACTTTGCTTGCTGAAGTTGTGAGAAAAGTGTGTTGAACAGAAATAGAATATTGTTGAGCCAGTAGTCAATATTATTGGCGAATGAGAGAGGAGTGTTGGAGTTTATGGATTATAGAGATATCATGAATCAATGTTTATGACTTGTCGCAAGGGGCATGCTTTCCCTGTTTGACAGCTTTAAATGAGACTGTGGAACAGTACTGAACTGGAGAGACCTCTGGTGGTCAATAATTAAACAATCTGAAGCTAACATTTATGGCATGAAGTGTGTATCACAATGACTATGCACGGACACAGGGTGACACAGAACTTTAATTGTCTTGTGTATATTATACATTAGCGATGTAATGATATACTTTTTCACAATACAATATGTACTGTGATACAGTGTTCACAATCCAATGCATGATACAATATACATGATTTTGAGAACACACTCACATAAACACAATTGTCAGGGCATCCACATGGATGGTTGTTTACGCAAACAAAGACTATGTATGCCTCATTTCCAGTCAATCAAACTGCACAGTTTTTGCTGCAGCAACAATTTTGTTGCATGAATGTGACGTTTTTATTCATACAGACTTCAAAATAAACATCTAATCAACCATTTTTGGTACATGTGCCCATAAAAATCCGTAATACAGAAGTAAAACTGTGTATTTTGCGGCCTAACTTCTGTTAATAAATGACAGCTGCATAACTTCCATTAATGAAAGGTAGCTGCATAACTTCATTAATGAATGGTAGCTACATAACTTCATTAATGAATGGTAGCTACATAACTTCATTAATGAATGGTAGCTGCATAACTTCATTAATGAATGGTAGCTGCATAACTTCTTGGGCAACTTAGTACTTGATATTTCTTCATACGAGGAATCTGAATTTATTAGCAACTCTTATCAGAACCTTGCCTGTGCAGATAAGACATTTCTCACTGTGGTAGCTTTTCTTTCTTCTGACACTACTGCGAGATGAATTTAAACCTGCTCACAAGTTGTGGCAATAGAAATCAGATATATCAATAGAAGAGTGAGTTGGTCTGTCTACGCATGGCAAATCAGAACTGAACTGTGGGAAAAATACATCGCTGCCTTGCAATTAACTTTGGACATACTATATATATCCATAAAACTTTGTCCTACTGACTATTTCATTGTATTTTCCACAATCACTCAGAAGAAACCCCAGTCCATAACTGTCAGAATCTATGATGCTCTGTAGAGTTTTGATAGCTGTTTGCTCCCTGACAGACCAACAAAAATGGGCAGGATGGCTCCCAGAAGAAGGCAGAGTTATTGACCTTTTTATGGGGGAGATTTCTTCAGAAATACTGGACACGCATAATACTTTCCTGACCAAAATCTCTCACCCTGCTGTTAGGCAAAGGGAACAAACAGCCACATTGATGGGCATGTACTGATGGACATACCAGTAGTATCACATGTACTAAGAATACTTATTCCTTGAGCACACTATGACTCCTAAAACAAGCTAAGTATGTGTTCATGGAACAAGACTATGCCTTTTTAAACAGCTGTTTTTTTTTTTTTAATAGTTGCTACTTTAGCAGGAGCAACATACCGGAGGGCAAGGGGTTAACGTCCATAGTGGTGTACTGGGCATTTTTAGTTGCTGTACTTACATACTAGAAGCTAGACACCTTTTTTAATTTCCAAATTTCGAACTGACCAATACTTGTACATTTTCTTGCTTTCTATACCTTGCATCACGACAAAATTATTACCAGCACAAGCATACTCGCTCCTCCCTACCTCCATATTTTGTTGTGTTTGACGGGGTAGGGATGGGGGTATGTGACATAAGCATACAGGCACTTTCTTGTGCAATGATACAGGCCTCAGCAGCACTGCAGTTAATATGAATGTCCTGTATAGCAGGCTGCAGCTAATGTGAATGTCCTGTATAGCAGGCTGCAGCTAATGTGAATGTCCTGTATAGCAGGCTGCAGCTAATATGAATGTCCTGTATACCAGAGTGGAGATTTCTTTGTTCTTTTTATCATTTCACATGGCCATCCTGTACTGTTCCCTGCTTGAACATCACTGTTACCACAGCAACCATGTGTGTATGTACAAGATAAAAAACACAAGTTCCCACACAAAAAAGATTTTCTTTGTTACCGTGGCAACTGTAAAGAGGTTACAACCTGACATGGGACCTTGTTGGGCATCTTAGAACCACAGAGTAATGTTTTATAATTCCACAGGATCAATGTCCCTAACGATATTACGTTGCTGCCTTCAGTTAGTCTTGCAAATGTTGTGCCTTCTACGTGACGTCCAGTTGTATACTGGAATTACAATGTTCTACATACACAGTACTTCATTTGTACTGGAATAAATACAATGAACTGGGCCGTGGCGATTATAGCATTCACGCATACCTGCCTCCACTGAACCATTCTTCTTCGGAATGAGGATTTGGTACAGTTGGTATGTGTGTTTCCTATTTTCAGCTGGGTGATTGGTGGCGAGGGTTGTTGATTCAAGACCCCGCCATGCCATGGTCACAAAACATAATATGCATGTATGCACAATGGTAAAAACGACACAATGGTGATAGCACTCCAAGTGTGACCGGTTTTGCCCATGTGGGGCTCGTCAGGCACTGAAAATTTAACGGCTGCTAATGCTGTATTAATAGTAACGTAAACAGGGGTTGCTACATTCTATTTTGCAGAGAGAGAAGCCACGTAGCTCCAACTTAGTTTTATGACATCATAAAGTGGACATTGTGACCACTCCTCTGCACTTGGCCATCTCAGGGGGTTCTAGTGATGGTCTATGTCCAGTTTATTAATGAATAAAGCTGGGGTAGTAAATGGGTGGGTCTGTACCTTCCTCTGTGAAGATACTGGGGAATTCATCTATTATTATTTTGTCAGTGTATTATCCAGAGTATTTGTGCAGTACAATAGGTCTGGTAATTGGAAGGATAAAAATGCATGTATATACAACACAAAATCAACATTGGTTCATACATGCTTTTTGACATGCACCTTGGCATCTTGAAAACTATCGAATATGTCACAAAACAGATATATTTTCGGTGCTCCTTTGATGCTGGTGGACTTACACGTGTACAGTCCTTGATCTGAGACAACTCCCAACACAGTGCGTCATTTGTACTGGAATGAATACAGTGAACTGGGCCGTGTCGATTATGGCATTCACGCATAACTGCCTTCATTAAACCATCTTCTTCAGGAATGGGGATTTGGTGCAGTTGGTATGTGTGTTTCCAATTTTTGGCTGGGTAATTGTTGCCAACTTTGCTGGTTTGAGACACGGCTGTTCCATGGTCACATAATTAACATATTAGACATTCTTAGGAATTCCAATGTGTTGGAAACCAGGAGTGTATTACCATCCAACTCGTGCCAAGGAAAGCTACTGACTGGGGCATGTCACCGTGATAGTTTACTGTAGAATTATCACTGAAACTGTTTTTAAAATTATTTTTGAAATTAGCTGAAAACATTAAAGCACACGACATGTTACCAGCTGGTTTTGGCCAAGTTTATTGGGCAAAGGGTTAATCAAGTTTACCATTAACAATATTTCATTTACCACATTCACGGTTACACAAACGTTGCCACAAAAGAAGAAAAAAAAAGAAAATTCATTTTCAATGATGGGTTGACCTGATGTGTTCACGAGTATCATTAACAATGGCAGATCGCTGGCCTTATCCAGTTCATCAGGGATAAATCTGCCTGCAGCAATTTTCATTGGCTTCTATAGCTACCCTACTCCTCTGATCATCCACATCACTTCAGTAACATGCATATATGCCCTTGTTCATGCAAACCAATTATCTTTAGTGTTTCTCCAGCCACTTCACAGCTCTTAACTCTGTCCTGTGTGCACCCATTTTACAAAGTCTGGTTCACCTTATAGAGGACACACTTCAAAGTCTCTTTTATCGCAACAAAATATTTCCTCAGATAACAGAAACATGTCCAATGATCTAAGGCAGGACGGTTATTAGTTGTAGTTATACGGGGTTCGGTTGGATAAAACCAAAATTATTTTGTCTGTTTCCTGCGTAACTATATAGGGCTCATTCGATTTCTGTTATATATTCATGCATTTCACTTATTGCAAAATATGCGTAGCCACTCATTCAATTAAGCATCACAAAGAAAAAAACAAGAAAAAAACGAAGACATAAATCAAAGTTAAGATTTCCCCTGTTCCCCTCTTATTGCAACATATTGCTTCAATTTACCAGCTGTCTTACTCCACATTAACCATTGGCTTCCCAAATGACCATGTACTAATTAAAAGCTGCTTTTTTTGGCCTCTAAAACACATCTGGGGATAGTCTAACACATGACAGGAGCTGACATGATTGATGTTTAATGTTTTTTTTACCTTCCCTTTTACACTTTTTTATGTAATATATCTAGTATGGTTTATGCAAGTTTCACTCTTACTATTTGATCAATTCTTCTAAACCAAATTGCAAAATTACTGCTTCTTTCTTTTTTTTTTTTTTCAACTTCACCAACTTAACAAGAAGAATGATTCATTTTAAACCTTTTAACCATTTCCTGCTAATTACAACAGTTGTACTTATCCAAATTATAAAATTTCCACATTTAAGTTCCTCATATTATAATTTTTATTGACTTCCCCATTATATTTGACTATTGACATAAATTTCACTGTCTTTTTTTCTGCTAGACATCAGAAACATTTAAAAAATTTTCTTCCGATGAATAAATGAACCAGACGGCATGAGTGGAGACAACGAAGCAGAATTTTTTTTCAACCCTCTGTCTGCTGTTCAAAAAAGAGTTTGTGTTCATCCACATAACAATATCGATTTTAGATTCAAATTCCCCACCAAAAAAAGCAAATTTTCATTCAAGTGCCAGCATGCTCGCAGAGTCTGCAACAAAGAATGCGTCTGGTTGACAGTTTCTCTTGCCATGATTTAGATCCACTGCATCCATGATGCAAACAGCAGAGCTGTGTACATGTAGCTACAAGTACAATGAAATACCAATGTGACATTATGGCATTAACTTGGCAATGAAAAAGTTCAAACTTCCTACTCAGCTAGCTTTCAAAACCCATGTGGTTTAACCCTTTCTCCCTTGAATTAAAACTGAGTCAACAGCTTTCCTTGGCATGGGCCGGGCACTAAGTGCCCAATCCATGCCAAGGAAAGCTGTTGACCTGGGGCATGTGATCCTCATAGGGCTCATCTCCAATTCTCAGTCAAAATTATATTTCATCACTGTTGAAATTAGTTGAAAATTCTGAAGCAGACGACATTTAACAACCAGCCGGTTTTGGCCGGTTTAAGGGGGAAAGGGTTAATATGTCTCTATGGCAAGCCGTTTTGACATTTAGTCCTGATTGGCAATATCGCTAAATCATTTAGTGATATCACCCACACCATTTGACTGTGTCACTCAATGTTCTCATTTACTGATATCCCTACAGCATTTAGTGATATCCCCAAATGGTTAGAGATAATGCCAAAAAGATGTATTTAGTGATATCACTAAACGATTTAGTGATATCACCAAATGATTAAGTCATATCACTAAATAAGTGAATTGGCGCATGCTGGGTAATTGTACAGTGCCTGTATAGTGATTGGCGCAAAGGAGCAAGCATTTGGACCTGCAAGCCTAACTGGCAAGTTTGACAACAAAATTAACAGTCAGCATTAAATGTCTTTGCAGCATGATAATAAACCCACTGAAAATGCTGAAGGAGAGGATCAATTCTCGCCAGAACACTTTGGGAGGAGGAAGCCATCGCACTTCCCTCCAAATTGGCAGCCATATTGGACAAAAATGGGACAAACAGCAGTAACACATTTCATGATATCGCTAAATGATTTAGCAATATCACTATGTATGTTTTTTTAGCAATATTGCCAAATGATTTATCAATCTCACTAAATCATTTGGAGATATCAATAAATCACACATATTTGGGGCTATCACTAAATGGTTTAGCAATATCCCTAAATGATTTAGAGGAATGGCCAAATCATATAGCAACATTGCCAAATCATTTCGTGATATTGCCAAAACATTTACCGATTTCACTAAATGATTTAGCAGTATTGCCAAATAGGTCTAAATGTCAAAATAGCTTGCCCTACGTCTCACAACCATATACTACAGATGAGATTTTTTTATTAGCTATCTGCATTGGTGGATCAAAATTTTCCTTTCCCAAGTCTATTCTATATTCCCCAATATCATCCCATGAAGTCAATGGATGCAACCTGAAAGCTGTGTCAAGTCCATATTATGAACAAATATCTGGTATTTTTTTGGTTTTTTTTTTGATCATTATGCATCATCACAACATATGAATCGATACCTAACTAACGATTCTTACATTTCCAAATATAAAACTATTTGATGTGCCTGACTTCGCAAGCATCACAAGTACAAACTCCTGTCAAGCCAATTTCCAGAAACTGTAGATGGAAAATGATCCCATATACAGCTGTTCCTCTTTTGAGAAGACCCTTCCATTCAGACCTCCTGCCTTTTAAGACCATGTCCACCAGGTCTCTAAGACTATCTTTTCCATGTTATTGTACCTCCAATGAGAGACCACCTGCAGAGGTGCCAAGTTGGCCAACATATAAAACGGGTGCTCAAGCTGAAAAATCTTGCAAAAAGCGGGAGTCCCGTTATATTGTAATGGAGGAAACTGGTGAAAAAGCGGGAGAGAGACAAACTTTGGTGATTTATATCATTAGAAAAACGGGAAATCTCCGGCCAAATCGGGAGACTTGGCACCTCTGCACCTGTTCCATGTGACCTCTTAAAAGACCTGCTTTAGACATGGTTTGTTGAAAATAGGACAACTATACCGGCTTTTAGCTCGTTAAATTCAAGTGCCCTCTGGCCTTTGTTTCCTCCAAACCATACACGTACCTGAGAAGTTGCCTTTCATGTGACCCCTTGAAGACTACTGACATTGTTCTTTGACTGGGACTCTTTATGGTGCCCAGGATGATGACAGAAACATCACACATTGGAACCAGTCCGTCAGTCTCATGAAAATATTTAGGCTGAATCCATTTCAAGACTACCAGGAAAACTGTTTTTAAATAATTTTGCATCAATGGACACATACGTATATCATGCCCTGCCAAATATAAATATTGGCATTTGGGGCTACATCTGATCCTTCCACCCCCAAAACTGGAGAGAAAAAACTCCGCCATGTGGTCAAATGTTTTCTGAGATGTTCTTGACTATTTTCAACAGTAATGAAAAACACTTTGCATGAGAATTGGGGAGGAGATGCATCAGGATCATATGCCCAAGGTCACCAGCTTTGATTTGCCCGACATGCACTGGAAGCTCAAGGAAGGCTGCTGTCTTTTTTCTTAAGCTCAGTCTCAAACTTTTGCTGCTCAAATTGGCCAAAAGCGCCCGGATGTGCATGTAAATTGTCGTCTGCCTTACTGTTTTTACTTAAATTTCTCATTACTGACAAACATTTCAAGACCATTCATGATGGCATGCCCAAGGTCAATAGGTTTCCTTGGCACAGGTTAGGCACATTGCGCCCAACCCATGCCAGGGAAAGCTACTGACCCAAGTGTACCCTGAACAGCAATGGGTTAATTCAAGGGGGAAGGGTCAGCTAGCGGCTGTGCTCTCGTTTTTGTTCACAAGATAGGGTTCCTGCCATAGTTTTTTTTTTGGGGGGGATGGCTACATACTTATAAATATTATGATACATATTCTGCTATTAAAGACAGAATAATAATAGAGACTGTCAATTCCACTGTAGTGTGTAATCCATTAGAATATTACTTTAACAAGTAGCCGCTGACGCTAGCCATATCCCCCGCCCACAGTAATCATGGACGGATGGACGGAAGGACGGACAGACACACAGACGGTGCCCGTTACCATATCCCCTCTGAGGTCTACCCACCATAAAAAAATCAAAGGGCTGGCATCAATAATTTAGAAGATATGGCCCGGACAAAATTTGTATTGTATCTTGACCTTGTTTAATGCACTTTGTTAATTAATTAATTAATGGAAGTAATTAGCCACAGAAAACAATGCCTATGCACACACTTCTACCTGAGGTCTACCCACCATAAAAAATTCAAAGGGCTAGCATTAACAGTTTAAAAGATAAGGCCTGGACAAAATTTGTCTTGCTTAACGAACTTTGTTAATTAATTAATTAATGCAAGTAATTAGCCACACTAAACAATGCCTATGCACACCTACTACCTAAAGTCTACCCACCACAAAAAATTCGAAGAGGTAGCATTAATAATGTAGAAGATATGGGCTGGACAAAATTTGTTTCAGACGGAAGGACGGAGGGACACACAGACGGTGCCCATTACCATATCCCCTTGCCCACTTCGTGGGCGGGGGATAAAAATTTTAGAATTTGGAGGGTAAGCAGAAGTGCTCTGAAGATTTTTAAGGCTACAGTTTATTATCCTTTTTAGGGCAAGCATAAGTCTCACAATCTGAATGGACCCCACCACCACCAAATCGTGAGAAATGCACCACAGGTAGCAACGGGAAGATTGCTATATGAAGGAGTACATGTATGCCAAAGCTGGCAGTGGCTCGCCATCCATCCAACCAGAGGAAACCCAGCATCACCATGATCACTGAATGCTGTGGCAATGTTTACATGATGGAGACATGTGTGCGTGAAAGACCGGGAAAGCATTAAATCTCATCAGATGCTTTTTATCGCGTCTCCAAACTTGTTTCTGAGATGACTACCATGCACTCTCATCGACCAAAATGAACCCATCAGCAGCAGGACATAAGTACTTGGTGTGTAGTTAAATTTACGTAAGCGCTCGTTAACACTGAAACAACAGAGACCCTACATAAAAGTACTTTTACAGACAACAGCATTACAAACAGAAATATGATTCAATGTCAACATCATCAAAATCTGACAAGTAGAGCTGAAGATATTTGTTTAAAGTGAAAGTGTCAATGGTGGGACTATAACCAAATTCACTATTACTGGCAGCCCACACATTATATATACATACATCCATCCAGGAACAGATCTGAGGTCATTTATCAATTTCCCATATTTTTGTTTTAATGCTCTGAAAAAGAAATAACTGACTTGTATTAACAGCAGTTACCACTTACGATCACTTTTTCCAATGACCAGGTTTTTGGCTTGATGTGATACATGAAACAATTTTACAAACTAAAATCATCTGGAATGATCCAATATTGATCTTTCATTTGGATGGACCACATGTTGCCATCACCATTGCATTATGGGTAGGGAGATTGACCAACATGGCAGCCAGCAATCTTTGAAGTGTCTGTTGTTGTCTGACAGGGAGAACACACCGACTTACAGAGTGCTGGACTGTCAAATGTGTATATTCTTACGTTAAAATATGTCTTAGTATCTAAATTCACTGTCAAAAATGCTTTAATTATGAGTCATAACAGGTTATTTCCATTGCCTATCTGGCTGGTGCAAATCATCAACATACTCTGAGTAGAAATAGATTTTTTTTCTCCCAATTTGGGGATTATTTCGAAGAAAAAAAAACATGAGGACTGTGACAGTCCTTTGCTCAGCAGACTTCTGACGTAAAGACTGAATTGGTCCTCTGACCTTTGGAATAATGTTGAGGTCACCTTTGTTAAAAACCATATCGTTGCAATATCAACCTTCACTTACACATGCAGTTCATGAGTCATCTTTGAAGGAAAGTCACATGACCCAACATAACCACGATAAAAGCAAACATGTCATCCTGGCTTTTCAGGACCATTCAGGCTCTAAATTACCAAATGAGTGTATACCGGGCAAGGGCCTGACAGCAAAAAACGAAACAAAGTTTTGTTGACTAGGCTGATAGCACATTTGCCTGTTAGCTAGCTAGCTGACCGACTGGCTGGCTGGCTGGCTGGCTGACTGACTGACTGACTGACTGACTGACTGACTGACTGACTGACCAACTAAATAAATAAATAAGTAAGAAAAACCATTTTACCAGCATGTTTAACCCTTACAGTGCTAATCATGGCTATAGTCATTTTCTCATTACCATTAAACATTCCATGGTTAAAAGATTCAAATTCCCCATGAACATACCTTTCTTTCAATATCCAGCAAGCCTAGTCTAAAACAAAAAGTAGTCTCAGTCAACAGCTTTCCTTGGAGCACTTTGTGTGCAAAGTGCCCTGAGGAAAGCTGTTGACTCAGAGTTTCAGTTAGGATTTTTTCAGGGGGTCAGAAGAGGGGAAATTAAGGGGAGAGGACTAGATTTTTAGCAACTTTACATGTAAATAAACAAGACTGGGGGCCCTTTAGAATTTTCTCAGAGGGTATTTGAGGTTTTGAAAGGGTACTATAGCCCAATTTTGCGGGTTAACAGAAACACTATGACTCAGTCTTAAATCAGCATTTTAAGGGTTAAGACTCATCCATGGTACATTCCTGTCAAGTCTGAAGTGTGTGTGGCGGACAGTTTTGGGGAGGTTAAACATTGTGGATGGATGAACAGGCGATCTACGCTGACCACCCTATAACCTTAGCTGACGGACAAGTCTACTACACTGATAAGTAAACAGATATTCATGGTAGAGACTAACCATCATAGGCTAAATTTGAAAAGTCCACAAAAGTAAGCCCCCGAACATGGAGCACTGGGGCCAAATGGTGGAGAGTTGACAGGTATGCATTCTTACCGCATAACTGCTGGCTCTGTTGTTATAATTGCAGGTGTTGGCTCTAGGACAGGTCTCATATGGAAGGGATCATCGGCTGTCAGTGGGTTCTCTTCAAAGCTCTGATAATCAAATTTACGTGATTTTCTCATGGTGGATTGGCCGAGGACCATGTCCAGATCAGCACATAACCGGCATGGCACAGCTCTCACCTCTACCACTGAGTCTGTGTCATTCACAGACCTCCCACTCGACATTCTGAGGAAGACCTGTGATGTTACCTTGGTGTTCATTCTTGAAATACAACAACTTCACAATAACATGCAGTCAATGGACTTGATGCTCTACTGACATATAATCTGATGACCACCAGCTGACTCATTTCCTGAAATGCATATCCTCCATGACCCTGACAATTAGGCAAGGTCATCCATACTGTCACTGTTGCCAATCCTCCTGGATTACCTGGGAGGCTTATAGATTGCAGAATTTTACACTGGAAATTCTTTATAAATTGTAGATTTTTGACAATTTTCAGCCACCTCTCCAAATTTCATCAATATTGAACTTCTACATTTCATATTAATTTATTAATCTTCCTGAGTTTACGTTCCATCTTCAAGATTTTAAGTTTGGCAGGTTGGCAACACTATATGATGCAGCATCAAACTTCAAAAGAATCACACATTTGTAGTACACCGACTTGGTATTGTGTTTGCCTTATTCTTCATCAACATATTGAATTCATTGTCATTTTCTTAAGTGCTTAATGACCATAAAAAAAGGTCAAGGTCACAAATACTACAAAGTCTGACCATTGGTGTAACACACATTTGGTGTACATTTTGCAGTTTCATCTCAATTTATTAGCACAATAATGAATTGAATGTGTTTTGATACCTAGGCTGTTAGTTCTAATAACTACATGTTCCACCATTGGCACCACCATGCAACCACACGTCATAAATTTTTGTATGTATAATGTTCCTGCATTGGTATATGGATGTATGAACACAAGTTTTAAAAAAATCCCCATTTCATGAAATGCATTCCCTCTGTGACCTTGAAAAAGTAGGTCAAGTTTATCCATGTTATTCAATATCAAACTTGGATACATGATAAACATGGGGGGGGGGGGAGAGAAGGTTATTTGGTATCATGTTAGCCTTATTTTTTTCTCAACATGTTGAATTTTGTGTCCTTTACTACAATTCTTATTGACCTTGAAATAAAATCAAGCTCACCCACAATTTTACAAAATTTGTTGACCCAATGCATATTGGAGCAAATTTCATGGTTCCCATCTCGATTTATCACAAAAATGAATTTATTGTGTTTTTGATGCCCATGACAGTAGTTCCTTTTAATAGGCATCCATGGCACCACAGTGACTTCGCATGACCTAAAAATCTTGCCTTTATAATGTTCTTGTGATGATACACAGAAATATGTCGACAAATTCAGATGCAATCACCCTCAAAAAAATTCTTTTCCTGAAATGCATTCCCTCTTGATCTCAAAAAAGTGAGTCAAGGTCATGCACATGTTGACCCGGGGCACGTGATCTTGACAGGTCTCATCTACAATTCTCAGTTAAACTGTTTTTCATTACTGTTGAAATAAGCTGAAAACACTGAAGCAGACGACATTTGACCACCAGCCAGATTAAGGGGGAAAAGGCTAAAACCTTGAAACTTGTGGTCAATGACAAGAGGCTTTATCCTACTACAAGGAACTTGCAAAAATGGAGGACAGATCCATGGAGAGTCAGACGTGTTTCTCCAATGAAAGGTGACAACTGAAAAGACAATCAACTTTGAGAAGTTATTCACTTATTTTCTAAACATATGGGAAGCTTAAAATACTTGGATAATGCCATTTGTTTGGGAGGAAAATCAGCATTTGCAGATGGTTGCGTAGCACTTTCTGCATAGCTATCTATGGCAGTGTGCACATATAGGTGCTGGCTAATGAAATAGCCAAACACACACAGCTGTACCACAATGGTGTCATTTTGACTGTACATGTATATATACAATTTACTAAATTTGCTTTATCTACAGATGATCAGTGCATTGTAGAATTATGTAGTGTTTCATACTATTTATTTGCCAACTGAAATAGTATCTGCCAGATTTTGTTGTTGTTTGTTTTTGTTTTTGTTTTTGTTAATATGCTTGCTCTCTTGATATATATGGTCTCTGGTTGGGATGATATATAGAGCATAGATATATATAGCACAAGCCCAGTCCAAATAAAAACCCAATGTTATAAAGGACTATATATGATCATGAACGCTTGGCTCATAAACAACCAGTCAGACCAGTGGGTTGGGGTTTGTTTGTTTCTTTTTTGATGCACATCATCAAGGATATTTTCTCTACCTGTTGTATGATTGAAGTTGTGTGGTATTCTGTTGAGTGGCCCCCATAAAGAGCACTGTAGTTATTTCTTATTATAGTGTATTTTCCATTGTGTACCCTAGAGGGCGCTATGTACTTGGTTCCTTGTGGACATCTTAGTATTAGTACTGCTACTGCTATTTACCTGTTGAATGTTATAGTGACACAAATAGATGATTCACTGAAAAAATTACGAAATGGTAACTGTTGAATAAATCGAGGTTTAAAGGTATCCAGAAATCTTTCTATGCAAATCAAGCAATTAGAGCAGTTTCAGAGAATTTTCCCTAAATTAACCAAAAATTTACACACACACACACACACACACAAAATTACCACCACACTACCTGGTAAATGAACTTGATAACTATCCACCTATGGCACATGTCCACCAAGTTAGGAAAGAATCCAGTTGGCAGTTTTGAAATGATGGAATAAGTAAGTGTTAGCAAATGACAAGAACAGACAATGGATAGTCCTATCCGCTAATCTGACTGACAAATGAGCTGATCAGCTGAACTTGAAATCTTCCATCTATATATTTTACCAGTCACAGAAGCGCAGATCTGCATCATATTCCTACATTGCCCTGAATGTAAACCCTGAATTATTCTGAAAGTGCATCTACATGCCAGATACAATCTTGTCAGTAACATGCACGTTGTTTTCGATATGGGACAAATTACTCATATCATATTCAGCTATTATCACAGTGATAGGTTTTTTTCCCATCCTTCATAACCGCAGTGTAGTCTGGTTGCTGAAATATCTATATCTGGTACCTTGTTCACTATCCAGCTATTATCAAAGTTAACTCTTTCCATACCAATCCCTGATTTTTCTGTATATTTATCTAGATTTAAGACCACAATTGCATATTTAAATTCTTCATGAAAGGAGCTTTCGTTCAAGTATCAACATTCCTATAGTCTTAAGTCAGCGGTTCTTGCACTGCCTGGCAAGTCATGCTGCAGCTGCCGCAAGGGCACCTGCAGCATGAATTGCCAGGCAGTGCCAGAACCACTGACCAAGGCCTGTGACCATAGTATGGATTGAGTTAAAGCTTTTTTCCATACTTCATTACCAGAGTGTAGTCTTACCTTTGAAATACTGGTAGTATATCTATAATCAGGATCTCTGTCTCAATCAGTCTGGTACCCTGCACACTGTTATAGACATGTATATACTATCAACCCTGCTGAAGCATTTTTTACACCTGGTTCCCCTACAGGCTGACACAATGATATGTAAAACGCAGAAATCAACAGCCTCATTGGAACACTGTATAATATATTGGCTCTATACACGTACATTAGCTGTACTTATCATTTTGCTCTTGATACAATGTATGGCCATTTATTCCTACATATTTTTTTTCTTTTCCCTTTTCTTTTTTTTTTTTTATGTCACAATCAATAGAAAATCCCATTAAAACGATCCCCATAAATGTTAATGGACCTTTACATCTTTAATACTTGTGCATAAACGGTAATGCTGTTACTTAGAGATTTATGATCTTCCAGATCACCTATTTCGCTGTGACTTTCCTTCCATATTCAGCTCCATTATTGATTATGGCTTTCTGGATTGTACCAGCAATGGTGGCATACTTCAACTCATTCCATACCAGTCCCTGATTTTTCCGTATATTTACCTAGATTTAAGATGACAATTGCATATTTAAATTCTTCATGAAAAGAGCTTTCATTCAAGTACCAACATGCCCATAGTCTTAAGTCAGTGGTTCTGGCACTGCCTGTCACCATAGTATAGAATGAGTTAAAATGGTAGCATCGTGGTCTTGGCTGTTCCTGCCCTTCCAGGTTTTCCAAGAAAATCATTAAGTTTTTTGCAAGGAAAAAATGTGAGTACCACATAGTGGACTGGTGCAACATTCTGGTGAAAACCCATCTGCAGGAGCACTGTCCACATTCAAACTAGAAACACTGAACTGGAAACATTGAGCTGGAAATATTGAACTGAAAACATTGAGCTGTAAACATTGAACTTGAAAAATTCCAGCAGTGCTGAGTACGCAACATTTTTTACACATTCTACTCTGCAATCATTACGGTGTACATTCATGGCCACTTTCACATTCACAAATTGGTCCTAAAACTTTTCAAGTCCACCTCTTCCCCTGATTAAACAAAAAAAAGCCCGCTGAGTTAAACATTTCCAAAAAAGGAATTGACCTCTCAGGAGATATTTCGGAATCTTAATCCCACAAGAAAATTTCTAAATACACACTGCCTTATTTCATTGTACTCTCATGTATTGCACAGTACTTAAAATATATATCATGTGCCTTAAGTTTAGTGGGACTGATCTACTCCAATTCCTGCTAGGCAACCACCATGATTACAAGTCATTGACAACCAGCTATACGTGGGGGCCTTTTGTGTGTGTGTGTGTGTGTGTGTGTGTGTGTGTGTGTGTGTCTGTGAGAGAGAGAGAGAGAGAGAGAGAGAGAGAGAGAGAGAGAGAGAGAGGAGAGAGAGAGAGAGAGAGAGAGAGAGAGAGAGGAGAGAGAGAGAGAGAGAGGAGAGAGAGATGAGAGAGAGAGAGAGAGAGAGAGAGAGAGAGAGAGATGCATTTACTTGTCATCAATACAAAGTACATCACCACATCAACGTCAGTATATAACTATTAAATCACAAAATTCACATCACTCAGAAAAAAAGTAGAAAACCAACACCTATCCACTGTCAAAAAATGCAGTAAATTTGAAAAGTATCCTGGAGTGTTCAGGTGAAAAGTGTGTTTTTTTCTGATTTTGGGAATTGCCATACTCAGCTTAACGTTTAGATTTTGGTATCTCATTAACACAGGATTACAATATACCATATTCATCCTTATAAGCACACACTCCCTAATAAGTCCCCCCCCCCAATTTTTTTTTCAAAGAGAGAACCCCAAATATCCCATAGTTTTAAAATGAGTGGCAGAATTTATTATTACACTTAGAATCTACATTTTTTTCAGCTTTTGTGGATCAAATTTTTTTTATAGCGCACTATGTGCTTATTAAGATGAATGCTGCATAACTTATCCATATGGGTATTGGAGACAAGAACTGTACAAAGTGAGAAAAACAATTCAAAGGGTCCCCAATAGATGGACATTTAATAATAGCTTTACATACCCATCATATCAAATAATGAGGAGTCACGGTCATACTGACATCCAGCTATCTATGGGTACGTGCTTCAATAACAGCAGGGCGCGGCAAGGCTACATACATGTAAATTTAGCATGTCATGTTCTGATCTTCTCTATATATATGATAACTCTGCAGGTTTTGTACTGTAAAACAACTACTGTCACTGTATCAGCCTTATAATTGAGGGTATTGTAATGTAACCTGCCTCACATCAAGGGACACCCTCTCTCCAACATTTGCAGTATAGCTGGTCTAAAATATCAAGGAGTATATGTGGACAATGCTGATGTGCGGAATTAGTCATGTACATATGCATGTCATAAACTAAAATGACATTTCACACAAGAACAAATCATGGTAGAGTCTGTGCCTTAAATTTTTTGGTTTGCAGGCAGAATGGGGATGTAATGCTTTTTGGGATAGTACCCATTGAAAACTGAACAATTTACCAGCTCTAATGGAAGTTCACTGGTCTCAATCTAGTGGACTCCAACTAAAGGCACAGACTGCGCAGTCGAGAATAGTCTTAGAGGTAGTTTGCCAAATTTGGGCAAAAGCTTTAAAGACTGGATACTCAATAGCTCTTCTGACAACCTTGGGCAATAAATCAAGGCCATTTCACTGATATTCTCCCTCTTCCCTGAAACTTTGGTCAACTCTGCAGTGAAACAATGCCCAGTGAAGCTACAATCATGAACTCACACCTCCATGATGTTCCCCACAAAGCAAAAACTAATGACTGAGCAGCAAGATTTATCAGACAATGCAAAAACCACACACTGCAAAAAAGCTGGACTTACCAGGCAATAAAACTCCCACTGGCTAAGTTATAGCATGTAGGGCCAATGATTTTCCCTTTTTTTTATATAGGAACCTGGTCAATCACAGGATGCGTCTCTGACAAAAAATTTGGTATGGCTACAGTGAAAATTTTTTGAGATATCGCAGTAACATCATCTGGGTTGACGCCACTCAGACAGCGTTCAAATAAATACATTAAAAGTTTCGTAAAAAGTTTTAAAATACTCAGAGGAAGCTAGTTTTCTACAGGTACCTGGTCCATCATAAGATACATCTTTGACAAAAATTTGGGTTGCTACGGTCAATATTTTTTGACATATCACAGCAACATTGTCAGGGTTGATGGCCTTCATATAAACATTTTAAAAGTTTCATCAAAAGTTAGAAAATGATCAGAGGAAACTTGTTTTCGATAGGAACCTGTTCCTTCATAAGGTTCTGTGACAAAACTTTGGTACAGCTATGCTGAATATTTTTTGAGATATCCCAGTAATGTTGACAAGATGGATGGATGACACAGGGGATGACAATACCCTCCGGCACTTTTTGTGCCAAGGGTAAAAATGTAAAATTTCACCAAAACAATGGGAGCTGTTTGCTCTGAACAATCTTACCCGTGAGCGGCTAAGATTGACGCTAATGACGCTTTTTCCTGCTAATATCTAAAAGTCGTCTGCTAATTGCATTTTTCTTATTTAGGGATTATTTTTCAAAATTTCTTTTATGAAACTTGCATCGAAGATCATTCCAAATTATATGCCCATGTTCAACAGCTTTCCTTGGCGTGCTCTGGCTGCATTGCGCCCAGAGTGCGCCAAGGAAAGCTGTTGACTCGGTCTTCTATCAGGATGGAATGAGTTAATTGCAAGATTTTTTTCATTCTAGCTCCTCCAGGTTTCATTGTATTGCAACCAGTGTTGCTCTGACCCTCTCTAGCCCAATGCAGCCCTAATAGGGATGTGACACAACTCCAAACATATTGATCCAGTGTCTTTTCTGTGCAAATTCTGCAATTGCTGATTTGGGAAATAAGGAGAATTCCACTCAGGGAAGTCCCCTAATGGCTTTTTGTTATTCAATAATGCAGTTCAGTCACCCAGACCCCGGCGAGTGCTAATCTGTCATCCACTGGATGGCATAAAATCTGTCCCTATAACTTTTAACTCATTCTACAAACTACAGTCATACCCTGCACTTAACAGACCACTTGTCTACTACGACCATATATATACAACCCCCCATGGCTAGCTTTGCCATGTTATTGGACCTCCTCTGAAAGATCACCTGCTTTATGTGATTACTCTGGGACCTGGTCAAGGGGTGTTCTCTCAAAGGAGGGATCACTGTATGCCAGATATTGAGCACTGTCTGTTTACCTTGGATCTTAATGGCCTTCAATTCACATTTATCACAAAAAGAGGTGTCACTCTGAAGTACCACCTTGCCAAATGTAAAGCTAAATCTTTATTTTGGGGCTTAATTGATTCTTTCTTTGTTTTTGCTTTTTTTTGTTTTGTTTTTTCTTCTTCTTTTTTTATCCACTTGTAATTTTTATTTATTTTCCATTCCAAGTCATACTTCAATAAAAGCAATGCAAATGCCACTGAATACATGGCTTTTATGACCCCAATATAGACTGATATAGCAGAGCCCAATTTATCATTGTATTCATGACAACCTCCTGAAATGACAAACCGGCAACAAAGCAGCCTAACAGACTTTTAACCTTTTGCACTCGAACTGCTCAAGCCAGTGCCTTAAACTCAGATCTAGGTTATCTACTTCAATACGGATATTTAACCCCTTCCCCCTTGCATTAAGACTGATTCAACAGCTTTTCTTGAAGTCAGTTGGTTGCTACCCAAAGGACATCTGTTCACCTGGGTTATGCTATGCTGATATGGTTCCTCTGCAAGTTTCCTTCATATATATATACATATATATTTTTAATTCACCCTGGAATTCGTTAAGAATCATTCAAGCAGACAACGTTTTACTTCTGAGTTTTGGCTCATTTAACAGGGAAACGGATGAGGTTTCATGTTTGAAGGAAAGAATTTGAGAATTGTCGATTGGGCTTGCTGGGTTAGCAAGCCCTAGGTTAACAATTTTCCTTCATACAGATTGGGTACTGCACCACTGAAAATTATTTGTCTTTTTCTTATAATGCCAACTGCTCACAATCTTATTCAATCCAGATGACAGTTCATATCAAGTATCTTAATCAACCTGGTGCCGAATGACATCAGCAATCAGATTTGTATGCATTTTTGTGGAAAATATTAAAAGAAATGGGCTTTGATATTTTTCCTGCAGTCAGAACCTTTTTGCCATTATTGTGCAGCCTGCTACAGATGATTTATTTTCATCAAATTTTCAAGAGAAGTCATAATAACCAGAAGTCTGTGCATTCAGTACAAGAAGGTTTGAGTGACTAAGTGAGGCCTTCAGGGTTGTGCCATCCACACTCAAGACCAAAGAAAAAAATGTGATATTACAAAGCCATCAGCTAGCAGGTGTTCATAGGGAGGAATGACAATAGTATGCTGGTATATTGATGTCTATTCCTGCACAGACACATCATCTGGGCATTCCTCCTTGTTTAGGCCACCCTTAAATAACTGTTGGTTTGCTGTCACCCTACCGATCCACTGAATTTACTGCCCATCCAAATTATTTTTTCTTATTTGAAAAATTAATTCTTCTTTATTCCATTTTACTACACTTTTTATTTCAGGGATTTCAGGGAATCCTGACCCCCCCCCCCCCCCCCGAGCCATGCCCGGGGGGTGGGGGGTGGGGGGGGGCATGAATGTCTCGCCAGCGTAATTCAAGCCACTCCAAAGTTTTTTGTTGATGGACGGACGGATGGAAAGTGACTGCTTAGTCTCTCTGGCCAACAGCTTATGCTGGTGAGACAAAAAAAAAAAAACACACACACACACAAAAAAAGCAAAACACTTTGAGGTTACTGTACTGCAACCCAACAATTAATTAAGGGTGGCCTTATTCAGTGTTTTTGACCTCCTGTGCTTGGCAATTACATGTGTACATCTGCATGCACTATAAGGCATGTACACCAGGTGAACCAGCATGGTGTTTGAAGCTAAACACTGAAATGTATGTTGAACCAAACAACTCCAACATACGCATACATGTGTGTATTTCTTTCAAATTTTCAATTTTTTTTTTTCATTTTGTAAAAAATATGTATCATGCGTATGTATATATGTATATGTACATGCATATATACATACACACATATATGTAAATTAGAAAATACAATAGATAAATTTTAATTTAACAAGAGAATCAGCTGTACAAGCGTGTGCAATTTGCAACAATGAACACCTTTAAACAACTCAATGCACTATATTGAGACTTTTCCAAGAGGGTCAACATTCAATATATCAAAATCATTTTCTTATTAACTTCTTGCACAGTGACACAGTACAGGCATTGGTTTGGGCTTTTGCGATGTCCTGCACATCTCACTCCAGCTGTCCCAATTAGAGATGAAACATGACTGATCAGGCCAACAGGAAAACAAAATTTCAACCAAAAACACACATAAATGAATCAAAGAACTTTACATGAGGTATCTTCATATGCAATCGTATCACTTCAGATGAATACACAATGTATTGGAAAATCTGTCACTAGAATTAGGACAACTTAATTACAGGTCACAGGTCAACATCACAATGACCTGTGTCACATATGAAGAGTCAATCTCGAGTCTTTCATCTGTTGCTCTATTTATGGTAGCCCCCCAGTGTGCACTGCCATCAAACACACCACAAATATACACCACTCCCACTTCCATGTAAGATTACTGGACGATGACGCTCTAACACTATCTAATATAAAGAAACCAAAATCTGTAAGCCCAAGTATTGTTGAACACTGTCAAGCCCAATATTCAAACAGCAAAGTCCTTTTCCATACCACTCTCTGAAAAACTGTATAGTACTAAATGATAACAACAAATTATTTTGTAAAAGGAACAAATCATATTCCTAAAATTTAAAAATTTAAAAGGAAGTTTTAGGCTTCCACAGCCTTTAGACAAAACTGGGTCATCAGCAGGGAACCAGCACAAGACTTTTTTTCAATGCCATTAATCCTGGGACAAGTCATTCTGCTAACTGCATGGCAGCACATTGTTTGTATTTCCAGTACAAACATCCTGAGCTGATGCATTATGGAATTAAGCGAATATGATGTTCCTTTGCTGATAAGCCTACTTATAAATGTAGCCCACATCAAAAAGGCCATGCGAGTGTTTAAAAGGGTTCACCTGGAACATCAAAGCTTTGGCCTCTACTGGTAAAAAGATCTTTACGAGTGTCAGTCTTCTTACAGCAACACACACACTAATATATATACCAAAATATAAGTGGCATCTTAAATTTCAAGACCAAAATAGCTGTTGACACATTTGAATACATGTATTGTGATCATAACCTGTTGCTCTGTCATGTCCAGACCCAGCTGTTGCAGTCATTTCTGACTTCTGTCCACCTCATTATGGCACATTCACTTGTTGTCCAGCATGTTTGCATTTCATGATGCTAAGATCAAAGCATCGCTTTTTTTTTTTTTTAAATTTTACAATGCCACAATTCAAAATTTTAATTGATAGGTGTCCAAGTTGTCACATATTAAATGCTCATAATCCAACCCAATGACATAAACTAAACAATCTACAGGAGGAAGTCATTTTACCAGAAACAGATGTAGCATACATATTTATTTAAGACTTCTATCAAGTTTCTCAAAATTCATGTGTAAGGATCAATTTACCAGGCGATCAAAACAACCGACTTTCCGGCTGTCTCTCTTCAAGTTTATTGAATCAATTTTCAACTATATACTTTGATGGTATTTTTCTTTGTTATCACTGCCCTCCCCCCCCCCCCCCCCTCAACATACTGTCTCTCTAACAATTTTCTCTCAGATGTTACAGGAATGTTCTTCAAGGAACCACGAGGATACAAAATCATAATATTTTTGTATTTTCTGCTGACAAAATATTGCTTTCAACTATTTTTGTGCCTGTCCCTTCCATCCATATACGCATGTATTTTAGACAGACTGCATATCCAAACTAGAAGCAAGTTTTTGTCCAGAAAACATTATGCATCCCCCGAGCAGGCACCTCTTCCCAAAAAGGGCCACCATTCTTCTGCAGAAAGTTTGACCTTGACCTTTGACCTCAAGGTAACCTCTTATCAAATTAAGGGAAGTCTCATCTGGGAAAATGATGATAAAGTTTGATGGACTTGAATCATACCCATTTGAAGATATGGCAGGGAAACCACTTCATTTTGCAAGGCACTATGACCTTGACCTATGACCTGAAGGTCATCACAATCATAAGTAAAAATTCTCCAAATCTATGGAGTATCTGTACCCAAAGTTTCAAGTGAATCTGGCTTACAGTTTTGAAGAAGTCAAAATGTGTACTACCATTGCGGATCCCATTGATTTACATGGTAATCAATAGGAATGCAAAAATGCAACCCCCTCCTGCAGCCCCTTCCCCCACCAAAAAAACTCCAAAATCATTGGAGCATGACCATTTAGACACAGTTGGTAGATACATACCTGATGTATAACTCCACCAATTTTGAAGTGAATCTGGCCAATTATTTTGAAGAATTGGGAAATGTGGTGATTAGCATTGCAATCCCCATTGCCTTACATAGTAATTAACAGGAATATATGCAGTTTGACCTTTCAAGGTCACTCAGGCTAAAAATGAACCATACAGACCGAAATCCCATAAGTACTTTCCTATTAACAATTATTAGTAACCTTGGGCCTACAATGCACCAGGTATAAGCCAATATGTGAAAACTGCTGAGTCAGCAGAAAATGCAAAAAAAAAGGATTTGACCTTGACCTGTGACCTCAAGGTTATATATTATTATATAGATTATCTGTACCAAATTAAGAGTCAATAGGTCAAGAGGGGACAGAAATATAAAGAAAATAAGAAAGGTGGCGTAATTAATCAGAACACTAGCTTTCATTAACCCGTTCCTAACTATAATTGGACTGGGTCAACAGCCTTCCTTGGTGAGGGTTGAGCATATTGCGCCCAACCCTTGCCACGGAAAGCTGTTGACTATTGACGAGAAATTTAAGTAAAAAGTTTGAGGCAGATGACAATTTACAACTGGAAGATTTTGGGGTGATCGGACTGTGTGAATGTGTGTGTGTGTGTGGGGGGGGGGGGATGGGGGGGATGGGAGTTAAAGTGCCAGCATTCCTAATCTGCAGGTGGCTTTTGACTTGCAAGTCCTGCTACAGCTACAGCAGGGCAGCTATAGCATGGCAAGCCAAGCAACGCAAGAACCACTGACAAATAATAGGACTCCACTACCACATGGACAAACGTAAAGATGCCCATGTTGTATGTGCACAAAGTTCCGCTGGAGTGCATGCACCTACTTTTGCAATCTAGGCCACATCACATCATATGCTGGCATACTTGCCTCTTGTCCTATTTTGCTTTCATCACAGAACAATGATTCCTTCTATCCCTTCAATGGCAGTTTTAGCTGTCAATTTCAGTACTAGACCCTTGAGTACTGCACAGAAACTTTACCCTTTAAAAGCTCCTGTTTTTGCCATAGTCACTCTTTTGTGAGGAAACCCCTAGCTGTGGCAGGCCCAAAAGTGGTCACACAAAGTCCTTGATTTCACATTGGAGCTGAAGTACATTTAACATGGAAAAGTTAGCTCTAGGAACCTGATTAACTCTTTCCATACCAGTCCCTGATTTTTCCGTATATTTAACTAGATTTAAGACCACGATTGCATATTTAACTTTCTCATGAAAAAAGCTTTCATTCAAGTACCAACATGCCTATAGTCTTAAGTCAGTGGTTCTGGCACTGCCTGGCAAGTCATGCCGCAAGGGCAGCTGCAACATGACTTGCCAGGCAGTGCAAGAACCACTGACCAAGGTCTGTGATCATTGTATGGAATGAATTAAATGTGATCATAAAAGGCATGTGGTAACTTTAATATTGAAGTGGTCTTTCAAATACGGGACTACTGTATTGATGTGGTACTAAGTGACCAGTACCCATTCATAATGGTAACTTATGATGAAATTAGCATTGTTTGCCAATTACAACATGTGCCAGTGATCTAGTTCATTCTATACCAGATCTTGACTTTCTCATATTTCCCTTGATTTAATAATTTCCCAGTTGAACCATCTACAATGACCAGCAATTTCAAATATCCTCCTAACCTTCATCCATTCAAGGCGGGGGGAAGGGTTAAATCATTGGTTTTTGCCTTGCCTGCCAAGCCATGCTGCACAGGCAGCTGCAGCATGACTTGCCAGGCAAGGCAAAAACCAGAGCCACGCCCCAGGGCCTGAATGTCTCGCCAGCATTCATCTTCACTGAAGTGTGACAGTGACGGCAAATATCTCTTGTGATGATTAGTATAAATCAACTACCCAAGTATGAAAGCCCTAGCTCAGTGTAGTTAGTGAAGAACTGCCACTCCGAAACTTTTCTCCCAGGGTCACTGAAGCATGACATAGTTACTGAAGTGTGACAGTGATGGCACGTCACTAGTGATGATTACTATAAATCCTCCACCCAAGTGTGGAAGCCCTGGTAGCATAGTTGGTGAAATAATGCCCCTCCAAAGTTTTTTGTTTACAGACGGACAGACTAATGGACGTCCGGATGTCTGGAAAGTGAGTGCTCAGTCTCGTCCACAGCTAAAACTGGCAAGACAAAAAAACACTACAGCCTTTACCACCATACATGTACATGTAGCATGCCATAAATTAGTATAGACAGCTTTAGTGATTCTGCTTTTTTGGCCCAAGTTTGACAATACATAGTTGTCCCTGCACCCACGGTCATTCTTGTAATAACAGACACAGCTGGCAGTCTCTAAATGCCAAGTATGAGCAAAACTGCCATGAGAAAGTGCTATATTGTCATTTAATTTTGTAGCCTCCCCCCCCCCCCTTATTTTGCTAATGGCCCAATACATAACAATAAATACAGGAATCATGAAAAAACAGAGAAATTGAAATTTAAACAGCAAGTAAATGCTTCTCAAGTAAAAATTGAAATTTAATACGTATGACAATAAGTATGTTGATAGTATAAGCTTTCGTAATCCAGTACTGGGAAGGCAGAAAGGTGCATGTCAGTAGCATGTGGTGATAGGATATCTCCTCTCAGGTGCTCCAACATTGTGGGTGGGTGTAAACCAAAACCTTGGAAGACAAACTCTACCAGATGTATTAAGCACTTCAAAACACACCAAACCAACTAAGAGAAAGCCTTCCCCCTCTGGGCACTAGTTGATGTCTGGATAATGTGAAAAAGTTGCATGCAAATACCTTGTTATGTTTCCAAGGGGTTAAACAAACTACCAGGCATAAGTGTGTTCTTTTTCTCTTTGCGGAACAGATAAACTAGAAGCGACTTTGCAATAATGAAGCAGGAAGATACAAGTAGGTCCACAAAATACTCACTCATCTGCACATGGTGTAAAATGTGTCATTTTTTCTCTAAAGTGTGTCGCTTCCCTATTGTCCTACTTAAAGACATTTTCACACTTTTGCGGGAAAAAAGGAAACTGCCGGTATGTTTCCTTATCTTTGCTTGATCACAATAATTCATATCCTCCAAAGTCAGATAATTTGACAATTTGCTTATAAAATCCCAACTGTGTACCACAAATCCAAGTTGCATCTTAATGTTGACATCACCCCTTTTTTTTTTCCTCAAAGGAAGCACGTGAACTGAAGACAGAAAACATTACCTTGAAAATTCGGAAGCACTTTGCAACATGATGCTGACTTGATTATAAATATCTCACCATCTGGTCTCGTGAGTTAATAATCAAACCGTCTCTGACTATTTTATCTAGACACTGTGTCACTTTTGGGGGGATCCGAATAACATGCAAATTTGCCATCCCCTTTTCCTCATCAATCGTCCATTATGCATGACCTATTTTGAGGCTAACACCTCTGACTATTCTCAGAAGTCATGTGACCAGGCATTGTTGTAGTAAGAACAAAATGTCAAGAATGAACTATTAGCTCATCCCGTAGTATGGTATAGTATGATACTATGCTGAAAGGAAATGGTCAGTGGTTTTGGCACTGCCTGCAGCATGACTTGCCAGGCAGTGCCAAAACCACTAACTGAAAACTATAGGCATGTTGGTACTTAAATGAAGGCTCTGTTCATGAAGAATCAAAATGTGTGATTATCATTTTAAATACAAGTACAACTATGGTAAATATATGGACAAATCAGGGACTGGTATGGAATGAGTTAAACTGGGCGCCAAAGTGGTTCCAGGTTCTCAAAGCAAGCAAAACATTTTTTTATTCCCAATCCTAAACTTGGTAACATAGGATTCCACCAGTGAGCCTCCCCGGAGCTCTAACAGTTCCACCTAACCTCCCCTCCCCATGCCCCCCCCCCCCAATACTATCATATGGACAACAAATGCCATAATGTGGAAAGCAAGCGTTTGGTAGCTCTATGTATTATGGCTGTCAGGAGAATAAAATGCCGAGGTACCGCATCATTCAGCACGTTCCTGCAATTTGAGTGGGATGTTGAATGTAATATTTATCTATTTGAAATTTCCTGCATTAAAAAGTGACCGACTGAAATGACATTTTAGGAAATATGTTACATCCAATTGCCCACTGCTGGGAAAAAAAAAACCCTTGTATTTTCTTAAACAAGCCATAAATGTTGCACATTCAATTCTTCATTTATCAGTGTTAAATGGGATTTTTGTTTTTGATCATTCACAGGGATGATATCTGAGATTAACTTGACGGTATGAGAATATTTTCTTTTAGGTTTAAGTATTTATCTGTCTTTAATGCTGTGATCCGTATAAATATTGTGATCTTTTTTGTTCTTGTAAAAGCTTTCCTGGCACTTTTTCATGACGTACCCATGCATACCATAAATTTGTGATTACCACCAAATGTCACCACACTGTGGATGTACAGTGAAACCTCATTATAACGACACTCTGATGTTTGACATATTCAATATAATGACACAAATTTTCATGGAAAAAAGTTCCTTTTCTTTTGTTATTTGATTCATTTATCTGACATATTCAGTTATCTGACACATTTTTAGGGAACAGGTGGTGTCATTTTAATGAGTTTTCACTGCATAATTTCCACAAAGTGTACATTCTGATACTGCAACTTCTGCAAATATGTTTCGCTGAAGCAGCTTCATATCATTAAAGCTTTTGTCATGCATAGTGCCATCTATCATGGGACCTGGTCAGGATGTGCACAAGGTACATCCCTGGCCAAAGCCCAACACACTTGAAGCACCCAGGCTCATGATAAATCAATTGTGAGTCATCCATGTTCACAACGAGGCAGAGATTCACACAATTGGCCTGCAGGGGGAGTGAATTGTACTTCAAAAAACGAAGAATTAAACAGGTTAATTATAAAATAATCACACTATAAACAACAGTACCCTCATTGACAAATATTCTGACAAAATTCATCGAATCTATGCACACTTTTACATCCCTGTTGTACCTCCGTTCTCATTTCCAAGACCATGCTGCACACATCAGATTAATTAGTTCTGCCATAAACACGGCACAGTAAAATTCATATGTAATGAGCCAGACTACCTTACCAGTTCACAGTGAATTAGCTAGGTCAATGGACTTTTTTTTCATAATGGATTGAGTTTCATTCCATCTTCTGGCTTAATTTTAAGGTCCAGGTACAACAAGCTGACCACATAATACACAAGGGAAGTGAAACACAGACACTTTATGATAGAAGCGCTTAAAACTGCCAATCAACATTTTACGGAACAGTGGGATACTTTTCTAAGGCTCCTGCTAACTCTTTCAGTGCTAACTGCAACTAAAGTTAAATTACTTCACATGAAGTGCTCTGAATTACAGCAAGGGCACTAGATTCATGTTCCTTATAAAAAGATCTTTCATTCAAATACCAGCATGTCTGAAGTTACATAGAACATGATAGTCTATAGGTCAACAGCTTTCCTTGGTGTGCTTTGCATCGAACAAAGCTATTGACTCAGTCAAAAATATGGAACTGAAAGTTAAAGGTATTATAACTGCCACACTGCTGTGCTGACCTGATTGAGCCCAACCTTATGCACCAGGTGACCCAGCCAAGTGAACGTCCAGACTTTCCTTGTTTGGAAAATTCTTATCCCTTCAAAAAAACTGGGGGGTTTTTTTTGGTTTTTTTTTCTTTTAACTCTGGTGATGACAGGTCTGTGGTTGACAGTGAGCCAGATACATGTTCATACATATGTACTGAAGGAAACAAAAACACAAGAATGTTGCAACATGTGCTGTACTCATATCAAAGTCTTGGCTCACTGACTATTGAGGTTTAACATTTTCCCCCTTGAATTGACCCTTGAGTCATCAATTTTCCTTGGTATGAGTTTGGCACTAAGTGTCCAACTCATGCCAAGGAAAGTTGTTGACCTGGGGCATCTGATCTTGAGAGGGCTCATCTACAATTCTCAAGTCAAAATTGTTTTTCATTACTGTTGAAATTGTTGAAAACACTGAAGCAGACGACATTTGACCACCAGCCAGTTTTGGCCGGTTTAAGGGGGAAAGGGTTAATAATATAAACATTTCACACCCAGACTGTCCCACAGTGCCCAGCTGTCACACAGTCCACTCCAATGGGGGGGAGGGGGGGTGGTCTTGATCATAGTTCACAGGAAAAAAAAAATTGTTTTCACAGTTCACAGGAAAAATTATTCAGCTTATATGCATATTCACGATTCACGAGCAATGGTTCAATCACGAATCCCGAAAATTAATTTTATTGTTTCACAGATCACGGAAAATAAAAAGATAGGATCACGAGTCACGAAAATACCCTTGCCCCCCCCCCCTCCAATGGTTATGCTGAAATTTCTCAAGCTTCAAAAACATTTTGCCAGAGAACTGTAGATAAGCGGTAACAGCTAGCATGTCCCAGGTCAACAACTTTCATCACTCAACACATGCCAACGAGAAGCTTCCTGAAGTGTAAAAGGGTTAAACCATACTCTTAGCCATGTTAAGTATAAAATACCAGACAAGTCCCTTACCCTGTGGCTGAATAGATACCGTACTCGCCGGCATATAAGTCGATTTTTGGGGGAATAAATTTAAAACTGAAAGTCATGCTGCGACTTTTACGCCAACCACAGGTGTAAATTTGCAATTAGACCGCTCTGTGAGACACCATTCCTGATCTCCGTATTCAACGGCGCCATATATTGTTTTTGCCGGTAATCGGCAGCCCATTTAACATTGATGAATCTTGGCATATAAACAATAAAACGTACATTTTTTGCTTACCTGTTAATATTCTGTGTGTTTTTGTCATATTTACTTGAGGAAAAAATGAAATCTTTAATGATTTGGTTCAATGTTTGCTCAAAGCAAGTCGTGGCATTCATGATTGAGAGTGATCGTAAACACGCTGTTCACTATGACCTAGATTTTCTTCGATGCGATTGGGCCACATTGCCACCTTGTGGCAAGATATGAAACTAGTTTCAAAATGCAACATGAAGATGGCACCTGGCCACGTCCTGGTTATGAGTTAAATTAAAGACAGCACAGGTGAAACTTCAATTTTCAATGTTCAAATTTAATTCATAAGTACCCATGCGAACATTTTATGTTGATATTTTACATCCGTTGCTCATTTTTTGTCAGCGATGAAAGATTACCGGTAGTTTCCTCGTTTATCGTCCACCCGGGCACCCGCCATTTTCGATGACGATCTTGAATGTCTTTTTTTTTTTTTTTTAACATAATTTTTATGGAAAACACAAGTGAGACTACTGTATACATTCATCTTTTAAGTATTAAGTTTCCAACAGAACTTTCTATGTACTTTTTCAATCTTAAATATCAATATCTTTGTCACCAGCTGGATGGTTACCGATAGCTTCTTGTGACCCTTGACGATCTCGCCTGGGGTTTTGCGTGGGGGCATTTTTCGGTTTTTGGGGGGCGACTTTTATGTCGAACATGCAGTAATCCAGCTTCATCAGCACAGCTTAAGCCGTGACTGGCACTCAAAGGGTTAAGACCACATTCACCAGGTCCATACGTCTACCTTTCCATATTATTTTACCTGCAATGAGAGACCACCTGCTTTAACTCATTCCATACCATGGTCACAGATCTTGGGTCAGTGGTTCTGGCACTGACTTAAGACTATAAGCTTGTTGGTACTGGAATGAAAGCTCTTCTCATGAAGAATTTAAATGTGCAATTGTCGTCTTAAATCTGGTAAATATACAGAAAAATCAGGGACTGGTATAGAGTGAGTTAAGTGACCATTTTGAGACCAGTCCTTAGGGTGGTCCCTCAAAGGAGAGTCTACTGTATGTCCTCACATTGTATGATGAAGCCATTCCCCAATGACTGAAAAGTAGCTGGATCATGGGCAATGTGCCTGCCCAACTTTGCAGCTGAGAGTTATTCATGTTTTTGTACTCCACACACACATCTGGTTAGCAATAAAATTTAAAAAACTGAAGGAAGTAAAGCACTCTATCAGTTTACCCTCCTGAAGGCCACCAAGAGTTTGTTGTCAAGGTCCACAAACAGCACTCGTGACACATCACTCCGGCCACTCAAATGCCACAGACAACAGATTTTTTTCTTCAACTTTAATGCACAGCTTAGAAAACTTAAAAAAAACCTGTTAACCAGATGGAGTGGATTGACTGAGTAAAGGCGCATCATATCAATTTTTTCTACAGTTGTCCCTGTCTACTGAGAACACCCAGAGGGATCCCCAAATTATTGTCTTTAACTCTTTTAGTGCCAACTGTGACAAAAGTCAAACTACTTATATAAATGAACTGCTCTGAATTGTAATTAGTGTCAGATTTATATTCCTTGTAAAAAGACCATTCATTCAAATATCAGCAATGCCTGTAATTATATACAATATATCATAGTCCAGGTCAACAGCTTTCCCCACTGAACTTTAGGTCCATTGCACCCAAAACATGCTGGAGAAAGCTGTTGACTTGATCAAAAGCACTGCATCGAAACAGTTAACTCTTTCCCCCTTATATTAAGACTGAGTCAACAGCTTTCCTCGGCATGGGTTTGGCACTAAGTGCCCAACCCATGCCGAGGAAAGCTGTTGACCTGAGTCATGTTGTCTTGACAGGTCTCATCTTTAATTCTCAGTCAAATTGTTTTTTCATTCCTGTTGAAATCTGTTGAAAATGCTGAAGCAGACGACATTTGACCACCAGCCAGTTTTGGCCGGTTTAAGGGGAAAAGGGTTAAAAAGAGGTAAAACTACCATGAAAACAACTATTAAAGCCAGGTTTCCTTAATGGGTGGTTTCTTAGGACAGTAAAAATCACAGAGATTACTCAAAAATTAAATTCCAGACCCACTCTTTCCTGCAGTTGGTTACAGTAAGACGTCATCAACAACTTTCTTTTGTCCACGGTACTCAGACCCTGCCCAGGAAACCTGATAGCCCAGGACATGCTGTCCTATTTGGATTTGTCTGCAGTTCTCATCAAAATGCTTTGTACTAATGAGAAACTTAAGTAGGAACATGGAAGCAGATGGCAATTAAATTGCATGCAAAGGCTTTTGGGCCTCTTGAGTGGGGAGTTGTTTTTAACCATGTCCTGGTCAGAATAACACTAAGTCAACAGACTTCATTGGCATGGGTAGGGTGTATTATACCCAACCCTCACCAAGGAAGGTTGTTGACCTGGGGTGTGCATTTTTGACAGGTCTTATTTACAATTCTTAGCAAAAATGTTTTCTATTAACATGAAATTTAATTAAGAGCACAACAGACAACAGATGGCACTTTAGATGGGGGGGGGGGGCTGAGGATGGAATTACAAGCTAGAAAAAATACATCTTCATGATGCATCAACACAGAGTAGACAGCATTTTCACAATGAAAAGTTAATTTGTATCGAGGCTGCATTTTACATTGATCAGTCGGCTGTATTTCTGACTAAACGTGTTTAACATGGACATGTCCGGGTGTTTTTGACCATGAACAAGAGGCCACAGATGAACTTACTGTTTCAAGGAGAATTACATTTAGCCTGTAGGCCATACATAGTTTTTCTCAAATTTGAAGCGTATGTACAAGTATTTTTCTGAGCTTCTAAGTGGGGGAATATTGCCATGATGGCAACGGAAATATTAGCTCTAGTACTGCCAGTGTCATTCTGGGAAGTTCCTCAAAGTGGAACACAAACCTGCCAGCATCCTGATTACATGTGTACAAGCTGCTTTCCATCACCACATAATACACAGGCCTTGGTTGCCCTGGGGTTACCCAGGCCTGAAGGTTCCAAGCTTGTATTTAAAAACAGCACTTTCCCAATAAGGAAAGGTGTCTGTGCCAAATGGGTCATAATTTTTTACCATTTTACTCACTTATCCTCCCCTGATGCTTGATGCATAAACTAAGGGAACATTAATTCTTATGTGAAAACTATAGGCAAAGGCCAAGACGGCAAATAGTGCCTGTCTGTGAAACTTTAAAAAAAAACAAAAAACATTAATTCTTATGCTATATCAACAATGTTGAAGTATGTATGTATGTATGTATGTATGTATGTATGTGTATATATATATATATATATATATATATATATATATATATATATATATATATATATATATATATATACATATATATATACATATATATATACACATATACATATACATATATATATATACATATACATATATACATATATACATATATATATATATATATATATATATATATATATATATATATATATATATATATATATATATATATATATATATATACCAACAAGTTGGCAGACTAGGAACCCTACATCCGAACATCAGTCCTTAGGCAGACATCTCAACACAAAATTATCAGGACCTTGATACAAAGGCATAGGTACTGTCTCGTATCCACGCACAGTCTGCCTGGGAAGACCAAAACACACCCTGTCTGTTAAGAACTAAACCAGTTTGGCTTTTCAAAAAAATTTTTTGTGTTTATCTCAAAGAGGCATCTGTGTCTGCTTAGACACCTGCCCAGTCCCCCCATTATCTATTTTTCATACATATTTTATGATTAGTTTGGCCAAGATTGAATTTCCTATTCAGACAAAACCGTACATCCAGTGGATGATATTTAGATGATAAGCACTGGTAAAAGTGTGATTATTTATATTTTGTAAGGCCCAGAAATGTAGGGGACAATTGGCAAGACTTTGACATTAATTAAAGCAGGAATTATGTTTCCATTTTGGAAGATTTAAAATGTCTGGTATTGGTCAGGTATGCACATGAGCCACACTGGGGGTTGACTTTCAAGGCCCACCTGTGAGGAAAAAAAAAAAGAAAAGAAAAAGAAAAGCACACCAGAATTATTGCTACTTTTCTGAGACAGATCCGTAAAAACAAGCAAAGAGCCAGCAGCTTTTTATCTATTTTTCTACAAACATAGTGATCTGTCTTCAGAGGTTACTCCAATGAGAGGCCACCTGGCTTGAAAGGTCATTTTTGGTAGGTCCCTGCTGCTATCTTTTCCATGTTATTGTACCTCTAACGAGAGGCTACCTGTCTTGAGAGGCCACTTTTGGGCCTGCCTTTGGGGTGGCCTCTCAAGACAGGGAATACTGTATTGAAATCAGAGCAAAAGACTATTAAGTATTTACAAGTCTAAGGGTGATTAATTCCCAGGTACATACTTTTAGAGGCTTTAATGATCTCTGTACAAATTGAATTGCCTGCCCTTCTTTCACAAACAGATAAGGTCGATGGTATTGCACACACACTGATGTACTGGGGATCATCTGCTTGTGTTAACACTTGTTTACCTGTCAAGTATACACTTCAAGTATAAGTCCTGGTTATTCTGTGCTTTGTCACATTGTGCTGTGTTCTAGTGTCTGGTATCATTAACTCATTCCATACTATGGTCACAGGCCTTGGTCAGTGGTTCTGGTACTGCCTGGCAAGTCATGCTGCAGCTGCCGCAAGGGCAGCTGCAGCATGACTTGCCAGGCAGTCCCAGAACCACTGACTTAAGACTCTAGGCATGTTGGTACTTGAATGAAAGTTCTTTTCAAGAAGAATTTAAATATGCAATTGTCATCTTAAATCTAGATAAATATACGGAAAAATCAGGGACTGGTATGGAATGAGTTAATTCCTATGACATGAAGTACAACTATTTGATAGTATTATGTGCGTGTATGTAATATTTAGCACCGACACAAACACAAAACATCTATTACTCCTTGTATTGACTTAACCCATCGCAACTTGAATCTTTATATGTTAATATTCATTGTGTCTTATTGAACTATGACTGCCTAGAACAGTTGTCACTGACAGACCAGGTACTCCCCCCCACCCACCCACCCACACCCACACACACACACACACACACACACACGTAGGTCTTGTGACATTAAAATTGATGTCAAGCCTCTCTAATACCTCAAACATTGGCAACGTCCTTTGTTTACACCACATCTTACACACAAAAAGGTTATCACATTGTGAGGTAAACACAGAACCACGGGATAACTGTTTTTGTGCCTGATGAGTTTCACAAGAAATGAAATTGAAACTGGTCATAGCTTCTTATAGTCTATATAACATTGCCGGTGTCATTATATTGGTTAAAAATGAGGTCAAGGTTATCAAAATGGAATCAGGTGAAGGTATAGCATCAAAGTACAATTGAGGTAAATTTGAGTTTGATTTGGCCTGTGAATCATGATATACTTTGTACAGAAGGTTTCTGCTGGACACACATTTAAAGTCACACAGTCAGATAAGCTGAAAACCACATACATGTAGGCTACTCTAGCGAACCAAGTTTGCAAGCGTATAATAATAATTTGATACACGTATTCTACTTTGGCAAAAATTTTTTCCTTATAATCCTCCTCATGACACATCAAGCATGAATGCCCAGTGACTATGTTCACAGGCATTACAAAGGCCACATGAAACGACCTAACAGCCACACTAGCTGATGTAACAAAAGCCTACCAGCCACACTAACTCATGAAACAAAAGCCTAACTGTAACAGCCACACTAAATGATGTGACAAAAGCCTAACAGCCACACTAAATGATGTACCAAAAGCCTAACAGCAACACTAAATAATCTAAAAAAGCCTTACAGCCACACTCAATGGTGTAGCAAAAGCCTTACAGCCACACTAAATGATGTACCCCAGTAACAAAGCCTAACAGCCACACTAAATGATGTAAAAAAGCCTTACAGCCACACTACATGATGTAACAAAATGTGCATAATATGCCATGACCATGACAATAAACACACAGATGCTGTTCATCACTGTGCTGTGGTCACACATCAGTTTGGGAATTAAAGCTGTTATTGTCTATAAACACTCTGTACTCCCATGTGTATCCACATTGCATGCAGTAAATCATTTTGCCCAGGATTTCAAGTAGTTTGATGATGGTCCTGGTTTCAACAAAGCCTTCAAATGATTTATTTCACATTAACCCTTATGTTTGTTTGTTTGTTTTTTCTTTAATTTTCTCACTGTGTTTATTGGAGACAAGACATGAAGCTGAAGTGATTTCTTCTGTTGCCTGCACTTTATATCCATCATCACTTTCACTGCCAACTGAAACTCAAGTCCAAGTGCTGAAGATGAACTTCTATGAATTGTCAAATGAATACTAAACTAACTCTTCCCCCTTGAACTAAGACTGGCTCAACAGCTTTCCTTGGCAGGGGTTGCGCCCTAAATGGGTGGGCACTTGGTGCTTAACTCATGCCAAAGAAAGCGATTGATCCGGGCCATAAGATCAGAATAGGTCTCATCTACAATTCTCAGTCAAATTGTTTCTCTTTACTGTTGAAATTAGTTGAAAACACTAAAGCATTTGACCACCAGCTGGTTTTAGCCAGTTTAAGAGGGCAAGGGTTAATATTCTTTGTAAAAAGACCTTTCACTCAAGTGCCAGCAAGCCTATGATCCCATAGAATATAAAGTTCTGGGTCAACAGCTTTCCTCGGCATCCTTTGGGGGCACTGCACCCAAAGACCTCTGAGGAAAGCTGTTGACTTAGTCCAAAGCTTGTCACTCAAAGAGTTAACAGGATTCGATTTGCATAAATGTGCTTCAGGGACAGGGTCACACAGGGTTCTTGTGCTTACTCTGTACAGGACACTGTTGTCAGGGGGCCTAGAGCTGTACATCCTCATTACTTTCCATTGTAATTTGCAACTTAACCCTTAAAATGCTAATCACTGCTTTAGTTGTTTCTCATTATCATTAAACATATAATGGTTAAAAGATTCAAATTCCTCATGACGATACCTTTCACTCAAATACCAGCAAGCCTAGTGTGAAGCAAAAAGTAGTATTAGTCAACAGCTTTCCTTGGGACACTTTGCGCACAATGCCCGCAAAGCTTCCCTTTTACCTTTTATGTACAGTTTTGTCCTGTTGGTTTTGTAAATATATCTATGTGTCCATCATACATCTGGAGAACCCCTCAATTAGTTTAAGGTAACTCAAGGGCTATCCAGGTAAAGTAAATATGCTTACAATATAATAAATGTTAGAGTATTGGTGAAACATTCATAAAATGTTATTACTTGAGCCAGAACAGCAATTAAGTTAGTAAACATGTTAAAGGTTACCAAAATACACAATCCAGTGAGAATATGCAGTAACTAGTGGGTGTTTGGTTGTGTCCTCAGTCCAATACACATAGAATTACAAAACGGGGTCCTTTATAATATCTCATCATAACTTTGAGGAATTTAACAGTTCCAATTTCAGCATTTACCTTGCTTTGTTTATAACAATATTTTGCACAAGTATGGAAACTCTGGTCTACCGTTACCTGGAAGTCTCCATTAAGGGGTCATTAAACCCAGGCTATCAAGGGGTTAATCATCATAATAAATTCATGCACTGACCCTTAATAACATGTACACATTGATTGAACATTTATCCTGCTCACAATAGATTATTTGTCCTCTAATTCTGACACAAATTTCTACGTCCGCTTCCACACGCATACACATTTACTTGCCGTGTGCCGGTAACTATCTCAGCAAAATACAAATCCATTTATTTGTAACCCTTTGAGAGCAAATCACAGCAGTCACGCTCACGTGAACTATATCATAAAAGTTTCCACCTTAACCCTTAAAGTGCTAATCACGGCTATGGTTGTTTTCTCATTACCGTTAAACGTATAATAGTCAAAAGATTCAAATTCCTCATGAAGATATCTTTCATTCAAATAACAGCAAGCTTGGTCTACAGCAAAAAAGTAGTCTTCGTCAACAGCTTTCCTTGAGGCACTTTGCATGTATTGCGTGCAAAGTGCCCGGAGGAAAACTCTGTCTTAACTCAGCACTTTAAGGGTTAATACTCCTCATACAAAGGTCTTTCATTCCAGTACCAGCCTGGTCCATAGGCAGTGATTCCAGAGAAAGTACATGTCCAGGTCAACAGCCTTCCTCAGTACACTACATCCACAGAATGCCGGGGAAAGCTGTTGACTGTCTAAAAATTAGCACTTTAAGGGTTAAAAGACCCTCATAAACCCTGTGTTTGATACTGAACCTCCCCGCACCCCCTGGTGATTCGGGTGATGTGCTTGGTCAAACAGTCTACAAGAACAAACTTGGTCATGGACATTACATAGGCTAATAGGAATGAAAATATTCTCAGTGATACTCCTTGTTGGTCACTATAACAAGCAACATACATAAGGCATAATTGTCACGACTGTGTTCTCTCAACTTTATTGTGATCAAAAACAACTGTGCTGGTTCGACTGAGTAGGAAATATATTGATTCAACAATTGCAATACAAACCTAATGCATGCAATCATTGAGACATGAACACGATTTACTAAGCAATTTCCTGTGATATTTTTAATAATACGAATTGTCAATTAAGTATTAATTTCCGGGTAAACATTTTCTTTCCTTTTTTCTATTTTTTTCCCTTGGGGGGGGGGGGAGGTTGAGTTTTCCAACACACTATTTGAACTTCCTTTCAGGCCTGACTTTCACAGGGAAGCATGACTTTGTGTACATATGACCCAATGTATACAAAGTGTCCGACTTGAGTCAGGCCTTACACAAGCATATTTAACTTCCTTGTGTCACAGTTCCCTTCCAGACCTTTATTTTAACGGTGAAAATTAGGTAAAAAAAGTTTTTCTAGTTAATCTACAAAGGAATATATACATATATATATATACATATATACATATATATATGTATGTATGTATATATATTTATAACTTCATGAATACATTTTTCTTCCTCTTTCCTTTATTAGTTTTATCATTGTTGCTTGGCTGATGATGATCCTTGCATGGGGCAGGGGGAGAGAGACCGGGGAGTTCTGCTACAGAGATTTTCATTTCGTTTGAATAAAAACCAAAGGAATGGTAAATGCCATGTTCATGGATGTGCCTGCCCTGCCCCCTAGTGCCATACACCTCAGTCTATCCACCCTGTTCGTCTCTGTGAAGCACTGATGTCCCAAATTTGGGCAAAGTGTACCCTGGCCCTGTGAAGCCTTGTGGAGGTATTCACTAGGTAACAGGTCTGGCAGTGCTAAAGACCTACCATGCTTGTTAGTAGGAGTAGACTATTATGATATAACCACATCTTTGGTCATGACATTTTTTTTCTTTTTTTTTTTTTTTTGGTTATGCCTCAGGCATTAATCTAGTATTCTGATTGGCTAATTGGGCGTGCAACAGTTTTGACTGTTAACTGCAAGAAAATTACAGTTGCCTGCTGCGAATTTTTGTCACCAGGGGCACAATACATTTGACCCGGCCTTGATCCCAAAAAACAGACGACATGCAGCTTCTTCAGCACGCACAAGACAAGATGGCCAAGGAAGGGAGGTCCGCGTCTCTTGACGTGATCCAAATTGTTCATTTATTGTTCTTCAGTACAATGGTCCCCCTGTTATAAGGCCACTCAAATGCAGCCAAAAAGTGGCCTTATGAGAGGGGTGGCCTCTACTTGAGGGGGAGAATATAATGGAAATACCATACTTTCTGCACAAGAATGCTGCCCTTTCAAGAGGGGTGGCCTCTGGTGAGAGGGGCCTTATAAGAGGGGGACCACTGTATAGTAAAGGAAATGGTGTCCATCCCTCAGGTTAACAGTTCTTCCTGTCCCATACAGGCAAGGGCACCATTTCATTAATGTACTGTACATAATTAGTCCAAAATGAAACACACCCTTTTCCTGATGGCCATATGACCTTGACCTTTAATATTAGGGATGAAGTGCAGACATGAAAAATGGCTCAGCACAGAGACAGAAGTAAAATGTCATTAAAACTGGCTGAAAACTAGGAAGATCTGCATCTCCAGCTAAGTAGGGTGCACGGTTGGCTGAGCTGCAACACGCTCGCCTTCCACCTCTGCGGCCCGGGTTCGATTCACCGCCGGGGAAGCATGTGGAAAGAGTTCCTACCACTCTGATTGTGCACGGTGGTTTTCTCCGAGTCCTTCGGTTTCCTCCACCAAACATGTAGGTAGGAAGTATACGCCACGATCTGTGCCATGGAGAGTGATTAATATAGGCTTGGCCTGCTTCGCAATCCATGTAAAAGATATGGGTCTATACTTTTTTAAGTAGGTTATGACCTGAGAAATGTCTGAATATTTTCAGGCATGCGAGATTTGTTTCATTTCAGTTCATTTTCCATTTTTGAACAGTACACATACTAAATCTGCTGTTTTGTAATGATCATCTTGGAGCACTTTTAATGTTGAGAACCAAAATGAAATACACCAAACAGAATTTTAAATAATCCCGTATCTTTGCAATCATCACAATACATGTATATACAATATACAGGTAGGCAAGTAAAGACATTCTCATGAAGTCCACAACAAATTCCTCCCTTGTCTCAGGAGCAGCAAGCATGCTCAGAGCTTCCTCGTCCACAGAGCACATATTGGCTGCAAAGTGCTGTGATTTTGTTATGATTTAAGTTTAAAATATGCATTACATCTGCAATTTTTACACAAAGTAAATTCTGTTTTCGACGCCCCTTTATTTCGTTTAAACCTGCAAACTCTATATTTTGACCTTTAACATGAAAAAGTAAACACCCACTTGTCATTAGGGACCAGTCCCGGCTCCTCCTGGAATTTTTACTTTATATTTTTACCTGCCTTAAACTCCCACCTGCTTGACCTGACCAGCGCCCACCCCTTTGAGATAAACTGACCTCTATTAAGTGCTCTTCAACTCATTGTGAGGCAGATGCTTTTCGTGTTTTTAACATTCCTACACCAGGTGTCATAGTTGCATATAGTAAATTAATGTTGGCACTGTTTGAAGTTGTTTGAACAATACAAACGCAAAGAAATTTTCAACCCCAGGCAAACACAATGTTTGTGACATTATTCAGATTGTACTGGCTCACTACGTGTACATTATGGCATCTCCATGGAGGACAAAATTACACAATTCAGGAATCAGCTGCAATGTTATACAAAAGGAACTGAATTGTGGTTCTACCTAAATTAAGAGACTCAAGAAATGCAAGGCAGACATGACCATGGAATATGAAGGCAATTTGCACCAATATCCTGCAAACAACTGACATTGCAGTATGCTGGGAATGTCCAAATTAATGAAATTAATGCTGGCAATATTTTACCAAATGTCTTTGAGGCATATACCTGTCCTAAGAGACCACTTTCAGTAACTACCATGGGTGGTCCCTTAAGGCAGGTCAAACTGTTTAACATAATACTGCTGGTGGCGTCGCCGCCAATATTGAACTTGACACAGATTTAAATGTACACTTGATAAGTCATGAAAGTTACATGTATAGCATTCGCATGCAAAAATTTTTTACGGACAGACAGACAGACAGACGGAAGTGGACGGGCGAACATGAGTGATTGTGTTAACTCTTCAATCTATGGTCAGCAGAGGTTAACTCATTCCATACTACAGTCACAGGCCTTGGTCAGTGGTTCTGGCACTGACTGGCAAGTCATGCTGCAGCTGCCGTTGTGGCAGCTGCAGCATGACTTGCCAGGCAGTGCCAGAACCACTGACTTACCGTATATTTTCGTGTATAAATCGAATTTTTTGTCCCAAATTTTAAGGGCCAAATAAGTACTTCAACCTATGCAAGAGTTAGTAATCTTGGGAATTGAGATCGGAGTTTGCCTGTCATCTGTTCGTCAACCCATGTCGTAATCTCGACTATAACTTCACAATGGATCCTGAACAATAGGGTATATCAGTGTATATCACACCCTCCCCTGTCTTTTTCTGACCCCTGTCTGCGCTCAGGTGATGTGTTTATACTGTAATGAAAGCTGTGAACATATCTTCTTTGTTGTTGATCATTCAAAATCAATTGTTTAATGTTGAAAGGCCAATCTGATCATGTGTGCTGTCTGCCCATCACTGACCGTCAACCACGGCCAGCACAAAGCTGCAGTGTGACAGATAGCAGCAAAATTTCATCTAACTTCAGACAAGAATTTTGATCAGACGAAACTCCAGATACCACTCACCAATGTGCAGTTGTTTGGAAATATCCATAAGAATAAGGGGAAGGGAATGCGGGAGTTGTGTACCATGAAAACATAACTTTATTTGCACTTCACACTGAACTTTTCCCGAGTCGTCAATCTCAATGTCTCACCCCTGTGACCTATGCGGAAATTGGGGGCGGAAGTTGCGCGATCGGTATGCGCATTCGTAAACAATCAATTCTGCATACGCAAAATGCCGTACAATGGCAAAACTAGACAGAAAGATGCTGAATTCATGAAGAATAATTTGGAGAAATATTGCCCCCGACTTATATTCAAGGCAATAGCTGAAGTCCAGATTTTTCAGATGTTTATATCCCCCCGACTTATACACAAATCGCCCTATGCACGAAAATATACGGTAAGACTATAGGCATATTCATACTTGAAAGAAAGCTCTTTTCATGAAGAATTCAAATATGGAATTGTTGTCTTAAATCTAGGTAAATATACGGAAAAATCAGGGACTGGTATGGAATGAGTTAAAATGGATCATACATGTACCTGCATACAGGCTGTAACAATAATGGGAGAGACCTTACATGTATACATTATTTATAACGATATCAACATGTATACATTGATTATTGTGAGACCTGACAGGCTTTTTTGTTACGAGACCTGATAGGTACAAATTATTCATTATGAGACCTGACAGGTATACATTACATTTATTACGAGACCTGAGATACATACATTATTTATCACGAGACCTGACAGGTATACATTATTTATCATGAGACCAGACAGGTATACATCATTAATCACTGGAGTTTACCTATTTCCTGTTAGTTTTGTGATTTAAAGAACTGTATCATGCTGTTCTTGCATTCAGCTCTTCGACACAGTTACATTGCATGTCTGGGTGCCCAGACAAACTTCCTTATGAACGGAACTTCTCAGCTGTCATATCTCTGCAGATCAATGCTCAAATACACTGCACAGCTACATGCAGATTTAATGGAAAGAAACATGATCAGTGTATATTAATTAAAACCACAATTTGCCTTTGCATCAGACGGGTAACATAAAACCTCTTTCGCGGTTTGGTATAAATTATTTGCATCATAATTTGTCATTTCCCTGTGGTAAGGAAGAACACTCCGTGTCCTTGGAGCCCAAAAAATGAAATTAGGCAGAAACTACTGTACAAAGTGGGAACGCAATAGTTGTATTGCTATCCAATAAAAATTTGGAATGGGAATTATCTTTTCGGCCGTAAAAAGTGGAGCAACTTACCAGGTGAGCTTTAATGAGGCCCTGAGTAGTTCGAAAATATAGGGACAGGGTGGGAAGTTCGACTGATTTCAGAGTTGGGTGTATCTCATTAAGCACTTCAAGTTTTCACCAAAAAAACCCCCCAAAACCAAAACAACCCCCTGTGGCAGCGTTTTCATATAAAGACCAACAGCCATTGTTGTCAGGACATGAAGAACCTGACTGTGTTTATATATCAGCCCAGCTTGACATGATAACCCATCTGGATAAAGTTGTGCAATTTTAATCAAAATGAACTTTTTTCCTAACATATAGGCAGAATGCAAGTTTGATACCCAGATGGCAGAAACTATACAAGGCCAAAAAAGAACAAGTTTCCTTTTAAAAAGGAACCAGATTTGACTGGTATAAAAGGGCAGACCATTCACAGGGTGTGATTATGAAGTAATTGGATATGTGTGTGGAATCACATGTGTATGTTCTGCGCATGGTCAAACAAACATGGATGCCCTACATAGCTTTTCGTGTAGTGATTGGCTGAAATTACCAAAAATCTAAGAAAGATATGTGTAAAAATGATGTATTTTTGTTCACACTATATGGAAAATATATGCCATGGAGTACAAAATTTGTGAATGGGCTGAAGTGGAATTTTTGGCACTGTATCTTTGACAAAGAAATGTGAAACTGTAAGTAGTATCATTGAGTGCAGAGGTCATAATCCCTCAAACTAAAACAATGCCAGACTGCATAGAGTCTGGCAAAAAATAATTGTTTGTTACCCCTAACCCAACCGACCCCTTGTTAACTAATTTCAGACCAAAAAACCCCACCTACTTATCCAAAATTGTGAAATATTTAACAAAAAAAAAAAAAACAAAAAAAAAACAAAAAAAAAACATAACGACCCACCCAACTTGTCAGACTAAAAAAGAAAAATTATGCCTACCTACCTACCCCCCCCAAATTTTGGTCCGTTAGGGAAAACATACTTATTTTTTGGCCTAACACACTTAATATCACAATTCACAATTAAACATAAAACAAAAAGTTGGAAAGTTGAACCATGGACTTCAACATTTCTGTGTTAAATTTTTGAGCCATTTATTTACACAGTAGCCCTGGGGAGAAACTTTAGCATTTGGCTAAATGGCAAATGGCAAGGGGGATCCCTGCATCATAAGCAATCATGCAGATGAGTTGAAAAATGTTCTGCAAGCAACTCCCAGTTCCTTTGCATTTTATGCCATCATTTCATGAAATGATCAATACCTGTATGTACACAGCTTAATCTCCATCTGATACAGCCTGGATGCTGCTAAATATGCAAACTGACCTGTAGAATGTTTATTCTGATGCACAGCAGGTCAGCCTTGAAACAGTCTCTCTGCACTTGACACATACGTGTCACACCTGCAAAATTTATGATGAAAGTAAACTGCTAAGTGAGTGTTTAATTTACCACCTTCTAAAGAGGCCACTTCTCCGAACAGCTCAGAAGGCATTTTTCACTACCCCCGACAGTGACCACTGATGATTGGGACTTTCTGGCATATTTTAGGGTATAGAAAGTTAAATTATAACTTAAATTGGATTTTTTAAGGGTAAGTGAAATCACCTCAATATTTTTAAGGGTATGGCATATTACCCAGTTTACCCTCTGGTGGGAACTTTGCTGACGAGTTTATATCACCAGAGATAATGCTTGCTTCACAGATCCTTTCTGCCCTGCCCTGTACATCTATATTCCCTGGTCAGTGGCTTCTGCATTGCCTGGCAAGTCATGCTAGAACAGCCTTCAGTGGCTTCTGCATTGCCCAGCAAGTCATGCTAGAACAGCCCTCACTCCAGCTGCACAATCCCTTGTCTTGTTACACAACAGCCACTGACTCTAACGTGGACATGTTGGCACGTGACAGAAGCTCCTTTCTTGATAAAAAAGCTAATGCAATTCTCCTCCAATTTCAGCACTTACCAAGTAGAAAAATCTGTTAAAGATACTGAATAAGTCAAGTATACAGAAATCTTAGGGGTAAATGTACTTATTTTAACATGTATTAACTTTTATGGTTTGTACATCTTAGGCATTTGACGAAGGTTTAATTTTACAATTTTGGATATTTTTCCAATTAAATTTATGTTATAATAATATTTCATTTTGGTTTTATTTACATAGATTTGTTGCATCAATGACATAAGAAAAAAGAAAAATAAAGTGAAATTAAGTGAATTTACAGTTATTAAACCACAAAATACTGTAAATCCTGGGTACGGTGGGCCCCCTAACGAGGGATTATCATGACAGACCATTTCCTCTTAGGCCCCCCCCCCCCTAATATAAGTGTGTTTCCTCTTAAGACCAAAATTTGGGGGGTCGGTAGGTAGGCATAATCTTTTTTTTTTTTTTTGAGTCTGACAATTTGGGTAGGTCAGTATGTTTTCTTCGTTAAATATTCCATAATTTTGGGTGGGTGGGTGTTTTTATTTATTATATATTTTTTTTTTTTGGTCGGAAGTAAGTTAACAGGGGTTTAGTAGGGGGGTTTAGTTGGGTTAGGGGAAACAATAGGGCAGACCCTTAATTATACTGCAAAATGTGAACAAAAAAATACATGGAAGTATTCTGGAGATATCGTGGTAAAGAGCCCTAACGAAAATGTAATTAGGCTGCTATTTGCTCAATACCAAAATCTAATCAGAATATCCTGGCATACAAGATAATCCTACTACAAAATTTGAGCAAGATACATGGAAGCATTCTGGAGACATTGCAGTAACGAGCCCAAACAAATATATAATTAGGCTGCCATTAGCTCAAATTAAGTCATGGTGATACCAAAATCTAATCATTTCACCTTGGCATGCTAGATGAGCATACTGCCAAATTTGAGCAAAACACATGGAGGCATTCTGTAGATATCGCAGTAATGACAATCTGCACATCCGGACGGACATCCAGACACACAGACAACCCGAAAACACAAAGGGTCCCCCCCCATGGGGCAGACCCTTAACAATCTGCTACAGGAGGAGGAGGAGGAGGAGGAGGAGGAGGAGGAGGAGGAGGAGGAGGAGGAGGAGGAGGAGGAGGAGGAGGAGGAGGAGGAGGAGGAGGAGCCCATTTAAAGAAATAATGGAATGTGCCTTTTTTTGGTACCCATTGCCTACTAAACACAGGTGCCCACATATATATATATATATATATGTATATATGTGTGTGTGTGTGTGGATCCATTACCTGTCAAATATGGACGGGTGCCCACTTAGCACAAGTGACCACTGAACTTGGAACAGGTTTTACAATTACCTTAACAAGCACATTTTTCACAAGCAATGTCGAAAGCATCAATAATCCTTAATCAACCATCCACCCTTCCTACCAACATACAACACCGATTTGTTTTCCTAGCAACCAACAGCACAAGAGATTGTTTTTCTGTACAAATTTCATAATAAATAATACATCATCAGACAGAACATTGCATGGTTGCCTGGCAAGTCATGTGAGGTATCCAGTATGCATATCGTAGCATATATTATTTTCCAGTCATCTCCTATTCACTTATTGAGAGTATTTGCTTAGAAAATCTTAGGGTTTTTTTCTTTTTCCTTTTTAATATTTGAATTTACATATTATTTTACTCTGGTACATCAATGGAGAGAACATTCGAGTAGAAAGTCTGGCTAAATTGGCATGCTCATATTTACCAATGATTCTGAAATACTACGTTCTGTACACTTCTCCAGCAATCTTTGATGTGGTAATCACCGAGTTCCTTGGTAACACACATTCAGCACATCATATGCACACAGTAGTTGATATGCAGTGCTTTTGTACATTGTCTTGTCTGTAACTCAGATATGATGCTGTTCGAGGCCCACCAAACAGCTTACGTGTCCTCAAGCCTAGGACAAGTAAAAAGCCAACCACACCAAGCAAACATGTTAAAGCATTTACCTTGGGGGCGACAAAAATTTTACTTTTACGAGTAGTTTTGAATTGTACGTGCCAGTCAGAACAGCAAGCAAGCTAAATATAACCAGAACATTCCCTGAGGACTAAGCCAAACCAAGTAAAAAAGAAAAGTTTGGCAACTTTAAAGGGGTAAATACTGGTGGTAGCACAACCAATACTAAACTTGCCACTTGTGTTTCATTTATAGCATATGCTCAGATGATTTTGTCATGCTGTCTGAAGAACCGCAGATCCTATGACACTGACAAGCAGTTGCTAACAGACTAACGGGCCACTGACACTAATGATTATACAAAAGCTTTGCAACCTTAGACCAGACCGGCTAAACCAGCCAGAACAGTTTACTGTTTCGGTGTTTTCTGCCCAGATGAAAGTTCACGCAAAGAGAGGTTTAACTGGGGGACAGCTTTGAAACACATGCTATGCAGCATAATTAATCTGCAGCACAAAAGGCAGGAGGCATGAAAGAAAGGAATTTATCATTAGCCTGCCCTGATTCCAGCCCAGTAATGTGCGTGTTGCTAGATGCGCTGTGAGATCAATGCCAGTCATTCAAATCATTTCCTCATTCAACACCACTGATGTATTATGCCTTTTCTTTGGCTAGAATTTAAACTGAAAATACTACCATACTGGGCATTTTTACGGCTTCTGTTCGGTAAAAAAGCTTAGTAAATTGTTTGATCCTGGGTATATAAAAACTGTAGTCTCTCATTTCATAGGAAAATGAAAAGACCTGAGCAATCAAAGTTATGCTGGAGAATGTCGGGCATTTGACCCATGATGCTTTGCAATCGTTCCCATCATGCAATCCAAACATGTAGGTAGGAAGTATACGCCACGATCTGTGCCATGGAGAGTGATTAATACAGGCTTTGCCTGCTTCGCAATCCATGTAAAAGATATGGGTCTATACTTTTTTTATATCATGCAATGAATTTTGAATTCTAAAGCTGCAAAATTGCAGCAAGTAAACATGTGATTTCAGGTCTAGTGAAATTATGCAAATTAATTTAGCTACTTATATGTATATATGAAAAAAAAAAGATACTTAGCAAGAGTTTTCTGGGCATATCAGGAAAAAGTAGCTTTTTTGTCAATCAGACAAATAATTTTGTTAATTATACCATTGTGTGCACATACATTCTAATTTGATGGCTATCATGTATTTTCATTTGTTGCCTTGTAGAAACCAAGTCAAATCGGATATAGGTCCAACACCAAGTAGAGGTACAGCTCGACATAGGATCGGCAAAAAGCGATGCAGGGGTTGCCTCACCCAACTTGAAAAGTAAAACAGACTAAAAAGAGGCTGGACCAACTATGTAGAGTGTAAAAGTGGAGACACCCCCCCCCCCAGCATGTTTCGGCCCTGGAGGTGTGGGCCTTCGTCAGGGGCTGGGGGTCCCCAAGCCCCTGACGAAAGCCCGCACCTCCAGGGCCTCCAGGGCCTCCATGGCCGAAGCATGTTGGGGGGTGGGTGGGAGGGGTCTCCATTTTTACCATCTATATAGTTGGTCCAGCCTTTTTTTAGTCTGTTTTACTTGTAGAAACCAGCAGACTGGTGACAGAGGAAATGGAGGCTGCCATAAATGACAACTGCTGTTCAGAGTCTGTGCTGGGTTGAGCCCCAGTGGAATCCAGTGCAGGATCCTAATAAACCGAGTCTACAGGACAGGGGCCCAGATGATTCCACCAGGATGCCAATGGGAGACTACCTGCTTTATGAGACCACATTGACCGGATCCCTACTGCCATCTTTTCTGTGCCATTAACCTCCATTGAAAGACTATTGTACCCTGCTTTGTGAGTCACATTTACCAGAGCCTCCCTCCCCCAACCCCCCAATCTTTTCTGCGTCAACATAATGAAACTATATTTGAATAGAGGTTTAGTAGGAATCACATCCCACATAGTGAAATTCAAACTTCAGTAAAATGCCAGAAAGTCATAATCCATGAGAATTGATACACATGAAAATGCACATGCAGCATTTGAATTTGCTACATTTTATCAGCACCACACTTCAATGCATACAACCTCAAGTACGTCAATAATGCAAGCCCTCCATTCAATATCTTGTGGCAATTTATCATGTTTATGTCCTATTGACTGATGAAAGTGCCTGGTAACATCAATTTACTGTTGACAATTGACTGACTATATTACATAGGGGGGCATTTAGTTATTTTTGTGACACGTGAAAGCTCATTTTTATTTTCTGCGAATACGTAAATGGTCATTTGCATCACGTGAATTGTGTAAATGGCTTAATGAAAACTGACAGAAAAGTATGGAAGTAACTTGGATGATAACTGACTGACTAAATGACGTTGGTTGTAAAAGGTTATTGCCACTGATGTCCAAGCTGCACCCTGCCATTTCAAAATCACCTCTTTCAACTTTACAGGCATGGTGACCTTGCAGATATAGCTCAAGGTCACTGATATTACATAACATTCTAGCATTGACCATGGTCTATATATCCTATAAATTTGGCAAGTCTAATCTAATTAATTTTCCAGATTTGGAATTTTATATCTTAAAACACATTTTGGCTGATAATTTGTGTCAAATTAAAGGTGCAGCCACTAGTATCATTAGCAACTTAGACTTTGACCTCCCGCACAATCCCACCAAATTTGGTGAAGACCTGCCACAAATTGAAGATGCAAGAGTGTTCACAAGATTTTCATATTTTGACCCTTATATTGCATAATATTGTAGGTGGCACCACCAATATGGAAATAGACTTAGATTTTCATACACCCTATAAGTCCTGAAAGTTATATCGGGCTAATTTGAAAACTGTGGACGGTATTGTGGTCACGAGATTTTCACATTTTGACCCGTATATTATACAATACTATAGGTGGTGCCATCAACATTAATGTTGACCAAACTTGAATACACTTTAAAGGAAGGCACTCCTTACGTTGTATTATACATCATTGGAAAGGATTTTTCATCAGGATTTCATATCTGATGTTTATTTTATTAATTTTCACAAATTTCCGATGTTTATTGCCAAATATTAAAACCCCCACATTACCAGCAGTTCACCATTACGCGAAGCCAGTCGAGATGTCGGACCAATTAGAAGCGACTATACAACTGGCCAATCATAGCCATCGGTTGATAACGAAGCCAAGCGCACCATGATCATTGTTCAACACAAAGCCACTTCAAATTATGAAAATTGTTTCCGAGGTCATTATCGACGTAAAGAATATGCATATGTTATGTGTTTCAATCAAATCAATTATTATTTATCAATGTATTTACTCCGTTCATGATAATCGGTCGTAAATCGTGACCGTGTAACGTGAGCGATAATATGAGCTCCGGGAGTTATCAAACGATCTGAATTCGTCACGCAGCTTGAAGTGAGCTGAACACAACTTCGTGCTTTTGTATGCTGCCAATACTTCTTCTGGGATTTTCATAATAGAATTCCATTTATCTGCTAATGATGTGTCTTTTGGCCAAGAATGAAAATATCTTTCTGGATAATCTGTGGCTGTGCGACCGCACGAAACACACCTTGGCATTTTCGTCTGTTCGCAGTCAATGAAAAACTTGGAACTCTCTACCGCACGGAGGTGTAGAAGGCTGCAGAATACTGCTGTTTCCAAATTTGGCTATAAATATGTCCAAGATCGCGCGAGGAAAGACGTGACATATCGTGACTCGTAAACGTTGCTTTTTTCTCGCTAAAACGAGTTATTAAAAACAGTTTTAAACAACTGCTGCATATACATTGACATATATTATTAGTTTTCGTTACATTTCCGACCACTTCAATTTGAAACTAGGAGTTTATTCTCATCAAGTAAAAAAAACTAGGTGCATAAGTAGGACTCCCGTGATCCGCGAAATCGCCTTTGATCTTCCATAGGTTTGCCGCTTCCGGTAATTTGACAGGTAAAGCTGATTTCAGCAACATTAAAATGCAGATTTTAGAAATATGGAATAAAATATAACTAAACCATTTTACATGTGGTAAGTGCCTGACATGAAGTTCCCAAAACACTTAAAATACAACGTAATGAGTGCCCTCCTTTAAAACTCCCAAACGTGATATGGGCCTAACTAAAAAATTGTCTGGTGCAGAGCATTCACAAGATGACCCCTACATTCAAACTGGCCATATGACCTTGACATTCAACTTACATTAAAAAATTGTTACTGTTCAAAATATGCACCCCACATCCTGCTTACCATATATGGTCTGTTTGTTCAAATCAGATAAAAACATTTTGAGTTATTGAAGAAAAACAATGAACTTGGACAAGTGCCTAACTCCATAATTACTGGGTCATGGTGACCCAAAAAGTAGGTCACCAAGTACAGTTTCATGTATTACATAATCAAGTGAAATTCTGATTTGCAGGCTCAATCCTCTTTGTCATTCACGTCCAAGCTACACCCTGCCATAACAAAATCACCTTTTCCACCTTTTAGGCATGGTGACCTCACAAAAATATGTCAAGGTCACTGATATTATACAAAATTCTAGTTTTGGACATGGTTTATATATCATATAAATTTGGCAGGTCTAATTGGAAAGTCTAATCCAATTACTTTTCCAAATATGGAATTTTACATCTTTAAAACTCATTTTGGCTGATAATTTTTCAAATCATAGGTGGCGCCACAAGTATCACTAGCAATTTAGAACTTGACCTACCGCACAATCCCACCAAATTTGGTGAAGATCTGCCAAAAATTAAAGATGCTGGAGTGTTCACAAGTTTATTAACATTTTTTACCCCTATATTATATAATATTGTAGGTTGCGCCACCAATGTCAGAAGGGATTTAGATTTTCATATGCACTATGAGTCCTGAAATTTATATTGGACTTACTTGAAAACTGTGGACGGTATCACGCTAATGAGCAAAAGTTTACAGATGGACAGACAGACATGAGCAGTCACATAAGCTCTGCATCCTTCGTCAGCACAGCTAAAAAACCCTCCTCCCACTCTAACTCCCATCATTTTTATAATAAAGGAGTCTGCAGTACCTGATTTGTGTGCTGAACCCATCCAGGGCCTCACAATCGTCTTCAATACGAAGGTTTCATGAGGACATTCAGGACATCAAGAGGCTAATATTTTGCTTCTATATAATAGGAGGCCTCTGTACATGATTTACTTGCTCAGGAAGTGCTCAAATCAGCTCAAATAAATATAGCCCTGTTGTTGAAGAGTGTTTGCACATACATGCACCCAGATGCTATGGAAACAGCTAGAGCTGCATGATGGTTGTGTGAAGAACCTGTTTATTTGGCATAAACCAAGATATGTTTTACTATTTCTGTAATAAATGGATGCAGACCAATCAGCTGCCACAAGTCACAACCCATGACGGCACACTGATAAGCACGGTAATAAAGTATACACAAACCAGACAAGTTTACTTCTTGTACACACGGGAAAATGTCCACACAATGCTGTCAAATATACCAAGATGGAAAATCTTGGGAATTAAACACTGAACACTTGGCTTTGCTCTCTTGCACTTTGGTGTTTATCTACAATGCTGGACACTGGCAACCGTCAACAATCCCATGATGCCCTGCACAGCCTGCTGGCAGGGTTTCCACTGGAGGGTAAAATGGTTAACATCTTTTACCCTACAACCTTCTTGGGTTTTATGCTTGTGTACCCAAAAAGAGTTGCTTCAGAACCCCTCAAATGAAAAATTTGTACGTGGCAGTGGCCCCAGATCCCCCTTCCACCAGTTTTATCTTTCTTGTAACTACATTTTCAAAATTAGGCATACCCTAAATTTATTTCTCTCAGAAACGGTTGCTGAGACACATAATCATAAATCCTGCAGGGCACATGCCGACTTACTAGCATGCAATTTTAGCCATTAAAACTAACAGCAAGTGTCTGATGTTGTAAACGTCATCTACCGTATTATCCCTTTTAAGTGCCCCCTCTAGCACAAAAGTGCTGAAATATTGGAAAATCATATTTTTTTTCGGAACGAGCAAGACTTGAACTTGCAACCTTTGGACCCAGTCGCCTTGCTGAAATGGGAAATGTACATATCCACTCAACCAAATCCCCATTCTTAAAAAAAAAAATGGTTCAATGGCATATATATTTTATGGTGATTTGCCAGTCAAAACAGCTAAACTGTTTCAAAGGTAGGTCTAAAATTGGAGCTTATTTCAATTCCTACGTGCCGTGAGTGTTTTTTTTTTTTTCTTTTGTTATCAAGAATATTATGCCATGGAGTCAACAGCTTTCATCAGCACCCTTTAGGTACCATACACCAAGAGTGCCACGAAGAAAGCTTACGTCTGCATACTCTGACTCGTCTCTGAGGCTTATATTCATAATGATGATGATGTTTCATATATCAAGCTATGATTTTTAACTGTGAAACCTTGCAACATTCTCCGCCTTTGTAGGAATTAACGTATCTGTTTAACTCATTCCATACCAGTCCCTAATTTTTCTGTGTATTTACCTGAATTTAAGAGGACAATTGCATATTTAAATTCCTCATGAAAAGAGCTTTCGTCAAGTACCAACATGCTTCCAGTCTTAAGTCAGTGGTTCTAGCACCGACCAAGGCCTGTCACCATAGAATGGAATGAGTTAAAACTAGAACAGACTGATTTTCCAACAGAAAATCAAATGTCTCCCGGTGGAACACTTATGTCTCTGAATAAGCTACAGGTGATAACAAATTACAAACGACCAAGTTTGCTTGAAAATTACAATCCTATTTTAGCTCTCACCTAGATACATTACTCTAGCAATTTTCATCAAGTTCTTCAAGACTTATTGCAGAGAAACCAATGTCACATAAATGACCCTGGGACCTTGAAAATTAGGTCAAGGTCACCCAAATACAATCCCAACCTTGGCCTTACCTTGATACATAATCCTACCCAGTTTCAACAAATTCCATTCTGTTCTTCATGACTTATCGAACGGAAACCAATTTGACATAAGTGACCCTGTGACCTTGAGAATTCGCTCAAGGTCACCCAAATACAATCCCAACCTAGGTCTTGCCTAGATACATCAGCCTACCAAGTTTCATCAAATTCCATCCTGTTCTTCATGACTTATCAAACGTAAACCAATTTCACATAAGTGACCCTGTGACCTTGAGAATTCGCTCAAGGTCACCCAAATACAATCCCATCTTAGGTCTTGCCAAGATACATAATCTTACCAAGTTTCATCAAGTTCTTCATGACTTATCCAACGGAAACCAATTTCCCATAAGTGACCCTGTGACCTTGAAAATTAGGTCAAGGTCACCCAAATACAATCTCAACCTAGGTCTTGCCTAGATACATAATCCTACCAAGTTTCATCAAATTCCATCCAGTTCTTCAAGACTTATCGCATGGAAACTTATTTCACATAAGTGACCCTGTGACCTTGAGAATTAGGTCAAGGTCATCCAAATACAATCCCAACCTAGGTCTTGCCTAGATACATCAGCCTACCAAGTTTCATCAAATTCCATCCTGTTCTTCATGACTTATCAAACGGAAACCAATTTGACATAAGTGACCCTGTGACCTTGAGAATTCGCTCAAGGTCACCCAAATACAATCCCAACCTAGGTCTTGCCTAGATACATAATCCTACCAAGTTTCATCAAATTCTGTCAAGTCCTTCAAGACTTATCGCACGGAAACCAAGTGTTGAAGAACCTGAAGAACAAGAAGAAGACGAAGAAGAAGCGGAGGAAACGGGCACTAAACCAATATGTCCCCCGGCTTCCACCGGGAGACATAATAACACCATGGTGGCAAACAACTTGCATCCACAAAGCTGATACATGCTAAATGGCATCTGAAGCTGCTTTGAACTCCAATGAAAGTGAGCCAACATAATTGTTACGAGATACAGGGGTGCCTCCTATAAAGACCACCTTGCTTTTGTGACCATGCCTGGCTGTCTATTTTATTCTTCACTGACCTTGTCAAGGAAGGCCACTATATTTATGTGACCACTTCTGCCTGACAGAAGCAAGGGTCTAAACTAGCAGCACTACTGTCTACTGTGATAACTGTCACCATAAAATGCTTTTTTTGATCCTCAGTGTTGGAACAAGAACATACATGACATTGTCCATAATTTATTTATTTCATTTCATGTTATACCAGTTCGTGGAAAACAAAATTTGTGATAATGTTTTGAAGCATATTTTTTTCACTCATAATGCGCAACCAGTGTCACTTACCTGCCTTGAGTAGCAAAGTCTGGGAGATTAACCCCTTTTCATTCAAATTAGCCAAAAACACCCAGATGTAAATAGACCCTTTCAGAACCCCAGAACCAGCACTTGAAGGTGATCATTTACATCATTTTATTTATTTGCACAACAACAAATCCCTTTGAAGCTCTTGTCAAGTGAACATCCAAATTTATGCAAATGAACACCATCAAGTGCTCTTTCCTGAGGTCCTAAATGCCACTATTGTCTTTTGCCTTAACGTTTTTACTTAAGTTTCTCATTACTAGAAAGTATTTTCACTGGGATTTGTACGTCAGACCATTCATGATGGCACACCGTAGGTCAACAGCTTTCCTTGGGCCAATGTGCCAACCGGCGCCATGGAAAGCTATTGACTCAGTCATACTCTGACCATGAATGGGTTAAACTTTGTCTTCTTATTCTTATTCATATATTTTGTTCCTTGCTGTAGCCCAAGGCCACGTCTTGTGATCAAACTCTCTGGAACCTTTCAGTCCTGATCACAAAAGTTTTGCTCACCTCAACCACTGGAATGATTCTACACTCAAATTTCTCATCAAACTGCTTGTCATCTAAACACCAACTTCTCAATATTTCTACATCGGAACAAATGGTCCGGATCAACAGCTATGCTCAGCATGATCTGGGTCCAAAACACACTAAGGAAATCTGTTGACTCAGTCTCTAACCTACGTCATGAAAGGGTTAACTGTCCATTCCTTTCAGTCCCAGTTTACCTCCACGACTTTGTGGAAAAACTACTGACAGGATCATTCCTTTGACCATTGGCATCAAACTAACACAATCAGAGTGTACCTGTCAAGCTACACATTGAAACAGCTACGTTTGTCCTATTCTTGGCAACACAATTTGCCTTTGTCACATCAGTCCAAACACAGATCTCACCCGTGTCAACTCAGAAGCCAATCCAGACTGGAGGTGAACTGCTGTCCACACAATAATAAAGCTCCCGCCCCAAATTACCTCGGAAACTATTGAAATGTGACAGATCTGTGTCCACGTATTTGCCTGGCAGAAGCACAATGATTGACATGTATAGCTTTCGTCTTTATGCCCCGAATTGGCCATCTTGCAACGAACGCCATAATCTTTCTGCCAAGCTGAATAGACTTGGCCAACTCTACCGAGAAAAATCTCAGGATCTCATTTCCATGTTCGCAGGTTTCTTCTACACTTTCCTGGTAATGAGACTCTTGCTCCCTTGCAAAATCGATATCCTCTGAAAGAGGTGCACCAAGCCCATATTGATAGTCCGGTTCCCAGGCTGTTCTGTTGTATAGCGGTTCCCACTTCCTGCGTCAACTTCATTACATTAAATGTTGTACATTTGCAACTGATCCTACAGCCAAACACTGCCCAGCTTTATAATACCTCACAGGACTCCAGGCATCTATACAGACACGCATGCACTCTAGCGCTCCCCTCAGTTTTCAGTGGCCACACAATTGCCTGGACTCCTTTGTTCACCAGCAGGGATACTACGATCTATTACAGGATTGTCTGCATCCTACAAAAGGCACAATTAAGCTCAGACAAATGACCAGGGATTTATAAATAAATATTCCTTTCCCATTCAATTTTGTTCTCTACCTCTTAGACATGAATACATATGTACTTTGCATCGACTAACACCTACTGTAAAGAAGCAGATATTTTTCTGTAACGTCTCCTTTAACAAATTTTCCGCCTCAGACATGAGGCCTCTTTAACCCTTTCATCACCATTTTGATAGAAGTCAATGTCCTCTGAGTTGACATAATGAGACCAGATTATTATTCTTTATAAACCAACCTTTTATTCAAGTAACCAGCATGCCCATACATTTACTGCTACAATAGTCCCTCCTTTGAGAGACTGCCCCTAGTGCCACCCAAATGGCGGTCACATAAAGCAGGTGGTCCCTCAAAGGAGGTATAAATAACATGAAAAGTACTACAGAAAGACCTGACAACTGTGGTCTTTCAAAGGAGAGACTACTGTATAGAGGAGAGACCATCATTATGGTCCAGGTCAACACCTTTCCTTGGCATACCTTGGGTACAATGCAGCCAAAGTGCACACCTAGGTAGCTGGTGCATGACTTATCAGGCAGAACAAAAAAAAAAAAATGACCAAATTTTGTAGTTTCAAAATAAGCCATTTTTCCTACAGAAGTTATTTACTTCCACAATAAGGTTATCAATTGTCAATTTGATGTTTTTACATTCGTTGGATAGAGTGGAAGCATTTGGCATGACATATGCCCGTGCTTTGTTTAGTTTGGGTGGATACGTACAGACAAGACTAAAGGTGTGCACTTGCGTGTACATGCATGTGTGTGTGTGTCTTAGTTATCAAAGTTATGTATGTTTCCATAAAACATTCTCCATTAACTTACTAGGCCTAATTGCTAAACTTCGCCCACTCTCACACTTTACACTCAACAGTTTCAGCCTTAGCCTTCCTCATATTTTTGTGCATTTTGCACTAAAAACATGAACAACTTGACCAGGTATTCCCTAAATAAATATAACTTATTTATTATCTTCAAATCATCTACAGGGTACAGTGCTTTGAAGTGTAGGGTCAACTAATTTTGATTGCTCAAAGCATGCTTCACATGCTTCAGTGTTTTTTTTTTCCCCCCCTCCAGATGAATCATTTTGACAGCCCTTTTTTCAACATAAATGCACTTACCTTGAACAGCAAACTTTTCGCAATCATCGAAACTTACCCGATTTGTACTCGAACCTGTTGTGGTATCTGGTTGCTCAATTAGGAATTTTGCCACATTTGTTTTTAACACCGAGCCAACCAGGGGGCCAGCAGGGGCCACTTTTTGGTCTCATCATTCAGATTACATTTCAGTTGCCATGGTTACCTGGGTGCTATATCCTTTGCCAAACCAACCTGGCAGAACCATCAAACAGTCATAGTAAACTCACCTGCAAATAGACAAAGATGAACAAGTTGTTAGTTCTTGTACAAAGGATTTACACAAGCAAATAAGCGAGATAAAATTCACAGATCGCTTTCAATGGAGCACTCTAGCCGAAAGTGCTTGCAACTAGACCTGCCTAAGTGTTGCCAAACACATCGGTAGGTTCTTTAACGGTTTGGTGATTGATAATGCGGATCATAACACGGAATGATGTACCCCATACAAGAGTTGTTAAACAGTGGCCACAAAGAGCAATATACAATGGCTTGTGTATTCCCAGACATGTATCTCTTGGCTGTATCAATAGTGAGGGTTGCTTGCTGCTGCTTTGGTTGCGGCCTGTACAAATAGAGAACACAAGCTCAGGGCAAGCAGGCACTCATGCTGATTTGCAAAGCAGAAAAAAAAAAAAAAATGAAGAATTGAAATGAAGGATGTCAGGCAACTTCCTTGTCAAAATCCTTTCATTTGCAGCAGTTAACACCCAGTGTATTGCATCATGCTGACCTCCATCACTGCGGTACATCGAGAATCTTACATGGCTGAGGGTGAGTTACTCTCACGAGCGATTGTTGTTGGTGCGGAAAATCACCAGTGACTGCAGGTCAGAAGTGATTTTCCACACCAACAATGACCCCGAGTGATAGAAAATAGTAACTTCCTCTCAGCCATGTAACTTGTAAGATTTTGTTTATTCTATATTTAATTGGGTATTCATCACAAAAAAAAGTATGCCCTAGGCCTACTTTCAACACCAACCTGGTGTGCCGTGTTTGTTTACGTTTGTCATGATTATTCTAATCATGCATGACATAATCAAACATCGCTCGCTCACATCTGATTTTGTCTGAATGTCAATGCATCACGTCACGGATTCCGGAGCATCACAATTAACTTTTAACAATGTTTAGGTCATGTGATCTGCAGTGAGTCACTACTTTTGAATTTCACTCTGGAAAATGATAATTCACCCTGAAACATAGAATAACAAGAAATTCACGCTTTGGCAGCACAAAAAGCTGCGAAACGCAAAATTGGAACACCAAGGGGGTGTCTTAGTGTGAATGTTTCCTTGTGCTATTCCAGCCATGTACCACTGCAGGTCTATTCTGCCACTTGAACAATGTTGTTAATCTTGTTTTAAGATTGGTCACGCTGATGTTGTCACCATCTATAACACGTACTCTACCTGGCAAATCAATAGTTGCCTCCTAAAGCCTGACGTACATGGTCAGATCTTCTATCTCCGTCTCCATCTAATAAAGTATATATGATTAAGTTGGAGGGAGTTGGACCATGCCAGCCACTTGTTGGTGCTGGTGGATACAGTGTCCGGCACCATCCGATTGGTTGGATTAAAATAGGATCAAATTCTGTTCTCGCCAGATATCAGATGTAACGTACACCTTCACACCACTCAGAACTCAATTGGCAGGAAGTAGGAACAGAATATTCATGATACTGGTTGTTCATGTAGGAGCCTGACCACCTGCATGCCACGATCTGCCATGAACGGCAGAAAAAGCTTGGATCCAATACATCCTCGGTAGTTACCAATTTTACGTTTGACTGTGTATGCCTGGCTTCGCAGTTTGTATGCCTTAGTAAAATCTATAGTCAAAGCTCTATTTTGTTTTGGCTTCACAGTACAGCAGTCCCTGTCAAGAGAGACCCCTGTCATGAGAGACCACCCTCTGATGAGAGACCGCTCTTCAGATTCCCACGTCCTATACTTTCCATGTTAATTCACCTGTTGTGAAAGACCACCTGTATCATAAGACCACTCTTTTGTTGCTCTAAGGGTGGTCTCTGGTGACAGGGACCACTGTATATATGCCCTGGTAAAATCTACAGTCAAAGCTATATTTTGTTGTCGCTACATATACCTTCTAGTACACCTGTAAGGAAATGTGCCACTTTGAGTGTCATGTAAATTAAGCACTGTTAGAGAATAATCTTCACCATCTCATGGCCACGTTAAAATCTAATTATTGCAGCTATCTAGCAGTGTCAGAATGCCCTTTCAATATATTCATTAGCAGGTACTTGAAACTTGATGATGAGCATTTTGATTTTTGAATGATGTCATATGAGCAATGTCATGTAAAAATACCTGTCATCAACATGATCACTGAAGAGTCCACTTGAAAAGACGTTCAATTATTATATCTACATTCAAGAAACATTGCAGGCTACCTTAATATTTGTCTTAATGGTTTATATCTTTATTCTTGTTATGTAAATAATTTGAATATTGAGGGGGGAGGGAGAGGGGGAGGAAGAATGCAAGCAGGGCACATATTTTAGGCCTACCAGTGCAAGCCAAGCTAGTCCTAATATCATGACTGCACACCAGAGCGTTACTATAATTGCACATACCGTATTCATTGAACAAGGGCTAGGCCCTATGGAATTGACACTTTCTGAGCATTTAGTGAAGTACATTTGATGCCATATGCCAAATGGAACAAAAAGACAAAACGGAGGTAAAAAACACAATGCCTAAAATTCAGTCACTCTATCATAAATGGTTGATACACCATGTTCTTCCTGACTTAGCACGCAAGCAAAAAATTGAGATTAAACAATATGTATACTCTTTCATCACTGAACAAAAATTATAAGGAAAATAATTTTAGCTCCATCACCAAAATACATCTTAATATTCCTTATTGATGTGAGCATATATCAATAAACAGCACACCCCTAGCAGGCAACTGACGGGCACACCTGACATGTATTTGAACCTTGTTTGCCACTGTTGTTGATACGAGCCCTGCAATTATACTATAATTTAGAACATAATACAGTTTCAATTACACAATTTGTTTATGCAACACACATGAAACACATATCAGGTGATTATTTTCCCATGTTTTGCAAAATCCAAAGACACAAACCATTGCAAAATAGAACTCTTTTCTACAAGAGATAAAACCAAACTATCGTTGTGTACATTGGCCCTGCAAGCTGTATAATGGCATGTAGGGCTGTCCTTTTTCTTCTAGGTGGAAAATATCAAAATCTCTGCATCTTTATCCACTCAAATCATTGCGTACTTTCAAGGTTGCATGTCACTAACCCTATGGAATATTACTGTCAGCTTTTCATAATTATCACACAGAATTATTATCCCATGCTCGGTGGCTGTCCCCCTTTGCAACAATGAAAGTCCCTATATAATCTAAGACTATATGAGCACTCAGCAGCGCCGATTCCCAAAATGAACGTGTAAACTTTTCCTATTCTTCTAATGCCAAAGAAAACACCAAATGAAAATGTAGTCTGAGTGGTTACAGCCAGACGCCCGGGGAAACACGGTGCCAAATGTCACAAAAATAATCATTTCTCTTCCAGTTTGACATTGCACCAGGACTGTTTGACAATATTTCTCACTCAGTGCCTTTCATGGGGAAGTCCTGATCCCTGCCAATGTGACTGTTGTGTAGTGACACATCAAGTATGTCAAAGTTGTTGCTTTACTCTTTTCAGTGATTGAGATCCATCACAAACTGCAGTTCATTCAAGATGTTGATAATGCTAAAATATATACACATAAATATGCCAGGGCCAGAATTAGGTGAGAATCTGAGAGTCCACACTCATAAAGATTCTCCTAAACTTGTCTTAGTTTAAAAAGAAAACTAACTGGCAAAAATTCAAACAGATTCTCGCAAAATTTTGCGAAATTCTGGCCCTGTATGCACACACATACAGGGTACATACACTGCTCCTTGTCTGCAGAAACAACGCCAATGACAGATCACCTGTCCTGCTAAAAACACCTAAGACATCGCAATTTTGTCATCCCTGAGGGTGATCTTTCAAAACAGGTTTTACTATATGTCTAATTGGTCCAAGGATTTTTCATTTTTTTCCAAAACCAATTTTCATGTGGAATTATGCCTTTTTTTCACTTCTGAAAAAGAATATGGTATTTTTTCTTCCATAAATTATATATAAATATATAGCAGTGAAACGGAATTTGAAAATTTTTGCTGATGAAACGGAATTCCTTCTTTTTTGAAACAGAAAATCATTGGGTCTAGTACAAATATACATACATACATACATACATACAAGCACTCACATTCATAAATACATAGAGGAATCACTTGCTCTTTTTCTCTGCTAGTTCTTTGGGCAAGTTGTTTGGTATCTTACTTGCCCCCAATTCTAACTCTCTTGTCCATCATTTCAAATCCTTTTCTTCAAAATAATTTTATGGTTGTCCTTAGGGCACCTTCTTTGGAATTTTTACTTGCCCTCATTGAAATTTCACTTGTCTCTGGAAAGGGGACATGAAAATTTGTGAACCCTGATATACAAATATCAAAAATAAAAAGAAGTAGTTTCCATTATATCAGCCCAAATATTTGTCAGCAAGAAGTGGTTGTCTGGCTGCAAGGACCAATCACAGAAGTCGTTACATTATCAGAGCGAGAAAATTTGTTTTGAAACTACTTGTCTGAAGGACAAACAACACAAAGTTCTCTTGACAAGCAACACAAAGTTTTCTCTTGTCCTCCCTAAATATCACTTGTGCTTATGAAGTGTACTTATATAAACATATTTTGGCCACTGAAGATGTGGGGATCTATATGAGCCTGTAAAAAAAAAGCAAACAAACAAACAAACAAACAAACACAATCCTGCCCACTACCCTCCCGAAAAAGACAAGTATATAATGATGCAAGAAAAGGAGATACTTAAGATTCAGTTGGGGTTTAGAAGGAAGCAACCTCCAGAACCAATCAACAGACACGAGAACGCCTTCAACAAAATATAAGCATGGAGAAGAAAACAAGAGTAAACTGTGATGTAACCAATGCTCTAGGTTCTCAATCCAAAACCAAAGCTGTCTGGAACCAGAAGACCTGAAATATGATTGTTAAGTTTCTGTCTGGTCCTAACACAGCTCCTATTCTCTATTCACCTGAAACAGTTATTAACTTGGCGTGATGCCCTTCACTGCTTGACTATGTATGAGCATCTAAAATTCAATCATTTCGTACTGGGATAATTGTGGAACAGGAGGCCTCGTGATGCGTTGTCCATCTTGTGTGCAATCATCCTGTCTCGGCAGGTAGAATCCTCACAGCTGACGGACTGGCACTGTATCTATGTCATCGAAATAATATACATGTGCATGTACTGTCCATGTACTTACTTCACCCCTATAAATTCTCATATTTTTTTTTACATACCAGGCATCTAACTGAAGTTTTAATTTCACTGTGTTGGACATAGTTCCTCTCAGACCTATGCTGAATTACTATGTCACTTAAAGCTATTCAAATTTGGGGCATTTGAAATTATAAATCTTCAAAACTATTACAGTTTACCATAGGATTCCAAGTGTTACTTCTGTTACTGACAATTGTACATCTTATGAATACAGGATGACACTTGCTGCATTTTAATTTAACCTAATTAGGGGCATTTCAAATTTAAAATCTTCAATTTCTTCAACACCATGATAGACAGAGATGTGGTTCCAAGTTTTACACTGCTTATTGACCATTGTGCATCTAGTCATTACAAAATGGAAGTTGCTGCATTTTCATTTATGCTAATTAGGAGCAACTCAAAATTTAAATTTTGAATATCTTCACGACTTCGACAGATTCAGATGCGTTTCAAAGTTTCACACATGATCAACCATTTGCACATGTATTTAATGAATACAGAACAGAAGTTGTTGCATTTTAAGGAACATTTCTTGGAGCAACTCAAATTTTAAATCGCGAATATTTTCAAAGTTAGATGGCCGAAAGGGCGTGCAACTACAGCAACTGCAACCGGATCAACAGGTTTGTACAGTTTCTTTGTGTTGCCATGGAGATGGTGAGCAAAGCAGTCAGGGGTGTGTCACTTAAGTGCATGTGCTGCTTCAGCCTGGCAGGCAAGGCACCAAACCAGTGTCTGCAGATTGGTTCTTTAAGCTTTTTTATTAACCCTTAAAGTGCTGATTTTGAGACTGAGTCAACAGCTTGTCTCGGTGCACTCTGGGTGCAATGCGCCCAGTGAGCGCCAAGGCAAGCTGTTGACTGAGGTCATGATTTCTGAAACCAAATTAAGACTAGGGTTGCTGGGACTTGAATGAATGCTCTTTTCATGTAGAATTTCAATATAAGATTAGTTTTTATCTATGATTCATCTCATGATGACTATAGTCGTGACTAGCACTTTAAGGGTTAGTCTAGTGACACTGAAGTTGTCCTGATACTAACATGTTTACTAGAGTTGTCGTGTCTATTATACGTAACATGATCAATGAATTTTTGACACCTTTGTCTCAACTTTAACTGCATGGTTGTTCAAATTGCCTGTTGATGACCTATTTGATTTCCTATGCTAGAAATATTTTCTTGTCAGGAATCACACACACAATAATTATCTCCAAAAAACAGAAACATTTCCACTGCAACCTCAAATGTCATTTTATCCTGTGCTTGGTTTACTCTTGTGTGATCATCAAAATTGCATTTCTAATACAGATACAAAGAGAAATATTCAGATCATTTTAAAATACATGTATTCATATTTTCAAGGCACACAGACAGATTTGTTGTTAAGCAAATTGTCTTTTCTAGTTTTTGCTAATATCCTGCAAAAAATATACAGACCTATCAGTTGTGTTGCAAATCATTTTTGGCCACATTTCTGTTTTATTTCAGCCATTAACCCTTTGACACCTGAAATCACTTACTCAAAAGTGCTTGCGTGCAAAATGTCATCTGAAACAATTCTGATGAAATTTTCCGTTAGCAGGAAACATTTTGAATGAACATTGTAATTGCATAGCCATGATTAACAGCTTTGTTTGTCCCAGGTAGGGCATGTAGCACTTAACCTGTGCCAAGGAAAGCTGTTGACTCAAGCCATCTTGGTCTAACTACAAAACTGTTTATGATTTTATTTCTATTTGGCCCCTGCATGGCAAAGTGTCCAAGTCTTTATAGGAACAGTGCGCTTCTAGGACTATATTTCCCCTCATTTCTTTCTATATTTTAAACCTTCAGAGTCAACACCAACAACTTATTTTTGGGAGGCCACTCAAGATGATCCTTGAAATGATAAAACAAACAAGGCCAGAGGGGTCTGTGGTCAGGTCCTTGGAAAGTGTGTGCCCCTTGCCATATCTATCTCAGTCAAGTACATGTACTCAATTCAGACAGAGCGTCTCCCTGACATCACATCATCAAAAAAAGAAAAGAAAAGAAAAGAAAACTACCACTACAACATATATATTCCATAGGTTTATGGAAAAGTGATGTTCAACTGTTGTCTAGACTCATCGCTTCCAGCAGACTTCCTGCACCGAGAAAGCGAGGCGGTACGTGAACATCTGACATGGGAGACAACCCTAGGGAGGATCAACTTGTGGTCTCTCAAAAAAGAGGGTCTTTCATATCCGGTATTAACCCTTACAGTGCCAATCATGACTTAAGTCAATCTACTGAAGTCAAACTGGTCTGAATTATCATTAGGATCCCAGATTTGTATTCCTCGTAAAAACACCTTTCATTTACGTACCAGCATGCCTCTAGTTCCAGAGAGAATATCCCAGGTCAACAGCTTTTCTCGGCGCAATGCACCCAATGTGTGCCAAGATAAGCTGTTGACTCAGTCCAAAATTTGGCACTGAAAGAGTTAAACCTTTCCTGGTTCACATAAGGTACGGGATGGGTGCATGGCCATGCCAGGGAAAGCTGTTGACCTGGGCTATGCCATCATTATAGGTATCTTATACAATTTTCAGCAAAAAAAAAAAGTGTGCTGATGAGAATTTAATGCACAAATATTGAGGCACACAAAAATTTACATCTGTGCACTTGGGGGCAATTTGATCAGGAGAGGGTTAATAGCCTGAAAGTAGTAAGTGAACTCCACTGAAAAAGAGGCCTTTCTCTGGTTCCTCATAAGAGTGATATCTCAAGACAAGAACCACCATTGTCCCCCTTCGGAAACCACCTGCCATTTAGGGCCATATGTATTGATCAGGTCCCTTGCCCTATCTTGACCATGTTGTTTGACCTTATTGAGAAACCACCTTGTTTATGTGACCACTGTTGGATATGTGCCATACGGGTGGTCCTATCAGAGGAGGGACTGTCATAGTTACCCATGTGACCGTGCTTACTTTTCTGGCCAGGAGACAACCTGGAAGTTATTTTACGATAAGCTTACGAGTCCATCATTTTTCCATTCCAGAAGGTCCTGTTGTTAGAGCCTTCCTCTGCTTGTTTAGGATATCAATTATTTGGTGTCCTGTCTATGATGTGAGATAAGGTTTGTTAATGGTCCCCAGCAGTAAAAGTATTGTAATTAGACCTGACAAGTTGAGGTAACACACATACTTGCCTGGCACTTGTTGCCATGGTAACAGGTGAAAAGCCAATGGATTAATGGAAATGTTACACATATACTATTTCATCATTTTGAAAGCCTGCTCCCATATACCACTATTTTAACGGCACATGCATTTTTTTTCACAGTTCCCGAGACTGTGCATTGAAAAGCTGTTGACAAATCAGTGATCCAGTTATCGTTCTTGATAGGGGAGAACGGCACATACCGTAATATCCCTTTTTAGCGCCCTGGCCCCTTTACTAGAGGGACAACCTAGCATGCACTAAAACTTCTGTATATTAGACTTTGTGTTCTTTGACATTTGGCAATTGTCGTGAAAAATAAAACCACAGACACAGAACTTCATATGCTAGTTACCATCCATCTAGAGTTGTATGGCTGCAGGTCTATTTCTTTTGGACAAATGTGTGAATTTAGTTTCTTGGATGGACACAGGAACGTTGCATGACGACAAAAATAAACTGGCCTTGTTTTACACTGAAATGCATGAAAAAATTGCAACTTACAATAAAAATGCCATAAAATCAACACAAAAAAAAACAAAAACAAAAAAAAAAAAAACAGCTACCTAGCTAGATTTTTTTAACACATGTGGCAGGAAACATGGTATTTTCTGCTTGGCCTTAAATGGTCCTGTGACTATCTGAAAACCAGAGCACACCAATTCCTTCTGTTTACACTTGCAGCATTTGATTTACTGCTAACATGCAATTTATCTGTCAGGTCAGGCATGTATACCATATGGTGAAGTTCAAACAAATTTGTAAAAAGTTTGTGTACATCATACTTCTAGGGGCAATTATTTTCAGTTTTTTCTGACACCAAAGCGGAATTGTGCATTTTTTCATCCTTGAAATGGAATTTGATATTTTTTCTTATATGAATTATATATAGATATATAGCAGTGAAACGGAATTTGAAAAACTTTTGCTGATGAAGTGGAATTCCTCTTTTTTTCAAATGGAAAATCATTGGCCCTATACTTCAATATACGCCCTGTACAGAAAAACTACTCTTAACTTGTTTTATTTAACAGCGTTTTTTTTTTTTTTTTTTTTTTTTGATTTCACATTTTCCATGGTGAAACAATTCACAAATTTCAAATACTCCCGAGTTTGTTTTTACTTTCCTTCCTATGAGATGCAATTTTTGCATATAGGTGTGTGCAATTCAATAGACCCTTCAGGAACTCAGAGTGCAGTACTTGAGGGTGAACATTTGCATTATTTTACCTACTTGCATCACAACAAATCCCTTTGGAGCTTTTCTTATGCAAATATCCAAATTTATGTAAATGCATCATGTGCTGCCATCTAGGGTCCTAAATTCCACTATTACCTTGGTTTGTTTCCTAGATAGTATCTGGGAACCCAGTATGCTGGGTTTGTTAAGGGTCTGCCCCATAGGGGGACCCTTCATGTTTTCGGGTTCTCGGTCCGTCCGGATACAGGTGCACATTCTTGTTATCCCAATATCTCCACAACGCTCCCATGTATTTTGCTCAAATTTGGCTCTATGCTAATCTAGCATGCCAAGATGAACTGACTAGATTTTGGTGTCATCCTGACCTAAATTGAGCAAATGGACGCAATTTTTAATGGCAGACCCATGGTACATGTATCAAATGGTGACAGATCTCCAAAATAGCACAATTTACAGTCAGAAATTGGAAAAGTTGGCATTGTCATCACCAACTGTTTTGTCAGTACAAAATAACTGACCAGTTTTTTTGTTACTGATGTTCAACGTCAGCAATTATTCCACCAGGTGTCACCATTAGTAAAAGCTTTCACATACTCCCAAAAAGTGTCTTTACTTTCAGCGTAACTTAAACAGCAAGTGAAACACTCCAAATCTTGTGGAGAAAGTTTGGTCGATGAATTCAAAGAATTTCTTTCTCTTATCACTATTTTTTTCAAGTGCTTTGGACTTGACCTGTTTTAGTTCTGATAAGAAACACATAGGTGACAGTCTTTTGGCTTGTTGACATTATGCTTCTGAAAAGAAAACTATATTAAGTTTCACTTCTTTATCCCTGGTATGCAAAAAGAAATTTTTTTTTTTTTGCAATAGGCATTCATTTTTGGTTTTTTTGTTTGTTTTTCATTCATGTTAATTATGCAAGGCAAAGTATTTTTCACGGAAAACAGTACATTTTTCCCCTTGGACAAACATACATAGTTACACATATTATTACTGCAAAGTATTTTTTGTAATATCAACACTCTTGATAATTAATGCCTCCAATATGAAGAACAAGAGACACAGCTTTCACAAAAGTACAGCTCTCATAAAAAACAATTAGTCCAGAGTAATTTTTACTTTCAAAATGTGACATTCCTGTCACAGTTTAAAAATTTTACCCATATGTTGGCAAGAATGAAATGAACAAAAATATACTCAATATAAGTAACAGGACTTACAACTGCTCAATTTCCTAGGCATTGCTAAATTACAGAATAAACATCAGATGTATAGTATCTTCATGTTTGATGTACCATTTCTTGAAATTATTTAAATATTTATCAGCACAAAGTCAACAATGGTCACAGTCCATGACACTCATGAACTCAGAATATCGACAAATTTTGTCTCATAAAATATGCCTCAAAGTTACATATACCGTGCTCGGTCATTATAATGCTGACAATGGGGTCCATGGAGTAGACCATGTCATATAGCAGAGAGCCTTTTCCTGGGGGGACATTTAACTCTTTCAGTGCCAATCACGTCTTAATCACCACTTAGGTCAAACTAGTCTGAATTATCATTCAGATCCCAGATTCGTATTCCTCGTAAAAAGACCTTTCATTCAAGTACCAGTGTACCTGTAGTTCCAGAGAATACTCCAGGTCAACAGCATTCTGACTTAGTCCAAAATTTGGCACTGAAAGGGTTACCATTGAATTTTTAGGAAAAGTGCTTCAACAGGAGCCATGCCCCAACCCCTCCCCAATATCAGAATCCACCTTGTAACAGGGAGTGTGTGTGTGTGGGGGGGGGGGGAGATGGTATTTTAAAAGTTACACAAATTTCTGACCAGTAATACTGCTAGAGTAAGGATCAAAAAGTTCAGTATACCATGTCAAACAAGTCTCTGTTCTCTCGCCAAACATCAAGCCGTCTTTGCACAGGTGACCACAAACTATGCAAATGTATTTGACATGTACTACAAAGCAGTCAACACATGTGGCGACTGGTGAGTCTTATGGTTTTCTGCCCAGACTGTAACACCAGCGACCTGCTTTGACCCCCAGGCGGGCAGAGTTGTCTGGCCAGCTGTGCATAACCGACCACATGTAGCACAAAATATGCCATCTATCTCTCTTCAAGTGGATAAATACATAAATATTTTTACTAAGGGTGGACGAGAGTAACTCTCTGAAAACTGCTAAATTTGTCTAAGCTGCAGAATTTATTAATTTTTCCATAACCAACCATTCTAAATATGTGTGAAGACTGCTTTTTGTGCAAATCTCTATTCAAAAAAAAAAAAAAAAAAATCAGCAAAATGAAATATCTGCTGACTCCCTTTTCCCTCCTCTGATTATTCTTTGCCGGCTACATGAACTATAAGCACATTTTCCCCCAAACTGAAGACTGTACATCACTGTTTTGACTTCATATGGTATACTCAGCCATGTGGCCAAAGCTGTTGTCCCAGTTGTTCAAAATACTATGGACATACATGTTTAAGTACATACAGGGTCACCTCAGAAGTCTGCATGACACGTGATCAGTGATCACAGCTCTCTTGCCTGTGGAGGTTGAGAGTGAGTAAAATTTATGCTTAAGTCCCTTCAATAAGTATGCTACATGTATATAATTTTGTATTGAGTAACAGTAAAACCTGTCTCAAGCGGCCACTCCAATGAGACCACCTGTCTTGAAAGACCATCGTTTCAAGGTGCTTTGCTTCATACTTTTCACTTTTTTTTTATAAGAGACCACCATCTTCAGAGAACAAAACTTGGTGGTCCCCAGGGGTGGTCTTTGAAGTCAGGTTTCATTGTATTTAGTTCAAAGACCTGTTCTTACACTGGAGACTGTCCTTCAGTGGAACTATTGTCCAATGGGTGTTCTGGTCCAGTTTTGAAGGGGCGCCACCTAGTGAGCATGAGCTGACCAAAGCACCAAAAAAAAGAACACATTGTCAGAGTGGGCTTCGTTCACTTCCTCTGGTTTGCATCCATTTTATAATATTTCTGGTTTAGTTTTTATTGACCAAAATGTGCTGGTCAATACATCAACATCCACATGAGAATGCCATATTTGGCAACTCTTCGAAAGAATATAGACCTTCTGCCTTGGTGTGTGTTTGTGTCCCTTGTCAAACACAAGAAGAACTTGTACACGAACGTAGCTGAGGGTTTACCCTGTCAGGGCACGTCAAACTCCGATTAGTTTCTTCCTGATTTTGGAAAATTAACGGAAAAATGATTGGTGTTAAGCCTTAGTTGCTATATGTACACTGTCACCCTGGTGAGACAAAATCTCTTTTGTTATATCATTCCTTTGAAAAGGATGGTAACCATGGCAACCTGTAGTTACTCAATACTTTCTCAGATCTGCCCCTGCAAACCAAACTGTCTGCCGAGCATACAAACATTAACCCTATTGTGTCTGAAAAGGCTACACTTAACACTGGTATTTTGCAGTCATCTACACAAAAAATACATCAACGCATTATGAGAACTCTGACACTGATCAACAAGAACTAAGTATGTAATGGCGTGCCATACACAAAATTAATCAATCCCATTTCCACACACAGTAAATTTATTTAATTTCACTGTATTCTTACATTCACTTTTTTCACTGATGGATCAAAACCGTGAAAATAAAAACACATTGAAATAGACCTTGAACATTACTTCAATAGGAATTATATCCAAAATAGTAAAATTAGAACTACAGTGAAATGCCCATAGTACACAAAAAAAAATAATAAAATAAAATAAACATGCGAAAATAAAGCAATTTATAGTACTCCAGTTCACAACAAGTTGGCAAAGGCCTAAGTTAATCTATGGCTTCTAGGTTGTACTTTACTGGAAGCCTGCCTTACAGTATCTGCCCGTTGTAAGTCATGTTCAAGGTTTATTGTTGCCTCAGCTGGAGCATGACTTGCCAAGCAATGTAGAAAACACTGACTTTAACCCTTTCTCCCTTAAACCGGCCAAAACCGGCTGGTGGTCAAATGTCGTCTGCTTCAGCGTTTTCAACTGATTTCAACAGCAATGAAAAACAATTTGAGAATTGAAGAGGAGACTTGTCAAGACAACATGACCCAGGCCAACAGCTTTCTTCAGCATGGGTTGGGCACTTAGTGCCCAACCCAAGCCGAGGAAAGCTGTTGACTCAGTCTTAATTCAAGGGGGAAAGGGTTAAACACTTTAAATGCCACATTTTGGACTGACTCAACAGCTTCCCTTGGCACACTTTGGGCACAATGCCCTGAGAAAGCTGTTGGCTTGGACTATTTCATTCTATGTAACTACAGGTATGCTGGTGCTTCAATGACAGCTGTTGACCTGGACTATTATATTCTATGTAACTACAGGCATGCTGGTACTTCAGTGAAAGGTCTTTTGACAAAGAAAATGAATCCAGCACCATTATTATGAGTAGGTCAACTTTCACTGCACTTCGTACCAAAAGAGTTTGACCAAGTCTGTTACTACTTGGATGGAAGCTCTTTTTGTGAAGAATCTCAATATATCATGATCATCATCATAAATGTATCCACAATGTTAATTTACAGGAAAAATCATGACATGTACAGGTGATATCAATCATCCACCTGCCTGCAGCTGAGCTCGTTCTTCACCGGGAAACATGGGAGATGAAAATCAATTATTTCAGTGGCTTGAATCTCCTCACTCTTTCCTACAAGAGATTTAAACTGACAAGTCTGGCCACTTGGGCCAACGACTGTCAGTTTTGGTTGAGACAAAGATGCACACAGATTAGCAGCAGGGCAATGTGGGGAGGAGAGTCTCTGCATTAACCCTTGGTGAACAGTTGACTTGGACTTCTGACTTCGCATAGCGATCTTCTCTCTTAGGAAAAAGCAACAGACTGGCAAATTAATATTTGGTTCAGATAAACATATTACACAGGTTAATTTTTCTGAGTCAACAAGCTGTATTTAATTACCAACTTGTCATCAACAGAAAACACCAGCTGCAGCAACTTGGTATTGACCTGGCCATGTAACCCCAGTCTCAATCTTCTTCAACTAACAATTATTCCACACTGCTCAGACCTGTCAAGGGGTACACCTACTAAAGCTTTATCACTAAATTTTTTTGTCCTGCTAACACCATATCACCAAATTTTGTACATGTACTAATGCCTTATCACCAAATTTGTACATGTACTAATGCCTTACCACCAAATTTGGTACATCCACTAATGCCTTATAACCAACTACATCTTAATCTTTGTTTCTTTTGTCAACAAGGTCATTCTTGAAACGCGATCAATAATTTTTTTTTTTTTGGTCTCAATAAATCAAATCAGTTTATCATGAATCATATTTAAAAACTTTTTCTGCAAATTAGCCATGAAATTATGTCTTTCCCTATTAACCTTTAGAACACACTGGTTCTGTACCAAAATGGTGACCCTTTAATTGCCAATTTCAGCAAAAGTCAGTGTACTCTGAATAAACACAATGACATTATGTTCACATTCTTTGCAAACTGACCTTTCATTTATGTACCACAATCTACATTTGCAGAAAGCAAAAGACTGGTCCAAGTCAATAGCTCAGCCAGTTCTGTGTGCCAAAGCATATCAAGGAAAGCTGTTGACCGAGTCAAAATTTTGGACTGAAAGAGTTAAAGGATGTGGCAGTAGTCTGGGTGTGATGTGGTACTGGCAAGGCCCAGACCAGCCCTGCACATTAAATTAGTCGCCAATGTTGTTAACACGAGATTTGCAGTTGTAGACTGTAATGCATCAACTGCTAGATGTGTTGTAAAAAACCACAGAAGCTGGAGATTACATACAAGCTATCTGCTCAATACAGGAATACTGTCCTGTTTGTAACACCTCGTTCTTGGGGCATACACACGTAATAAACAGATTTTTGGACACACAATTTTAAAAGACAACAAAGCTTAACATCTGGCCTAGACACATGATTCATCAATGGAAAAATTGATATTTTTCCTGCTCCCCCCCCCCCCCCCCCGAAATCTTTCACCTGGAAAAACACCATTTTCCTTTGAAACCAAAACGGAGGACAGATAATAAATTATATATAGTTATACATATTATGTTTAATGGTAACCATGTATCACAAAGTATGCTTGGCCTTCATAGCATTACCATATATGGCAGTCAACCCCTAAACCACCAGCCTACAGTCTGTACTGTAATGGCTACATTTTCATCAACATTTTTTCAAAATTAACAGATTTGTGAGGTCTTAATTTCATTATTTTACTCCCTCAAAATACACGAGCTCCCATGTTGCTCCCTAGAACAGGTGCCTCTTGTCTAAGTGCATGCACTAATACACCATAAATCACTGTCTTGAGTGGTAAATAAAAATGAAAATCAAGGTCAAAGAATATTATGGTATTAAAAATTTGCAAACTAAAGTATATTGAACAACAAAAGCAAAATAAAAAAACCCACATGTATAAAGTAATTTACAATAACTTTATATACATATATATGTATATGTATACATATATATATATATATATATATATATATATATATATATATATATATATATATATATATATATATATATATACATATATATATATATATATCTGACATTATCTAATGCCAAATGCTGTCCATCAGTAACACAGCCACTTTGAAGTAATTACAGTACAGCATTCATGTACTCCATCTGTCATGTACACCCCCATATCCTGCTCTTCTTCCACCCAAACATCAAGGTTTTCCTATTCCAGGTTGCCAGCCTGCACTTCATGTAACATCCGCTATCTCAGTAAGTCAATGACCTCTCCTTGCTGATAAACACAGGACATATATCAAGCATAATGTGTGGAGCACGTATCGCATTCAGGATCACAGTAAGATGAGCGATCAAACCAATTCACGTCCTCGCACAATGCAGACTATAGTAAAACCTGACCCAGCAAAGACCTCTAATAAACAAAGGCCTGGTATTTTCTGACCAGTGAGCCCCTGCTCTATCTCAATTCTTTCCTTCTCTACTTCATAGGCAGTGTTCTTGGGTTGAGTTTAGACCTACCCGCCTTTACTGATCACCTGCCATTTGTGAACAATGAATAATTATTTTGGTCCTAAATGTCCAAATTCATCGAGATTAACAAATATCCATAACAAACAAAATGGCAAATGTACGAAAAAAAAATGTTCTTCTTTGTTTGTTACTCAATTAGAAAAAGTTTTGTAGGAAAATGCACTAAAGCCTCACCCATATGACTACCTGTTTTACAATTCTTTTTGACAAAATGCAGGACCAAGGTGGGTGTGCAAGATCAAAACACAAATAATTCAATCTGCAAAACATTTTCACATATAAATGATGACCACATTTCAATCAATGACACTTCGAGTTACTTCATCGAGGTTTTTCAGCAACACAGATAGATGATCAACACCATGTGAAGCTTACATGTTGCCATGGTAACCAAGTAAATGAAACTTGACCAGCATGATCAACATGTTTTGATGAACACAGAGCAAATAGTACGATACATTTTTTTATTTTTTTATTTTCAAGTTTATAAAACATTTGACTTATGGAATCCATAAAGCAAGTAATTATATCATTGTGGTCAAAATCATCTATTCTCAAGTTACACTTTTGAAATTGAAACAATATCAAAGGCTGTGACATATCTCGATGATCCTCCTGAAAACACGTGCCAAATATAAAATAAAAATCCACTGGTACCACTGAGTTTGCAACAGGTCTGCAGCCTTTATGAGCTCATCTAAGAGACATGGATCTTTGCAAAGTTTTTTAATCGTCCCTTTGATTTTCTTGCAAAAAAATAAAAGCAAAAGGCCTTCAAAGAAAATGCTGAGTTTAATGGAATTTTCACTATTCACTCTGCCTATGTGTCATCTAATGCCTCACTACTTCACAGGACCTTTTGTTGGCCAAACATGACACACATCTTTTTATCTGTCAGGTGCAATATTGGCAAATTTTGCCTGCTATGCCCTGATTGGATGAAGGAAAAATGTGACTGACATCCAATTTGCATACTGCACTCTCTGTGTCAGCTTGACTGCACTAACCAATTTACATTTAAGACATGCAAATGAAACCTATCTGGTAACAAGGTTCAGTCACAAGATGGCAGCACTTGCGGGTGATAATTTGTGTAAAGTTTCTCTTTTCCATCATGAGCTTCAAAAGGGATTTATTGCTATGCAGATGAGCAAATCATATATATACAAACAACAAATGCTGCCCTTTTGGGTCTTAAAAATGTCTGCTGGTGGAGCTTATCAGAGTTAGATACTGTTGCAAGCATAAACTTGCAGAGAGCAACAGAGATTCAACCCTCCTCTCACCATTTATATTCATACTTTGAGTCTTGCACAAAAGGAAAACGTTTTACACATCACACGAATGAAAGTCCTGAAAATTCAGTATCATACCACAATACTATGTGTCATACATTTATCCTCATTGATATTGCAAGGTATGAATGGATATGTTATTTTCAGCTGGACCAAAATATGATGAGCACAGACTATGCAGTGCTCAAAATAACTAGCCCAGTATGCAAATTACTCGAGTTCTAGTTTTAAAGTACAAGCAGCACCACCTGTTGAGGGAGAAATTATCGCCTTTCCAAAATAGCACAAATGCTGGGCTATGTCCTCACGGGGACACTGTTCATTGCTGCCTTTACTCAGGCAGTGGATCTGAGTCCAAGTACGCAAGATTTGTGGATTTTCAATGACTGCAGCACCACCAGGCTATTATCAATAACTGTTCAAATTTACAACCAAGGGCTTCCCTTCTGGCCACCTGTCTGTTCCGTCTATGAATCTATGAATTATGCACCTGCGGCACTTACATATTACACGATCACCTTTATTTTTTCTGCAATTTTGGGTCAAAAGAACTGGACTTTTCTGAGGCTAATGCTCAATATCAAGAAAATATTCTATTCAAATCTGCCTCGTAGAAGTCTGAAATTGACCCTTTGAGAGCTCAGTGCCCGACTAATGCCCAGGAAGCATCTTGACCCACCCTCAATTCCAGGGGGAAGTGGGTAACCACTTGATGAGTCTCTCAGCAAGGCTGCAGATTCAAAAGATCTTGGTGTTATACTCAAGCACCTGCTCTATTAACAAACATCTAATTCAGAAGTATACACTTCAGCAAGGAATAAGGTGGGCAGGGCCCACAAGGTAATCAGAGAACAGGTACTTTTTCCTTTGGTATGTTCCTACAATTTTGTAAACAATATAGCAACAAAGAACACAAAGTTTTTCAACCCTGGGTGCTATACTGCAAAAATGATTTTCTATAATTGCCATGGCAACCACATGCAAGTCCATGTACATTAAAGCCCTAGTGTCAAGCTATACTTGAAAGAGTACACGCACACATGGACCCGGACTTGAAAGCATTAATTTCACCTTAATGTACAACCAAAGGAAACCACATTTCCTGCATGGATCAACCCACCTGTAAAAGAATCAGGACTTGATAAAAGAACTATTACTATCAATAAATCTGTATTTATGTGTGGTTCATCTACCTGCAGCTTGGCACTTCAGCCATGTTTCCTGGTATCATATACCAGTGCTCCACGTGGACACCATAATATCTCTTCATTTTGACTCCTTTCCTGGCTCTGCATGAAATGAATATGTTTGAAAATAATTCTTATTATGTTTTCAACCCTCGTTGATGATATATCAACATCTAACACTCCTTATGCCTATTCCTTGGACACTAGGGGGTTAATCACATCCCATATGCATTTAATTATCATTAACTGTTATTCAAATCTGAGTACATACATTTTAAGATGTTAAGAACTGACAAGATATAATGCAATAAATTACAATCCAAATACTGACTGCATGCATAATTTATAAGCAATCTGGGGACTACAGATTGGCAAGTCAAATGATTCAGTGCAAAAAATGATTTCAGAGGAGATGGCCACCAATGCCGCAGCTTATTTGATACGTGCCTTGGGAAGCTACTCAGATAAATTCAAATTAACATATTTGCTGCCTCTGACAGCTCTTGACTAGGAAGAGTGGCTAACTAATTAAATGTTTCTGAACGTGTTTATAAATTTCATATAAATGTTCTGGTGAATTACAGTGAAACCTCATTATAACGACACTCAGATATCCAACATATTCAATATAATGACACAAATTTTCATGGGAAAAAGTTTATTTTCTTTATCATTTGATTCATTTATGTGCCATATTCAGTTATCTGACACATTTCTTAGGGAACAGATGGTGTCATTATAACAAGTTTTCAGTCTAGATGTCAACTTACAGTCTCTGTTTCTGGGTAACAAATCCTCACGTGAAAAGACTCTGGGATTCAGTTTAAGCAATCTCAATTGAATGTGCGAGGCTGTATTTTCGTTTCAGATGGTGAAAGGGAACGTGTATGTGAACCTTTTTTGTGGCAAACAAGAGTAGCAAGCAAAACTGGAAAAGAAATGGTTGATGTCATCTCCACATAGATCTATAAGAATATTATTGTACATGTACAGACAGCAGAGTGAAAACAAGAGAACTGTGACAGTTCTGTGTTTAGCTGATCTTGCATGCACAAAATAAAGTGGTCCTGTAACCTTTGGAATTAGGTCAAGGTCACTTTTTTGATGGCTCTCATGAAAAAATATAAAAGTACTGGCTCATTAGTCAAAGTCCTAGCTCAAACACTTTTCAAGTTATCAAGTGAACAGATAAATTGATGAAAGTGATCCTGTGACCTTGGGAATGAAGTCAAGGTCACTGGTGTGCTGTATAAATCTGGTCTACATACAGGACCACCAATATCCAAGTCCTGGCTCAAATAGTTCTCAAGTGAGCAGTAAAATTCAGGAAGTCACTCTGAGTTTAACACACCACAACAAATACTACACACCAGGGTAGGTACCTCTAAGCTCTTACAGTATAGAAAACATGGTCTGCACAGGCCTTTTCTATGACAGGCTTAAAAGTCCAGGGCCAAAGGATGAGTCGCTAAACTTTGGTATGCCACAAACTGCTGTCCCAAAAAGTATCAACACACCAAGTTTAGCATACCTAAGTTCTTATGGTATAGGAAATGTGGCCCACACAAGCATCTTCAATGTGGAGTCAAAGGTCAAGGTAGCATAATTTTTGTATGTGAGAAACCCTATCTCAATAGGTATTGACACACCAAATTAGGTATCTGTACTTTGCAGGAAATATGGCTGGCACAAGTATTTTCTTTGAATGGGTCAAGGGTCAAATGTGGCACAACCCTATTCCAAGAAGTAACCACACCAAGTTTGGTATCTGAGGTATAATACAGTTAAACGAAATATGGCCCCCAAGAAATGCAAAGCATTTTATATGGCATGGTCAAGGGTCAAAGGTCGAACTGACCTAATTTTAGCATGCAACACAGTCCTATAGGTCTTGGACCAGTAATCTAGGCCTAATGCATTTACATGTTAAAACAGAGACATTTGCTGGCTTCTTTCTCCAATTTGAAACGTAAAATCACAACTTCCATTGCATTCTACTTCAAGTTTGTACCAATAGCAACAAGTTAAAACCAAGAAAATAGGGGGTCATGCAATCAGATTTTTTTTTTACAGGTGTATTTGTGTACCTTACCTCCATGACTGACTGTTCCGCGCCAAACATGTCTCCAAAAATACAAAAAGCTATCAAATGATTTTAAATATTTCTAGAGGAGCAGCGCCTTTCTAAAACTCACAGTTGATCAGTATTTGTCTATCCAAAATCATGATGGGACTTATTTTGGGATGCTCTGCTCCTGTGATATTAACATCCAATAGACACAGCAACAGTATTTGATCAAAAGTTGTGGATCAGTTGACCCGACCTTGAGAGGTTACTGGTCCAAGACCTATACCAAGAACTCTCCACATCAAGTTTGGTATCTTAAGTATAGTAGTCAAACAAAATATGGCACGTACAAGCATCTTTGTATAGAATGGCAGAAGCACAGGAAGATGCCCCTCATTAACCCTTTCCCCCTTGAATTAAGACTGAGTCAACAGCTTTCCTTGGCATGGGTTGGGCACTAAGTGCCCAACCCATGCCAAGGAAAGCTGTTGACCTGGGGCATGTGATCTTGATAAGTCTCATGTTCAAGCACAGACTGAAGTAGTCAGCGGCTCCTAAGAATTTCCTCTAATTTTTGCTCTGCATTATAAGCATATTATCAAAACAAATGCTGTAACAAGAACTTGATCCATACATGAAAACCTTCTGGGAATGAATCCCCAAGGTCAACATCATCATCAATCCTCCAGTACAAAATGCAGTTTTCTTCAGCACTGGTTCTCCAGCAGGCTCATAAAATAACACCAAAATCTGCAGCCCAATATATCATGCATGTTACACATATTTCATATCTAATCAGCAAAATGTTGAAGTAGTGTATAGATGTCATCTTAAATAGATTACGGTAATAGCACCGGTCGGCTGCATTTCATCATGCATTTCATATTGAGGGAACCCAAAATATCGACTTTCTCCGATTGCCTTATGGAGTTTGTCTGCCATGCGCCAATGTTGAACTCCCAGGCAAACACTGTACCCACTCGTCAGCCTACCAGCAAAATGAACACTTGAGTGTCTTTTCCCCATCAATATTTGCAATATTTAAACTGAAACACAGTAAGTGATGCCAGAACAGCTGCCGTTTATTCCAGATTTGCTGCCAAGCCATATCTTATGCTGAACCTTTGGGGCTATGTTTTTAATTAAACTCATTAAAGAGATGTACCATTCATCAGTAATTTTTTACAATGGGAGACAAAGAACATTGAAGGATGAGATTTCCGACATTGATAAGACAACTTTAGTGGTGATGGATACACTGACTCAATGCTTTAAATGCCCCAGAGAGAAATGAAAAAAAAAGAAAATATACAGAGGTAAAAAAGAAAAGCAAATGTGTCAGTCTCAAATTTAGTTGCAATAACATAGTTACACCAAATTAATTGTAGAGCTAAGCACAATCTACATATTTTCAAACAATCACGGTGACATTTAATTTTTGCTTTTTTTTTAACCCATTCCTCATCAGTCCAACTGAGCCCATAGTTTTCCTTTGCGTGGGTTGGGTATAATGTGCCAATTTTAACCCATGCCAAGGAAAGTTGTTGACCTAGGTATGCCATCATGAATGGCCTTACATACAAATCTCTGCGACAATGTCTTCTAATGACGAGAATTTTAAAAATCCCACGGCAGATGACAAGTTACATCTGGGTACTTTTGGACAATTTGAGTATGAAAGTGTTAATTATTATCTTCAGTCTTTCTGTGTGATGTGATACAATAGATGTCATTTGCTGAAATTGCCAACTTGTTGTCATAGTCTTCATCCTGCCAGATTTCTTGAGCAAACAGAAGCGCTGTAGCTCTTATTACCATAGCAACGTGATGACATCATAGCCAGTGAAACAAGTAAGCAGTAGGTGCTCTTCATATTATATGTCATACATATATAATTTATCATGAGATACCAAATTTCAAAGTAACCCCTTTTCATTCTCAATTGTTCTCTGCACTTCAAGATTTCAAATCTGGAGAAACATTCTGATACCATGGTACCAATGTATCCAGTTTCTTAGGGAATAAATCAAGTTTGTGAAGACAATATTTTGGTAGGTATCCATAATCAATGTCAAAATCAGACCCCTCTGGAAAATTGGAACTAGAATTTTTAACATTTACTGTGTTAATATTTTGTTTATACAGGGAGATTCTCCAAGTCTTTGTGATTTAAAAGATATTAGGTTTTATAAATATGTAAAAGAAGAAATAAAGATAGGAGGCTGACTTAGACAAGGCAATTTGATATGCACAGGGCTTGATCTTCACCACCTTCTGTATTGTCATCTTTGAAAACACACATTGGTGTTCACATGATTAAAACAGTCAATATAGCAAAACATTTGTAGAACAAGAAAAAATGCCCCAGTAAATTATGGAGAGAGCGCTAACTTCCTCCCCCCCATAAACACACACACACACACACACACACACACACACACACACACACACACACACACACACACACACACACACACACACACACACACAACATACAGGAAAATATGAAAAACAAAACTGGAAAACTTGTCATGCAGGTTAATATTGTGTCACCTTTCAGAGGAATAAAATAATAAAACTAGCCGAGTTGGGAATACGACTCACCAGAATGGCCCAGTCGATGACCAGATCACCCCGAGTGCGAAGCACGAGGCGTGATCTGGTCATCGACTGGGCCATTCTGGTGAGTCGTATTCTCAACGAGGCTAGTTTTATTTTTATCCAGTAATTTGATACATTTTTGTCCTAGATTTGTAAAAAACAATACAAAATACCAATATTTTCATTTAATATTTATTTCAAAATATCGCACTCATTTAAACCTACGCGCTTCTGACGGCGCGGATGAATATTAAGTAGGCCCACAAAGTTTAGATCACGTGATTACAAAATTCATGGCTGCACGTTGTTCAAAAGTTTTCCAAACTTTAAGGAAATAACGTTTTTAACATCAGTTTGTCTCTGGACTATTGACTCTAAATAGTTAGTGTGGTACATTCATGGACGTGCAAGAGATACGCTTGGGATTTGGTTTGTGACAGGGCCGTTGAAGACGGCACCAGCAAAGATGCTCGACGTAGAACTAGCAAGGTGACCACCTTGGCCAACATTTACCAGTGCTAGTGTGCCTGAGTGACCGCGAGCAGGAGAGAAAGAAACTGGGGAACCATTTTCAATGCGGGGCAAGTCATTGTCGACATTTTGACGAGCAGATATTGCTAATGTACCTGCACTGCTGCTACCCTGGAGGATATTACACATTTGTTTCTGCTGCGAAGTACTAGCCACCTCATAATTGTTGATTGACTGCAAATTTTTATGCCCGCTTAACTGGGCGATCATGTTGGGTGGTACACCAGCTTGGAACAACTGCGTGCACATAGTGCGACGCACACTGTGGTTGGTGCTTGCAGGCTGGGAAGGTCTGCTGCTGTGATGACCTTTGACCCAGCTTGATTTCCAAATAAGGAAGTATGGCCAGAATGTAAAGAAAGTAGTCCCCTACTAGGGTAATACAGCCAACCTGAACTCACAGTCTGTATTTCCCTCTGTTTCAGTGTAATACAGCCTCAATTACTGGATAAAATACAGGGTTCCCTGGCATGAGAGACCCATGGATAGAGACCAGGCCTTCTCACGAGAGACCACTTTACAGATGTCCAAGTCCTAATCTACCTGTCATAAGAGGCCACCTGTCTTTTAGGACTACTTCATTTGTTGGAGTAAGGGTGGTTGCTCATGGCAGGGACTGGGGCCCTATACAGTGGGAGCACTTGCCAGGAGCTCTCAACATTCTCAGTCTCAACAGCCTCCATCCAGCAAAAGCAGGGGATTTCTATGTCATTCCCCTCAAGCCAGCCCTATCCCTTGCTATGTACACTTTTCTCCAAATTTACCCACGCATTAAAAACACCAAACCCACTGGGCCAACAAATCTGCACTTTGTACATTCAGAAGAACAGTAAAACCTGGAATTTCAGACCATTCATTCTGCTGCAAAAACTTGCAAAAGGGGACACTTAAATCCTCTCCAATCAAATTCTCGGTTACTAAATATTGCCTTCCATATCTGAATCTTTTCATTTGTGTCTGTTATGCACTGACAGCATCAACGACTATTCTGCTGGGAACACTAAACATTTCAATAGTCACCAGAGTGTTCCGTATTAGCACACGGCATTTCGCGTTTTAATGTAATTTGCAAAGGGAATTGCTGAAATTAATCTGGAACACATATATGCACTCCACATGAGTCCCACAAAAGTGTTTGAAATATATTTTCTGTCCAACACTGCAAAATGCCACCCCCTGGAGACACACGTGGCCATTTTGCCTCTGATGTGAAAATCCATGTTGTTATCATGGGTTATGGAGGTTGGAGGGAGTGTAAATGGAGACAGCTTTGCTGCAGATCTTGTTTGTTGTGACACACACACACACAGCACACACACACACACACACACACACACACACACACACACACACACACAACACACACACACACACACACACACACACACACACCAGTGAAACCTGTTTTCAGAGACTATTCTCAGGGATTACCAAATTGTGGTCTCTGTTGACTGGTGGTTTCTCATCGGGGTGGCCTGTCAAGAGAGTGTCAGACCAGGATGAACGTAAGCTGGTTAACCCTTTCCCTCTTTAACTCATTCCATACTATGGTCGCAGGCCTTGGTCAGCGGTTCTGGCACTGCCTGGCAAGTCATGCTGCAGCTGCCCTTGTGGCAGCTGCAGCATGACTTGCCAAACAGTGCCAAAACCACTGACTTATGACTGTAGGCATGTTGGTACTTGAACGAAAGCTCTTTTCATGAAGAATTTAAATGTGCAATTTCCGTCTTAAATCTAGGTAAATATATGGAAAAATCAGGGACTGGTATGGAGTGAGTTAATTAAAACTGAGTCAACAGCTTTCCTTGGCATGGATCATGTGATCTTGACACATGTTGGCCTCATATACAATTCTCAGTCAAAGTGTTTTTCTTTTCTGTTAAGGTTAGTTGAAAACATTGAAGCAGACGACATACGACCAGAAGCCGTTCTTGGCCAGCTTAAGGAGCAACAGGTTAAGACAGCTCTGCAATAAGTACAAGAATCCACAGCTACTCCAAACCAATTCTATTTAACCTTTTCCTACACAAAGGGAGCATAAAAAGTGCCTGTCTGTCAAATGTTGCAGATAAATACATATGCATAAACCGTAGGGGTATTTTTTTTTTTTTTGATAGTCCGCAACTTTGGACGAGAAATGCAAATAAAAATCACAAGGAGAGCATAGTGCGCCGCACTGTATCATTTATTGGACAATATGGTCTCATTTTTAACCCTTAAACCACTGGCTTAAGATTAAGTCAACACCTCTCCTTGGGACAATTTGTGCACAAGGTTAAACTGTGGATTTAATATTGAGTCAACAGCTTTCCTTGGGATGCATAGCGTGCAAAATGTCCCAAGCAAAGCTGTTGACTAAGACTACGTTTTGCTTTAGACTGGGCTTGCTGGTATTTGAATGAAAGGTATCTTCATGAGGAATTTGAATCTTTTAACCATTAGAGTGTTACCTGCTGTATGCAACCACTGCCGTGAGCAGCCGCATTGCTTTTTGTGGCCACTAGGCTCGGACATAGGAGCCAATTTCTCTGTAAAATTTACCTGTGGTGACAGGTCACCTGCTATATGTGGCCACTTTTTCTTGGCAGAAGGGGTTGCCACATACAGCAGGATATGTATATGTTTCAAAGTTAAAACAAAACAACTAAAGCTGTGATTAGCACTGCTTTAAGGGTTGTCTGGCCTTTCCTCAGCTGAGGTTTTATGTTGGCTCTTTGTCTGTCATCGAAGTCATCATCATTGGTGTCATTGTCATCAATCACATTTACATTTTTTACTTCTGCTCCAAAACCTTCCACATGATTCTCTTGACACTTGGTGGGGATTTCTGTTTATAATTTTGCCATTCAGTTTTTCCGTTCTTTAAAATCACTAATTCCATTTTCTTTTTCTTTTTTAGGAAGAAACTAGTTCTGTTGTTTGTTTGTTTTTTTTTTTTTTTCATTTTAAGAAGAAAGCCTAGAATTTGTGACATGAATTATTATATCAGATTTGGGATGATAACTTTGTCATATATTCACTAAAATAATTGTTTATGACATACAATGACAATTCTACTTTTATTCTTAATCATTTCCATTTTGGCAGCATTGCTGCAAGCACTTTGCTGCGCACCACGGCCTTGAAAGCGAGTCAGCACAAAATGGATTTGCCCGCCCGTTAAAACTGTTATGTGACACTGTTAAATTTTCATTATTTCATATTACTGCATTGAGTGGAGCAGTTTGTGGAACCAGTTTTAACTGGTAGGCAGAACACGTGTCACCAAGCAATAATGCAAGCAAGCGGAAACGACCTCTGATGTTTTGAGTTGATTCTCTCAAAATAAAGACATTTGGAGCGAAAAAAAAATGCCAGAAAAGGTAGCGATTTTCTCAAAATTTATTTTACATTTAGTATTAGGACTTCCGTGATTCCATTCTCAATTCCACAATCACGGAAACACAGCATCCCTAGATATTCACACAGCCCTCTTGTTTATTGTAATTTGCTGCTGGTTGAATCATGTTTTGTCATCTGCCCAGAGGGTTTATTTGGGATAATTTTGCTAAATAACAGATTTGAAGTTATTTTGACAAATACATGTGTGCCATATCTCGTATTTTTATCCTGTTGATTTTCTAATTCATGCATATTTTATGGAAACATGCATTAGCACTATGATCAATAGACTGAGTTAACTTTTGAATTCCACTGCACACTATTAACACCAACACCTGTCCCCTTTATCCTGTTTATGCCCATTTGCTTCCACCACTAACCATCAAATTTAAACCATGGAAACGATTTAATCATTAATCCTTTCAGGATGAAATGTTATAAATCTTTGATGATATGAACAGATTTTTTTCCCCAATAAGATGAATCTATGGCCTTCATTAACTTTTTCAGTGCCAATCACGACAAAACCCGATCTACGTAAGTCAAACTAGTCTGAATTATCATAAGGATCCCAGATTCATATTCCACGTAAAAAGACCTTTCAATCAAGTACCAGTAAGCCTTTATTTCCAGAGGGAAAATCCCACGTCAACAGAAGTCGTAAATTTGGCTCTTAAAGAGTTAAGTTGCAACTTTGGTCCTACAATATTGGAAACTGCAGACATTGAGGGGAGTTGGCAATTTGGTGTTTTGTTTTTCTTTCAAGTATTTTTCTTAATTGTAAATACAATATACATATATATTCAAATGTTCTTTTTAACCCAGTGCGTACTACACATCGGCATATCGGCATGACCATTATCTCATCAGACCCTCTGGCTGCCATGAGGTTGGTGTGCATCTTCTTCATTCTTTCTTTTCTTCCCTGCTTTGAAATTGGTCACGCCGTCACCGGCCTAGTTACTTGTTACTTTAACCCTTTCCCCCTTGAATTAAGACTGAGTCAACAGCTTTCCTTGGCATGGGTTGGGCACTTAGTGCCCAACCCATGCCAAGGAAAGCTGTTGACCTGGGGCATGTGATCTTGATAAGTCTCGTGTACATTTCTCGGTCAAATTGGTTTTCATAATTGTTGAAATTAGTTGAAAACACTGAAGCAGACGACATTTGACCACTAGCCGGTTTTGGCCAGTTTGAGGGGGAAAGGGTTAAGTGCATGGATGATGTGGTTGCTTCTGTAGCCCTTCAGGCTCTTGCCATTCATTGCCTTCAATGACCTGCCACGACCACGTGCTGCTAAACTCTGATTCAGACTTGACTTCTTACACAAGATTTTGAATATAACTGTCAACAGCTTTCCTTGGGGCACTTTGCACGCGTTGCGCGCAAAGTGCCCCCAGGAAAGCTGTTGACTCAATCTTAAATCAGCGCTTTAAGGGTTAATTGCACCATGGACATTCATCAGCATGCTCTTACCATGACACTTGATGGTCACCACTGCCCAGCTACCATGAACTTTGAACTTGATTTCGCTGTACCTCACAGATTATACAGTACAGGCGTTTTGCCGAAAACGTGAAACCACACAGTAGGAAACAGGCAACACCATACATACAGTACAATATACCCAGGATCAAGCGACCATGTAAAAGAAATTGGTGGGAAGTTGCAATGTCTGCTGTACAATACATGAATCAAAACCTGCCTTGCCATGGCATGCAAACCTCCATGATCCTACAGTTACCGTATTATCCCTTTTTGGCGCTCCTGCCCCCCTTAAGTGCCCTCTTACTATTCTGGCTATGGAAAGAATCCCATTTTAGACATTTTTAGCAGAAATTTTTCCGTTTTTTACCCTGTATGCCAAAAACAGATCTGTTATTGAGACAGATTTGCTGTGTAAATTTCCTAAGCATCCGGGGGGCACTTAATAGGGATAATACGGTATGTTATGCTTTATCAACTGGGATATAGATGACATCACTTAGTCCTTGGCACACACCCACACAAAGCAGCAATCACGACGACAGCCGGCCTAGCAACAGCACATTTCTATGGATAAAAGTGTTGTGTATATATTCTCTGTGGTAATCCATTTATTGATGGCAAACAGTGTCAAAAGGTTGTTCAAAGGAAAAGTGTACAGTTATTCTGCCTAATTTAACAATTTCCTTTGATCTTCTTGACTTCCTTGCCAGTCCTTGTATTTATATACTAGCCATTTTTCAGGAATGGCATTATCACAGTATTGTTAAACAAACAATTTATCTCATGCAGACCTACATTACATATGGAACGAAATCGATAATTTTGAGGCCAACCATTGTGACAGGCACGACTAACCACTTAACCATTCTCCCCGGAGTTATGAAAGGGTTAACTATTTATACTAGGTTAAGCAAGGGGCCTTGGTCAGTGTTTTTTGCAACTTTTGACAAGTCATACACCCACACACTTCACACCTGGCATAGTGATACATGTACTTGAATGAAAACTCCTTTCACAAGAAAACGGAACACACACTTAAAATTTTCACCGAGTTCCACCAAAACATACAAATTGCCTGAAAGTTTGCCACATCAAGTAATACCTCTGGTACTTAGAAAATAATTTCCATTGTAAATTCTTTGTGAAAGACCCACCTGTCATTAAATGCCAGATCTACTGGTGTCAGACAAAAAGGGTGTGGTCTCGGCTCTTTTTCTACACCAGTCTACCATTTCTGTGTATGCATGTACATATAATATGAAGCTAGCGTATTTACACACTTGATACAAACAGCCTCTACTCAAATACCCACAAGTGTGGTCAAAACTTGAGGTTTTTGCACTGTCAATCAAGTCATGCTCCAGCTGTGGCAATGGCAACTGAAGCAGGCCTTCCAAGGCAATGCATTAACCCATTTCCACCTTGAATTAAGACTGAGTTTGGGTGCTAAGTGCCCAACCCACACCATGGAAAGCTATTGTCTCACGGCATGTTATATTAATTGCTCTCATCCTCAATTTTCGTCGAGACTATTTCTTAATATTGTTGAAATTTAAGTCAGATACACAGAGGCCTTGACATCATACACAACACACAATGACCACAAACCTTGCAAAGACAGAGAAATGTGTGATACATGTACCGTTTGCATCTTAATAAGCAGATGGAACTTATATCAAGGTGTCCTCATGTATTGTATTTGTGTCTTTTTGCCCAGAACCACTTCCTAGTAGTCATTACCCTATTCTGCAGTCCGAACTCTTTACTCTCCATAAGCTAACCTGTCCCTGTCTTACTTATATATATACAGAATTACTATTGTCCATATTGCACATGTTCCTCTGTAAAATTTTGACATAGGCTGTATCAGCCCAAATAAATTATAGGGTCTTCAGTGGGTAACTACTCAACATGTATATAAACTTTATTTGACGAGGGTGACTCAGTGAATCCTCACTTACCTCTCCTGAGGACACGAAAAATATTGCAAGATATTTCAGAGCATATGTGGACCGATCAATTTATAAGTAATACTCTCTGGTATCTGTAATACACAGAATCACATGCATGTACACAATACATATTGTATTCATCTTAAGTGCACACTCCCTTATAATAAGCCCACACACACCATTTTTTTAAAGAAAGAACCTCAAAATATCCTATAGTTTTCAAATGAGTGGTAGAATTTATCATTACACTTAGGATCTACATTTTTTTCAGCTTTTGATGCTTGAAATTTTGCTTATAGCTCACGTGGGCTTATTAAGAAGAATATGGTATAATGTACTGTTCTTTTTTGTTTGTTTGACCTACAATTTGCACTCAAGAGCAGACTTGTCCACAACAAGTAAACACATCAATTTTATTTCGGGAAATTGATAACAGATCGAAGATCACCTCTTAGAACTGCAGACACTATGTGTCAAAAACATGACATCACCTGGTCAAATGAAGTGCAACTTTTGCCTTGCGCTTAATCATTAATGTGGCTGTGAGAATCGAATCACTGTTTATTGCTGTTTCAGTGGTTATGTATATCATTGCACAGCTCCATGTTAATTACTAGTTGCTCTGAAAGAAGGTACTTTCCAGTGGATTGATCCATGAACTGACTTCACAGGTCACTTACACGGCCTGTTCCATCACAAATCAAAGGAGGAACTTGTCTGCTGCCAGAGGCTTAATGTCTGTAGATCTTGGTATCATGGCAATTTGTCTCAGACGTAGATACCCAGATCATGTAGCTATTCCTTCATTGGCAAACACAGCCTGTTCATCTTTTGGCCCAACATGTAAATAATATTTATGTATTATGTACCTCTTCTCCGGTACACGAGTCTTCTATGCTAATTATACAACTTTCTTTCAAAACGACAGACAGATTAAGCTTTGATGTGTATTTTCTTTTTCCTTTTTATTTTCAGTTCCCAGATCAAAATGCTTCGCATCTAAATGATGGTGATGACAACATGCACGTGTTAACTCTTTAGGTGCCAAATATTTGGACTGAGTCAACAGCTTTTCTCGGCGCATATTGGATGCAATATGCCCAATGCATACCGAGAAAAGTTGTTGACCTGGGATATTCCCTCTGGAACTACAGACATACTGGTACTTGAATGAAAGGTCTTTTTATGAGGAATATGAATCTGGGATCTGTATGATGATTCAGACTAGTTTGACTTATGTATATCAACTTGAGTCATGATTGGCACTGAAAGAGTTACAGGCTAATAACAAATCAGCCATTCAAATGCCATGGGTGTGTTCTTGGTACTAAAGTAGCATGTGGCATTTTGTGCTCTGTATGTGTGGCTGAGTGCACATGTGCCTTATTATGGAGATTTATTTAAATCTTTTTATTGCAATTTGGATAAAAGTTGATAAGTTGTGAATTGGCATAGCAATACACATGTACTGGATTCATATACAGTGGTACCTGTCTTGAGAGACCCCTCCAATGAGAGACCGCATATCTTTTTAAGACAACTCTCTAAGAACACTGTGCTATCTTTTCCATGTTATTATACCTCTAATGAAAGACCACCTGTTTTGAGAGACCACATTTTGACCTGCCCTAGGGGCGGTCTCTCAAGACAGGGACCACTGTATTTGTAAACTGACCTTTCACTCACATACCAGCATGCCTGTGTTTGCCGACAATTTTATAGTCCAGATCAACAGTTTTCCTTGATATGCTTTGGGTACATTGGGCCCTACGTGTGCCGAGAAAAGCTGTTGACTCCGTCCAAAATATGGCACTGAAAGGGTTAACTGGAACAATTTGATTCTAAATATAGATCTGTTAATAGAGTTGCCATTGGCAACCATATCCACCTGTGTGCATGTGTCCTGGACAGCACTGTCTGCTACCCAGTGATACACTTTCCCCCAAGTATATCATCTTTCTACCTATCTGCTTATTCAGATAGGTTTGCCAAGTCCCGTATTTAATGGTATTATTGCATCAGATGAGACCCACACTATGGCAATATTGAAAGATTTTACGTGTGGGTCTGGGCGGCAGACAGTCTATCCACATGTGGAATTCATCATATACAAAGACAAACAGTCCTAAAACGTCCCACAATGTCCCCCCCCCCCCCATTAATTTAGGCTTGACTGCATTGTGATCCCAGGCATAACACTGCACTTCATAAGGCATCTGACTTCGTCTAAATGCCTGATGGAAAAGGGTCAAAATTCCAAATCCCCAATGTGATGACCCTGTGTCCTGTCATATTTTGTCGGTGAAGCAGTTTGAACCACACACTGCCCCAGGCCCAGGATATAGTCAGCAGTCACTGTGTGCCCTGTTGCAGTATATATACAGCTAATTTCCAAGGCCATAACATTCCCCCTGCCCCCTGATCCTCAATTACAAGTCATTTGGCTGCCATTCTACATCAGCCAATGGACTCGTCATTTCTTCACAACAAAATGAGCACAAAATGCACGACATTTACTGTAGACATGACCCAAGTAGATTATGATAACCAGATCACCGTCTTTCTCCTTCTCACTATTTTGCTTGTCACTGCCCAGTTTCCAGCAGAATTTTGCATGAAATCTTATGCATTTTTCTACACTTGTTTTTGAATGTTACAGGCGAGGGAAAATAAGCTCAGTTTGTCTGCAGTCAACACACTTACTGATGAGCTTACTCAAGATCCAGTGCACCCACCAACTTGCTGCAGAACATACAAGTCAACTGAGAAACCATTACAACAGTAGGAGTCGCACCAATAAAAACCTCTCTCTGTGACCTCTTTTTAATTTTACCCAACATACACAACTGATTGTCCCATTTCTATGAAATTTATTGGCATCTGATTGGTTAATAACTGTGAGGCACTTGCCGCATTGAACACAAATTATGGTATAACTGTAATGATACCAGCCAGCACCTCGCCACCTAGTGACAGAGAATGCTGTTACAACAAGTGCACAGTGATCCAAAGGATCTATGTCCCCCGCCACCATATACAGAAGAAAGCTATACAATGTATACAGCATGTCTGGATGCACAAAAACTGATATGTTCTTGGGCCCTGTGACCTTGAAAATACGTCAAGGTCAAAAGCAATACATGGGGCATATGCCTTTGGTATGGTCCATCTCTGGTATAAAATTCATTATTCTATCTCTAAGGGCTCTAGAGATATGCTGCCAGACACACGAAAATCGATATGTTCTTAGGCCAAAAACAACACACAGTGCACATGGCCATGGTACAGTAGTCCCTCCTTTGAGAGACTGCCCCTAATGCCACCCAAAAGGCGGTCACATAAAGCAGATGGTCCCTCCAAGGAGGTATGAATAACATGACAAGGTTTTACATGGAGTTTATACTGTGACCTAGATATTTGACTTAGTGACCTAGTTTTGCGTCGTGACACACTTTCAGGTCACAATACATTATCAGTAAAATTTTATAACAAGAAGTCAAAATCTTTTAAGAATTACAGTAAGGACATGAAAATACTGTACATTTATGTATTACTGTGACCCAAATATTTGACCTAGTAACCTAATTTAACTTTTCGACACATTTCCATGTTAAGTTTCACATTTGTGTAAAATTTCATCAATCTAAGTAAAAGGACAAAAATGTTATGGCCCCGACAAGTTTTTACATGGATTTCACATTGTGACCTAGATTTTGAACCTAGTGACCTACTTTTGCCATGCTATACTCCAGCACCCCAAGAAGTATGCACATAACAAAGTTAGTAGCTGTAGGTATTATGATATAAGAAATTTGGTGCTGACAAGGTTTTACACAGAATTTTATACTGTGACCTATATATTTGACCTAGTGACCTAATTTCCCCTCATGACACACTTTGGGGTCAAGGTACATTATCATGCAAAATTTCATAAAAAGAGGTCCAAAAGTTAAAAAAATTAGTCAGGACCTGAAAATTCTGTATATTTACATACCGTGGTGACCCAAATATTTGACCTAGTGACCTAGTTTTGCTTTATGACACTTTCTTAGAATAAGCTTCACATTTGTGTAACATTTCATGACTCTAAGTAAAAGGACAAAAAAGTTATGGCCCGGACAAGATTTTTCATACATATGTATTCTGTGACCCAGATATTTGACCTAGTGACCTACTTTTGGCACACGATACACCTCTATCCTAGGAAGTACAAACACATTAAATTTGGTAGCTGTGGTTATTATGGTGTTGGAAATATGGCCCGGAGAAGCTTCGGACGGACGGACGGACGGATGAGGTGCAAACCTATAGTCCCCCACCAAGTGGGCGGGGGACAAATTAGGCAGCATATAGCAGATGAGCAAAATGGCGGAAGAAAAAGAAAACACAGGCGAATGGGGTAAAACTTTAACAAAAGTGCCATTTTGGTCACCTTTTCAAAGAGGAGAGAAATGCAAATAGGCAAAAATCCGATAAATTCGTTACCCACTGGTTGACCAGGGAATACAGCTGTCATCTCCCACTCGGAGAATTAGTATTACCCTTGGCCTGTTATGCCTCGGTTAATACCAGGTCCCTTCGTGGGAGATACTAGCTGCATTAACCAGTGGGTAACTAATAATATTTGTTATTTTTATTTGTAGTCTCAAATTATATCATAATATTGAAAAAAGATAATATTCTAATGGCTCCATTTAGCATAATCCCTGATGTGAGATTAAAATGACTATATTTAATACTCTTCTTATGTCCCATTATGTTCATGGCTTCTGGCTTTAGGACATAACCCATTCCTGGTCAAAATACCACTGAGTCAATAGCTTTCCTTGGCATGGGTTGGGTGCAATGTGGCCAATCTGCCCCAAGGAAAGCTGTTGACCTGTGGCGTGGCATCATGAATAGTCTTGTATACAAATCTCAGCAAAAATACTTTCCAGTAACAAAAAATTTAAGTAAAAAACATTGAGGGAGACGTCAATTTACATCCAGGTTTTTTGGGGCAATTTGAGAAGGAAAGGGTTAAATCTGTCACCGTGCTCAGAAGTTGGAACTTTTTTCACCCAGCCTGCAGAGTGGCCATTAGACATGTTTGGAAGCTTCCATATTAAGCCCATAAAAGGCTACTGTCATTAACTTGGGGAAGCATAGGCATCAAATTACACTTCCCTGAATGGGTCATTAAATTTTTTGCATAAAATAATAACGAGTGACAACGGTGCATGGAACATTTGTGGGCTTCTGGCTTACGCTGCCAGCTGCCACCTTGTACCTACTTGCAACTCCCTGCTGTTCCATGTTCCATGTTATTGTACCTCTAACCAGAGGCCACATGTCTCAAGAGGCCACTTTTCGGCCTGCCGTTGGGGTGGTCTCTTAAGACAGGGACCATTTTAGTTTACTTGTTCTAAATATGGCATCAATAAGTTTGAATTACAAAAACTTTAACTTGCACTTTTGCAGCAATGTATTTTCCTGATTTTTTTTTTTTATTTAACACATTGATAGCAGTTCTGATCATTCATACTGAGAACACTGTCTTATAGTTGTATCTAAGAGGCCAATTTTCAAACATTTCTTCACATGAACTCATTGAAAACAGTAACCTTTTATGTTCCATATAGATGTCATGCCTGGTTTCAAACTGCCATTGTACAATACAGTGGTCCCTGTTTTGAGAGACCACTCCAAAGACAGATCACCTGCCTTGAAAGACCACTTTTCACCTTATTTTGCTTGCACTTTTCTTGTTATTTATACCTCCAATGAAAGACCACCTGTTTTGAGAAAGTACAATTTGCTCATCCCTAGGAGTGGTCTTTCAAGACAGGTTTCACTGTACAACAAATTACTCTGTGTTGCTATGAGATGAATATTATGATTTGTTCCTTTCACAAATTAATTCGCTATACATGTAGTGAATTAGAACTATGCAGTTTTTCCGTGAATGGTACGGAATAGGACTTTGCTCTCGTAATATCAAACTCGACAGTGTTCAAACAGTACTTGGGCTTACAGATTTTGGGCTTCTTTAGTTTCTCTTCATATTAGATAGTTTTGTTCCCATCTCATTTCGATATCAAATTGTAATCCAGTACTGGAATAACTTCTGGATCCCGGCTGTGGATGCACAGCCAGGCTGTCAATTATTGGCAATTAATGTTCACTTGCCGAAAAGTCGATCAAATCTAAAAACTTAAGCAAGAAAAACAAGAGGCCTACGGGCCTAATGCACTGCTAACCACCATCACCAAAAATCTTTTTTTTTTTAAATGTATTCAATCCATAAACTTGAAAAATTTATCCAAGTTAGCCATATGATACAATATCAAACTTCCACATGATACACATTTGTGGTCCATTGGGCATCATTTGCCTTATTCTTTAACACGATATTGAATTAAATGTCCCTTTCGTAAGTGTAACATTGATGTCGATGAAGATCTTTATACACTTAAGAAGTTCTAAACATTATATGGGCCAAACTCAAAAATTCTAGGGTGCAGAGCATTTATAAGATGGCCTAGCTATATTTCAACTAGGATTGAAAAGTTTATACTGTTCAAAATATGCACCAACATCCAGCTTTCCACACATGGTCTGTTTGTTCAAATCAGGTAATAATGTTTCAAGTTATTGAAGAAAAACAGTAAATTTGGACAAGTGCCCAACTCCATAATTACTGGGTCACCGTGACCCAAAAAGTAGGTCACCAAGTACAGTTTTATGTACAATGTAATCAAGTGGAATTTTGATCTGGAGGCTCAATCTTCTTTGCTATTGAGGTCCAAATTGACATTCAAGCTACACCCGGTCATTACAAAATCGCCTCTTTCAACTTTACAGGCATGGTGACCTCATAAAAAATAGGTCAAGGTCACTGATATTAGGTAACATTCTAGCAGTGAACAAGGTCTACATATCCTATAAAGTTGGCAAGTCTACTCCAATTACTTTTCCAAATATGGAATTTTGTATCTTAAAACATATTTTGGCTAATAATTTCAGTTAAATTACAGGTGGCGCCACTAGTGTCATTACCAGCTTAGACTTTGACCTCACCGTCATCCCACCGCATTTCATAAAGGGTTCGTTACAAAGTAAAGATGCCAGAGCATTCACAATATTTTCATATTTTGACGTGAATATTATAAAATACTGTAGGTGGCGCCACTAGTATCAAAAGGGACCTAGATTTTCATACACCCTTTAAGTCTTGAAAGTTATATCGGGTGAACTTAAAAACTGTGAACGATATCACACTAACCAGCAAAAGTTTATGGACAGAAAGACATAAGCAGTCGCATAAGCTCTGCGACCTTAGGTCAGCTGAGCTAAAAATGAATGCGTGTCAGAACCTACGGGAATTAAATAGAATGTCCCAGGTCATCAGCTTTTGCTGGGGAACAGAGGTAATTAAACACATTGGAACACTACATGAACTGAAAAATGTCAACAATCTGGACCAAATTAAACCTGCCTACATCAGTTCAGCTAGATCCAGCTGCAGACAAACTTTTGACTGCTTCAATGATTTTCATAAATTTTAGTGTTGATGCAAAACAGTCTGAATAAGAACTGTAGATAGGATCTATCAGAGTAACATACAGCAGATGAACAGCTTTCTTAAGGAAGGTTGGCCACCGGTAATTCAGTCTTCATTCATTTGGGAAGGGCTTAGGCAATGCACAGGAATTCACTGTTAAAATTACAAATATGGGCTCCCATTCTACAATAAAGATCTCACGATGTGGGAATATCCTTAATCAGATTTAAAGAAAAAAAAGCATGTAGCCCATGGCGTACCAATAGGAGGTAATAAATGAGGCCTATCAGCAAAGGCACCCCTGGGAACTCTTATACCTGGGATATGTCCAAGCCAGGATAATGAATCTCTTGACTCTTGCAGTCCTAATCACAACTAAAAATGTGGTCATGTGAGATGCTGCACAGATCCCACATATAATTTCCTTGTGACGAGACTTTGCATTTACATACCAGAATACCTGTGTTTTCTGAGAGAGAGAGAGAGAGAGAGAGAGAGAGAGAGAGAGAGAGAGAGAGAGAGAGAGAGAGAGAGAGGAGAGAGAGAGAGAGAGAGAGAGAGAGAGAGAGAGAGAGAGAGAGAGAGAGAGAGAGAGAGAGAGAGAGAGAGAGAGAGAGAGAGAGACAGAGAGAGAGAGAGAGAGAGAGAGAGAGAGAGAGAGAGAGAGACAGAGAGAGAGAGAGACAGAGAGAAACAAGGCAAGAAGTTGCTGCCCTGAGTGCACAAGGTGCACTGGGGAAATCTGTTGACTCAATCTGCAATGTATCACTGACAGACTTGAAAAGTGAATACCACAGCCACTGCATTGAAAGGACCAGCTGGACTGCTCAGGCCCATACCCTGAAGTCTGAGCATTTCTTTCCAACTGAAGACTCCTTTCTCCCGCTGAGAAAACCTTACACATTTTTCTTATCTACTAAGCAGGCCACCACAACATGCTACTTTTTCAGGCCAATCAACAAGAATTTTTCTTCTCTTTTTACTTCTTACATTTTTTTTACTTCTTTATTTTTTGAGTGGCTATTTTTTTCACCGCTGACGACAAGAAATGGGTCTTGTTGCTTGTGTGCGTAAATTATGCCTGCCACACCCTATCTAAACTGCTGCTTGCTGCTTTGGCTTGGTAAGAACGTGGCAAAACTCTGACTAAATGGGTCAACTACTGTAAATATACTTATTTTCACATGGAAAAATTGTCATGAATTTTGCACTTCAGACATTTCAGAGATTAATTTTTCACTTTATTGGATACAGTTTCTATTAAACTTGCATTATAATACTATTTCATTGTGCGTTCATTAGTTAGTTTTGTGTAAACAGCAAAAAAGGCAGCAATAAAAATTCATTTTAAATGAACTGAAGCGACAATTTTCACGTGTCTGTGATGAGGAATGAAAACTGTGGTTGCCAAACAGACATTTTGGGGGAGCAGAATGCACAGCAATCCTTGGTGCCTGACCCACAGATGAGACTTTAGTCTCACTATTTAACCCTCTCCCCCTTGAACTGAGACTGAGTCAACAGCTTTCCTTGGCATGGGTTGAGCACTAAGTGCCCAACCTGATCCAAGGAAAGCTGTTGACCTAAAGCGTGTGATCTTGATAGTCTCATCTACAATTCTCAGTCATTTTTTTTACATTACTCTTGAAATTAATTAAAAAAATGAAACAGACAACATTTGACCATTAGATAGTTTTAGCCTGGGAAAAACACTGAAGCAGACAACATATTGACCACTAGATAGTTTTAGCCTGGGAAAAAACACTGAAGCAGACAACATTTGACCACTAGATAGTTTTAGCCCAGGGGGCTCAGTGTCCACATATCCACCTTCAACTTCTTGCAGGCAGCAATAAGGCTGGCTGCCCAGGCTCAGCTGCCCCAGGCATAGTCACCCAAAATGAGGTGCCTAATTTCAGCTTTATATGTGCTTACAGCTTGAACAAAGTTAAATGAGCACAGCAAAGCTGAGCTGAATTCTGAGCTAATACAGTGAAACCTCACTATAACAACACTCAGATGACTGACATATTCAATATAATGACACAAATATTCATGGGCTAAAACAGTTCATTTTCTTTGTTATTTGATTCATTTATCTGACATATTCAGTTATCTGACACATTTCTTGGGGAACAGATGGTGTCATAATGCGTTTTCACTGTAGTATATGGATACCACTGACCCAGATAACTGACCCTGTGACCCAGTGTTACTTCATGGCACGTGCTGATATGTACTTGTGCCAGGTTTTGTGAAACAAAAGTCACAGAAGAGAGTCATTATACCTTAAAGATGTACATAACATGAAATTACTGTCAACGGCCTGCTGGCTTAATTTTCATACATGATACATCCATACATTTTGACATGTGTTAGTGAAGTTTCAGACAACAAAGTTGGTGCAGCGTCATATAGGGTCTCTTCCCTGCCCCACCACCATCATCAAATGATATAGGTGACACATCAAGGGCTTTCCTATGCACCACAACTGTACCAAGGAAAGCTGTTAACTAAGCTCTTTAGTGCCACATTTAGGACTTAGTCAACAGCTTTCCTCTCAGCATGCTTTTGGATGCAAGATGCCCAGAGCATGCCAGGAGAGCTGTTGACCTGCACTATTATATTCTATGTAACTATAGGCTGGTACCGGAATGACAGGTCTTCTTACAAGGAACAAGAATCTAACACCCTTATTACAATTCAGAACAATTCCCTTTAGTAATTAAGTTTAGCCGCAGTTGAGACCAGTTTAAAAAGGTAAAGCCATGCCTTAAAGGTCCATTTTAGTCCTTGCAAGCTCCATGCCAGGTTTTTCATGTCAGCAGAATTGCACACCCCAAAAAATGGAAAAGGGGTATCTGAAGCAGAATTTACACTCTGTGAAAATACAAATATGTCCTGTTTATTTGGAAAATTTTGAACTAAGATCAAACCAACTTGTTATGTATCTCTTTTTTTTTTTTTTGTAACAAAACTGTATGATTTTGTGCTGAATATCTGCTCTGTCGACCAGGGAATGGGAGAAAAATTCAAAACTATCACGAGCTCAAGGCATGCTTACTGCCAGAGAGACAAGGGATGAATTTGTAGTGGACTTCGTGAGAATGTCCATTCCTATCTGCTACTATATATTATGTTGATATTGAATTGCAAAGATTGACGGGATTATTTAAAATTATTTTTAGTGCAGTTTAGCCTTTCAAGTCTAACTCATTCCATACTATGGTCACAGGTCTTGGTCAGTGGTTCTGGCACTGACTTAAGACTATAGGCATGTTAATATTTGAACGAAAGCTCTTTTCATGAAGAATTTAAATATGCAATTGTCATCTTAAATCTAGGTAAACATATGGAAAAATCAAGGACTGGTATGGAATGAGTTAATGTATGCATGGAAAATGTATACTGGACTCTCATTATCCATAGGTTTTTTTGTTTTGATTTGTTTTATGTTTTTTTTTTTTGGGGGGGGGGGTCTTTTTTATTTCTTTGTGTGTGTGTGTGTGTGTGTGTGTGTGTGTGTGTGGTTTTCTGTTTATTATTTTTTCTACTTCTATATTTTACAGCAATTTATGGTAATTAAAGGGTTCTTACTCAGTAGAAGCCATTGCCTTTTGTTGATCCATGTCTGTATAAAATTTTGCCTGAATAAGACAATTAAGGCACAGGAGAGTGCTGGCTGTGCCAGTCCATGGGGGGGGGGGGGGGGGGACACAATATCTCGCAGAAAATAACCCGAAGCACTTCCTATTTACTCTAAATAATTTTGTCATAATTTCACGCAAAATAATTGCCTTGCAGACACCCCCCCCCAAAAAAAAATGTGCATCCTGATAACGATCCATATGCATGGAAATTAACCTTCTCCCCCCCCTCTCCCTCACACCTCCCACCCCCACCCTCAATCAATTACTTGCAGCCAGAGTAGAGAGTACAGGCAGCATGAGGACCATTAGCCAGGTCTCCTTAGATGTAGCTACTCCCATCTATGTGGGCCTGTAATAAAGAGGATAAACACCCTGCCAGCCCCATTATAGCCTGCAGGCCCAGCCCAGTGCTGTCCCTTCCACACACAGCAAGCTGCTGTGTTCTGTAAATGTTTGTGATCCTTGTGTACATTTTGCTGGGCTTAACCCTCTATGTGGCCATGTTCACAAAACAATTTGAGCTGATTCCGAATTTGATCCTATAATGAAGTTGGTTTTGACCCTGGACTACTTTACTTGGTGCCTAATATTTGATCAAAACGTCTATGATTAATTAACTCATTCCATACCACTCCCTGATATTTACTTACCTCCATTTAAGACGACAATTGCATATTTAAATTCTTCATGAAAAGAGCTTTCATTCAAGTACCAAATTGTCTATCGTCTTAAGTCAGTGTTTCTGGCAGTGCCAGAACCACTGACCAAGGCCTGGGACCATAGTATGGAATGAGTTGATCTATCTTCTTGCCTATAATATGAACTTTGTGTGTGTGGAATCTCGATTTTATCAAGTTATCTTAGTTGGATCCATCACCTTACATGTTATCTTTAAATCTGGATCAAATCAAGAATATTCCATAATCTTCATATGTTAATCATGTTTTGTGCAATAACCAAAAAATAGAATTTAATTCATGCTGGAATTGTTAAATATGCTATTAGACCCAGGATTAAGTAATTTGGAATCAAAAAAGTTTATTTTAAATTTGATCCTAAATTTCGTATTACAGCAGAATTCTTTGCCAATATGGCCATTGAGGTCCAAGTCAACAGCCTGCTTTGAAACACTTTGGGCACACATTGAGGAAATCTACTTACTTGTCACCAAGTCATTCTTGATGGCTGGGTGTGGGGAGGGGGTGTGGGGAGGGGGTGTGGGGGAGATACTACAATGTGTCAATCTTTGGTGATCTTTATTAACTTCTTCCTGGCCAATGTAAGGCTAAGTCAACAGCTTTCCTTAGTAAGCTAAAGAAAGCAACTGACCTGGGGCATGACACTATGATAAAGCTTATCTAGGATTTTCAGCAGGAATTTTTTACACTAACATGAAATTTACATAAAAATATAAAAGCTGACGAAAGTTTATATTCATTTCCATCCACCCATACATACGTATAGCATGATCTTTAAAAAAGATACATTTGTACAAGAAAGGAGCAGAGATTTGATTACATTGACAGATCAGCCCCTGAGGTAATGTGTGATGTTTATGTGAGAATGATTCAATTTACATCCACCCATACATAAATATAGCATGATCTTTAAAAAAGATACATTCGTACAAGAAAAGGGCAGAGATTTGATTACATTGACAGATCAGCCCCTGAGGTAATGTGTGATGTTTATGCGAGAATGATTCAATAACTCTTGGCTAGCACGATGAATTTCACAGATTTTGTCAGTTTGGCTTAGCTAAATTCTGTTTGTATTAGCCAAAACCACAAGCTAAATTCTGTTTTTTTCCTTGTGTTCAATTACTCTAAATAATCCAAGTTCAGATTATATGTTTCAATGGCTGAACACACTGTTATATGAGACAATTTTGCCAAACATTGAAAAATAAAATATTAACATGCAAATCATACAATTACAAAGGTTTAAACTCTCCTGTTTTGAGGACAAAGATCAGGGTTCTCCCTTTCGTGTACAAACAAACTGAAGTCTCCACTTAAAATTCAGATGCAGGGAAGACTATACAAATTAAGGTTTCTCTGTATCGTGGTCAAATACACGAAAAAAAAAAAAAAACCTTGGGAATAGGCCCCTCCCTGTCATAGACCGTCCTGCTCCCTGGTCATTTGGCTCCTCTGTTGTTTTCCTGAGGGAGACCCCCCCCCCCCGCTTCACCCTTCTATTAAGTTGGAGCCTCTGCCACTTTCAGCCACTGGCCACCTGGCTAATGGATACTGCTGGCCTGCCAACTTTGCTCAGTGCAGGCTGGGCACCTCTATGTCCAGCATCCAGCCCAACCCTTTCCCAAGGAAGTTGTTGACCTGGGTCCTGAACAGGTCCTTGTTGTCAGACATGGATGAATGTGGACTGCAGGGGCAACAAGCTGGTATGGCTTTCACAGGGTCAGTCGTGTCCATACAGAATAATTAACTCTTCCAGTGTCAATCATGTCTAAAGTCAGTCTACTTAAGTGAAAATTAGTCTGAATTCTCATAAGGATCCCAGATTCATATTCCTCGTAAAAAGACCTTTCATTCAAGTACCAGTATGTCTATACTTCCAGTGAGAATACCCCAGGTCAACAGCTTTTCTTGGCATGCACTGAATGCAAGAAAAGCTGTTGACTCAGTCCAAAATTTGGCACTTTATGGGTTAATGTGCATATTGACATATCATGGACATGAAAAAGACCACCACTGACAACACAGCAACTAAACACATGACAAAAAGTTCAGCTGTATGCACCCTCAGGAACATTGTTTCATTTTTGGAGGATGGAGGATGAGGGACAGTTTTTGTTTTTGTTTTTTTTAAATCATGATCATTTTCACAGATCTTCATCAAACTGATACATGGGCACACTGCACGTATGTTTCCAGTTGAGAGCAACAAACATGTCAGAACCCTGTACATATAACAACACTGACAAAGCTGAAATATTGCGTGACATACTGTTTTCATCAAGCAGCGGTATTTTTTATTTGCTTTTACATTAGTGACAGGGCAAAGTGCTGCCAGCATTGTAACAATGCAACCGTCAATTGCTTGTTGATTTCTCTTCTAAGAGTTACACACCCTTGACAATGGTTCCCATAATGGGACAAGTCAACAAAGCACAGCCTCTCTTTCAGATCAATAGACACAACCACCTCATTTCCACTTTTTGGGTCAAATTGACCATTACGAGATGTATCTTTTTTTCGTTTTTTTGAATTGATGAACCAGTTCAAGATAAAGTCAGTACATGTACTTGCAATTAATATAAGTGTGTTACTTTTTCTTCCATTACCCCATACCAACTTGTGTGACATACATGTGATAACCCAGCACTTTCTCGTTGCATTGGTTGGTACTCAACAGTCTGATACCCACAGTGGCAGGTGACATCTCAATTAGCCAGACCAGGTCCAGGTACTTGAACAAACTGGCCATGTGTATACAAAACATATCCACAAGATTTGAGAGTCCTCCTGCACCATGTATGTATACACCAAAGATTCCAACAATACAATACACAATGTATGTATATGAAGATAATTAAGTTGAAACCATCTACTTCATAGATGTAATATCATAGATAAAACTTTGTTTTGCAAAGTCAATAAAATCTTTGCAAAACAAAGTTTAATCAATGATATTCCAGTCATAGTGAATCAAACACATAGTAATGTTATAGGGAAAGATACATACTGATAGTTTACAAGGTTTTTTGCTGTATATTGAAAATATTATTTTGAATAATTATCAACATAGTTGGAATCTATACAACTGCTATGTTTGTCAAAACAACTAATAATTATATTTTCCTACCCACATAGTGTGTTGAAATTACATTTTATCTTAAAGTTTCTTTCGACATTTACTGTTTAAGTAATTGCCATCTACATTGTTTCAATTGTTTAAGGCTTACAGGTGGCTCCTATGAGAGCGACATGTATTTGTCTTAATAGCGGTTCCCCCTAGCCACATCAATTTATATCATTATGAACATGTATCTTCATATTGAAAACATCATTGTATTGATTGCCTGAAATACATGAGTTCTGAGTTCTAGCATTGACAAGTTCCCATGAAGCCACCAATCACAATGGCTTTGCTTGAGTTGCCAGAGGATGTAGAGCATACATGTATCATGTATATATATATGTTTTCATCAGTGCACAATGGACCATGTGTGTCATGTAATTACCTGGTCATTACAAAACAGAGTTCTTTGTCTGTCTTTCAGTTTGGAAAATAATAGACAAGGGGAGGCTGACCCACAAGACAAAGATATATTTTGTACGAGTTTTCTATATTGTTTCCCAGCAATCAATATTGACTTCGATACGGAGGATTATTCATTGGCTGGACATACTATCAACCCTTAAAGTGCTGATTTAAGATTGAGTCAACAGCTTTCTTCGGGACACTTTGCGCGCATTGCGCGCAAAGTGTCCCAAAGAAAGCTGTTGACTAAGACTACTTTTTGCTTTAGACTAGGCTTGCTGGTATTTGAATGAAAGGTATCTTCATGAGGAATTTGAATCTTTTAACCATTATGTTTAACTGTAATGAGAAAGCAGCTATAGCAGTGATTAGCTCTTTAAGGGTTAAAATAGCATTCAGAGAATGGATTACCCTCGGCGCCCACAATCTTTTCTTCCTCAATTCTGCATTGTTTTTGAGACTTCACAGGTGCCATAATACAGCGTAACTGCACCAAAAATTTGATGAAGCTGTGATGAATCCTTTTTGAGATATTATAGTAACAAGATGGTCCACTTGTGTACCACTCAGACAGCCTTCAAATAAATACTTCAAAAGTTTCATAAGTTTAAAAATATGAGGAACCTGGTTTTCAATGGGAACATGGTCCATTATAATGTGTATCTCTGATAAAAATTTGGTGAAGCTGCAATGCATCTTTGTTGAGATATTATGTCATTCCCTTGTGTGCCACTCAGATGGCCTTGAAAAAAATGTTTTAAAATTTCATTTAAAATTTATAAATGCAAAGAAGAAGCTGGTTTTAAATAGGGACCTGGTCCATTATAAGATATATCTCTAACAAAAATTTGGTAAAGTTGCGGTCATTATTTTTTGAGATATCGCGGGAAAGTCATCAGGGTTGAAACCTCTCAGAAGACCTTCAAATAAATACATTAAAAGTTTCATAAAAAGTTAAGAAATAATCAGAGGACGCTGGTTTTCAATAGCAACCTGGTCCATCATAAGGTCCTTCTGCAAAGAAAATTTGGTACAGCTACAGTGAATATTTTTTTAGATATTGCGGTAATGTTGGCAAGACAGACGTCTCTAGTATAATATACTTATGTAGAAAAACATGACCCATATTCATAAATATCAAACCCAACAATAACAGCAAAGAGATTCCAGAGTTACCAAAGCATCAACATTCATCTTCCAATACCAATGAGAAGAAACAAATTTTACTCCTGATTTGAGACAGGCAGTCACCCACAAAAGGTAGGGCCTGTATTTTTCTGTTTTAAAAAACTAGAAATTCCGTTTCACCAGCCAGAAATTTCCAAATTCCGTTTCAGTAGTTCTCTTTATACGTAAAACACATTAAGGCAAAACAGCAAATTCCGTTTAAGAGGTGACATAAATTCATTATTCCGTTCCGTTTCGGTTAAAAATGGAAAAATACAGGCCCTAAAAAGGCAACTGGTGGTTTTAAACTAGTCCTCTCAGCCTTTGAAATATTCTTCATTAAATACAGACTATTGTGTTTCCAATATGTATAGGCCCAACCACTCAAATTCCAATTTGTATTGGACCGATGATGCAGGGGAAGACAATACCCTCAAGCACTTTATGTAGCGAGGGTAAAAATCAGAACATATCATTAAGGTTACTCACGTAGGAGTTGCCACCAAAATACAAGTAAAGTTTTTTTAGACAAACATTATTTACAGCTGAGCTGGCGATAGCCACCAGCCAATTAGCTATAGGCTAATGAATATGGAATTTGGGCTAAAAGAATTTACAGCCTTTAAGCCAAATTGGCTCAAGACACTTTTAATAGCTTCAAAATCAGTGTTACTGTTCTATCATCGAACTGTCACCTATTAGATGTAAAATGTTTTAAAATGTGAGCTGACTTTGGCTGACAAAATTTTAAGTTTCACTGAAAGATTTATGCGATTTTAGCCAAGTTGGCTACCTAAAATGAAATTCCCAGGGCAAGCCCAGTTTAAATAGGATATAAACCTGATGCATATATCTCCCCCAGTGCTTTCATACATACACCACACATACGACCAGCCATTCATCCACATGTGTGTAACGATCTACTATTTTCTGCTGAAGATCTTGACATATAATCTTTATGGAGGCTGATTTGGTCTGTTCCCTTCAAACTTGTCAGCATGAGTATGATTTTTTCATGAATCATAAATACCATACCATACGCCCCCCCCCCCCAACACCCATGCTCTGATACGCACCATACCCCTCATTTGAGCCAGAAAAAGCTATAGATATATAGTTAAATTTCACAAGTTCTAAGGGCTTTTATAGTGAAGAACATGGCACACTACATTTTGACAGTGGACACAACATGCATGGACTTATCTTACAAATCCTGAACATTTTGTATTTTATTTGGAATTTCTTGTGTTTCCCCTGGGATCTAAAATGGTGTAAAAAATAGACATCCTACACCTGTCCCAAACTGTATCTGCAAATAATCTCTGAAGATAAATATATCAAATGGGTATAACTGTTATATATACAAAGTGTACTAAGAAATACATTAATTGTCCATGTCCAGCGATTTCTGACAATACCATAAAAGCATATTTATAAATGTATTTATCACAACATTGATACATGTACATGAACTCTGTACAGTCTTTCTAAATGTCACAGGTCCTACCAGCCCTGAATAAACACACCCTGTCAGTATGAGTAAGAATAATATATATATATATATATATATAAATACATAGGTACATACACATATATATAGATATCTAAATACAAAGGCCACTGATCTGTCACTTTATTCTCCCTATAGAACCCAGGTAGAGTAGGCTCTTCTATCAATCACCGACATTCCCTACTTATAATTGATCTGGCAAAGTGCTCAGTGCAGCCTATGACTGACTCCGAGTCCTAGTGTGGTACAGTTGAATGGAATGATTTTTTTCCATTGAGCAAATGTGCACTTACATGTACATGTTAGCCTAAAATGTCAGAAAGGTGGATATTAAAACAGAATGATGCCAAAAAGTAAAATTAAGTAGTAAAACAGGCAAGTCCCAAATCTTTAAATTTATTGAAACCAAATTTTCTAACAATCTCTGGATATTTACAGCAAAATTTGTAGAAGTACTTGATCAAAAATACATGCTTAATTCTTCTTATCCCAAGTTTGTTGTAAATTTTATTGATTTGGTTCTGGATGCAAAGTCCTGAAAATTATAACCCATATGACCAAATCTCAAAATTTTTGACAAAAATGTATTTTATATCCAATAGTTTCTGAATTATTAATATATATATATATATATATATATATATATATATATATATATATATGTATATATACATACATACAATCAATATCTTTTTGTACATAATTGTTACATTATCCATCTGAAACAGTCAACATTTCAATTCTGACTGGCATATACATAAATATATATATATACATAATTATATATATATATATATATATATATATATATATATATATATATATATATATATATATATATATATATATATATATATATATATATATATATATATATATATATATATATATATATATATATATATATATCTGTATCTGTTACTTAATCATGCCTGTAAAGCTCATGTTTTAATGTCAGTCATACTGGTTCAGTTACTTGTACATGCACATCAGAGCTTAATATTATGGCAAGCCCTCCTGCAGAGACTCCAGCCTGTCTCAGAGGGAAAATCTACCTCTTGTATTAATGTGCAAACTAGACATTTGAGCAAGGAAAGTGACCCAGCCAGTGGTGGGTTTACTCATTCCACCCTGATAGAAGACCGAGTCAACAGCTTTCCTTGGCACGCCTTGTGCGAGAGTGTGCCAAGGAAAGCTGTGGACCATGGGCATATAATTTGGAATGATCTTCCATGCAAGTTTCTTCCAAAATTTTGTAAAATAATCCCTAAATCAGTAAAATACAATTTGCAGATGACATTTAGATATTAGCGGGAAAAAGCGTCATAAGGGTGGAATGAGTTAACTGCCATCAGGCACTCCTCGAGCCCCTCTGTACAGCAATCACTGACATGTCCAGGGATGGGTGGGCCAGGTCCCTCCCTGTAAAACTTTTTGTAAAATTAAAGTTGTAATCATGATTTCTGCTGTATTTTTCCCTTATCTAACTACTATTATTTTCATGCTTTTCCTTTAAAAAAAAAAAAAAAACACCAAAACTTGAAGACACGACAAAATATATGGAAAATGGAACTATGGCAGGATTTGAAACAAAGGAAACACCAGAGTTGTGCCCGGGGGCATGAATGTCTGGCCAGCGTAATTCAAGCCACTCCGAAGTTTTTTGTTGATGGACGGACGGATGGATGGAAAGTGACTGCATAGTCTTGCCAACTTTTATGCTGGCGAGAAAAAAATGAACTGAGAAGATCTCCCACTCAAAACAGGTGATGGATTCTGTGCTATTGTCTGGGACATATCACGAAGAATACTTCATAATCCAAAGGATCGATGTCTCCCGCCACATTATGTGTTGTAAACATTACGTTTTTGGAGAAGTCGAAAATGTGAATTAACACAGCAATCCCCAAGGCATGCTTTTGAAGGCACACAGATTGATTTGCTTTGAAGCGAATCTTCTTTTCTAGTTATCTACATTTTAATCTTTGGCTGAGCAGCTTATTATATGTAAGTATTATTCAGCTGCATCATTTACCGATGACAACAGCACGATGATGATGTGGGCTCACGGTCAAACACTGACAATGGCACCCATCTATGAATGAACAAAAGACGCCATTAGTAACACGGAAACATGGACACAGAGGGGTCAGCAGAATATCAGCAAAAATATCAGATTCCCAGAACACAGCGCCCCTGCTGTTCTTCCAATTACTTTGTGTACCAGTCACACCTAATTCCTTTCTAACTCTTTCAATGCCAACTGCCACAAAAGTAAACTACTTAAGATGAACTGCTCTGGATTATAATGGCTGCTTGATTCATATTCCTTGGGAAAAAAAGACCTTTCATTTAACCCTTTTCCCCTCAAACCGGCCAAAACCGGCTGGGGGGTCAAATGGCGTCTGCTTCAGTGTTTTCGACTAATTTCAACAGTTATGAAAAACAATTTGACTGGGAAATGTACATAAGACTTATCAAGATCACATGCCCCAGGTCAACACTTAAGTGCCCAACCCATGCCAAGGAAAGCTGTTGACTCAGTCTTAATTCAAGGGGGAAAGGGTTAAGTACCAGCATGCCTTTAGTTCCAGAGAACACAATTGTCTGGTCATCAGCTTTCCTCATTGCATCGGGTGCAATGCATCCACAGCACTGCGGAAAGCTGTTGACACAATTCAACACTTGGCACTGAAAGAGTTGACTCATTCCACCCTTATGACGCTTTTTCCCGCTAATATCTAAATGCCGTTTGCTAATTGTACTTTACTAATTTAGGGATTATTTTTTCAAAATTTGCAATAAAACTTGCATGGAAGATCATTCCAAATTATATGCCAGTGGTCAACAGCTTTCTTTGATGTGCTCTGGGTGCACTGCGCCCAGAGTGCGCCAAGGAAAGCTATTGACTTGGTCTTCAATCAGATTGGAATGAGTTAATAGAAACTTAATTGTCTAAGCTATAAATTTAGACAGAAGAGAATATGTAGTTAGCCCTTGGAATGAAAACTCTAATGACAGACCACTGCCTTTTACAACCACCCTTGTCATGTCCCTGGTGCTATGTTTTCCCCTGTCATATGAACTCCCTCAGGAGACCACCTGCTCACTGTGACCACTTCCTGACCTGCCCAAGGGGTGCTTGATGTCAGAGGAGGGCCCACTGTACATGACATTCACATGACTGAAACAGCTATAATTGTCCTGGCATTGGATATCTGATCTTTAAAAGCTTTGTTTCTATTGTTCACAGCCAACAGGTGGTACCTGTAAAACCTGGCATGGGTCTCGGAATTGAAATGTCACGTATATTGTTGTTCTCTGTCTATATAATTTCATTAGATCCGTGCATTTGCCACGCCCTATGTCTCATACAGTGCAGGACAAAGGGCATTGTGTATGTAATAGGCTGGCCTGATCAACTGGCAGATGATCACACAGGCTTGATGTTATCACTTGTTCTATGTGAGAATAGTAGTACTTATTCACTGTCTAGCAAAACGTCTCCCTTGACACATCCCATACTTATTATAGTTGTCCCTCTTCAGAGAGACTACCCCTCGGACACCATTAAAGTGGTCATATAAAGCAAGTGTTCTCTCATTGGAGGTAAAATAACACGTAGAAGATAGAATTAAGGATCTGGTGAATATGGTCTTAAAAAGCAGGTGGTCTCTCAACGGAGGAATTACTGTATTAACTGTCTGTCATATTAACCAGATTATGTAAAATCCAGACGATTACAGCATATTTAGATTCTGACAGAAAAGAGCTTTTTGTTTCAACATGCAGTGGTTCGTGTATTGCCTGACCCTGACAAGTCATGATGCGGCTGCCAAAATCTGCACCATTTCTGCCTTGAATTAACACCATTAACCCTTCTCCTTGAATTGACAACAGTAACCCTTCCCCCCTTGAATTAACACCATTAACCCTTCCCTTTGAACTGACACCAGTAACCCTTCCCCCCCTTGAATTAACACCATTAACCCTTCCCCTGAACTGACACCATTAACACTAGTATACAGCTTTCCTTGGTATGGCTTCAGCTCTCGCCCCTCAACCAATGCCAAGGAAAACTGTTTATCTGGGGTATGTTATCTTGATAGGTCTCACCTAATATTCTCATTCAATTTGTTTTTCATCACTGTCGAAATTAGACAAAAACATTGAAGCAGAAGACATATAACCACCAGCCCCTTTTGGCTGGTCAAAGCGAGAGAGGGTTTGAAAGCCAGGCAATACACAGACAACTGACCTCTGACCTGGGGCCTTTGATGCTGTCACAGAGTGACATACACACAGCTATACTGCTAAGATTTACAGCCAGAATTTCGGTGAGAATCCGAGAATCCATTGTCGTAAAGATTCTCCTTAACTTGTCTTTCTCTAAAAAGAAAACTAATTGACAAAAGTCCAAATAGATCCTCGCAAAAGTTTGCAAAATTCTGGCCCAGAGATCTTCCATTTCTGACTGTTCATAATTTTACATAATTTATTATTGAACTTGCATTCAAAGCAAGTCTAAACAAATACAGATCCTTAACCAGTAAATCTGCAGATGTGTTTTATACAGTTCAAAGTTCAAAAAAACAATAATGACATTAACAATTGCTTAATTACTGCTGGTGTGTAACACAATCCAACTGGTTGTTAACACACACAGGGAGAGGCTCAACACAACAGAAGTGGACGTTGGAAAAAAGGGGCAGAACAGTAAACATGGACTGAGCCAAGGTCCTGCCTTCTCTTGTATGGTCAGCCATGCAGGCAAACTTTCATGGAGCATGGGTTGCCTGCTCAATGCTTATAGTGACTGACCAGCATATTGGATATTCCACAGTACTGTACATATTCATATTCATATATTTCTTTCCTCATTCAACAAAGTAAACAACTTCAACGTATTGTCTGGTCGGTCAACAAAGAGTAAACACACTCATCACCCCAACATGATAATGCCATTATATGGACTGAGTTGAGGGACGGATCGCATACCTGGCCTTGACCAGCTGTTTTACATGCAAGGTCTATAGACCTTAGATGTATATGATGCAGAAAGGGAGAGCAGATCATAGAAGCTGGCCTGCTCAATGTCCTGGATGTGTATGATGTGTTTTCTCCTACCTGTACTCTCATAATGATGGACGTGCAGGTGCACCAGTTCAAAGCGCAGAGCAGTCACTGCGTATCTTTTTCTTATAAAGTACACGGAACGGATGTAGTTTTTTTTTTTCACTATAAATCCTGATAGATTTGTACTTATGAATTTATCAAACATTTTCATTGGCAGAGGGACTCTAACAACAACATTTTAGTATGAGAAGGAGCACGTGAGTCTCTCCATATATATATATATATATAGTGAAACCTGTTTTGAAAGACCAGTCATAAAAGACCAACTGCCTTTTCAGGCCATATCTACAAAGTCACTTTTGCTATCTCTCTCATGTTATTGCACTTCCATTGAACAGACCACCTGCCCTATGTGACCACTTTTTAGCCTGCCTTAGGGGTTTCTCAAAACAGGTTTCACTGTGTATATTTATACATACATATATATAAATATAATATATACATACATACATACATACATACATATATATATATATGTATATATGCATGATGATTTTAGTCTGTAACAATTATATGGAAAAGCTGGCATTAAAGACTCTACAGCTACATTTTAGCATGCAATGGGGCAAGTGATGCTTTTAGTCTGCAATGATTACATAGAAAATATGGCATTAGGGACGGGAAAATTCAATTTTCATGATGTGATCTTGGACAGTGGGCATTGTCCATCCCCCAGCTAATAATACCCCACCAAACGTAGATCCCCCATCCCCTTGTTGTTACTGTAACTGCATCATAAGAGACGGACCTCCTACAATTATAAATTCCAGTTCTTATATCACGCTAGTATCCTCACTTCTCTGGCATAATCTGTTATTTGAACACAGCTTTGGCAGCACCCAGGTGCTCTTGGATGATGTTCAACAATCCTGGTACACAGATTCCCTTTGTTCTGTGCTTGACGTTCACTTCTAACACACCAACTGAAGACATGCCATATGCTGGTAGGCTGCCCTCATATCAAGTAAAATAACGACTCTTGACATGCTTCAGTACTCAGGGAAAAATCAGTAATTCCCCCAAATGGGGGTACAGTGGTACCTGCTGCATGTGGCCATCCATTATGCCAAGGAAAAGTGTCCACGTACAGCAGGTGACCTGTCACGACAGGTAAATTTTACAAAGAAATTGACTCCTATGTCCGAGCCTAGTGACCATAAAAAGTAATGCGGCTGCTCACGGCAGTGGCTGCATACAGCAGGTTGCACTGTATATTATCCTTTCAAAACCTGAAATACCCTTTGAGAAAAATTCTAAAAGGTCACAAGTCTTGTTTATTTATATGTAAAATTGGTGAAAATTTAGTATTCTCCGCTGAATTTTCCTTTTTGTGACCCCCTGAAAAAATTCCGAATGGAAACACTGAAACTTGTGGAATTGTTTGTTACTTTTAAATCACAACACATATGTATCCCTAATGGTATTCTCATAGAGGTACCATGGTGTTCAGAAATATGACTTTCGTGCCAAACAGAAAAGAGCCCTTCAAATTTGTGCTTGGTGCGAGTTTGAAAAAAGTCAAGCGCCAACAGTTCTCAATCCCAAATCAATTATTTTTCACACTGCTCTTCTCTGTTTCTGTGTATTTATATGTGCTCAGATTTAATAAATTTTGCTCAAGACTTCTCCATTTCAGTCATTCACTGCTGCATTTGTGCAAAAAGTTCTGCACCTCAAAGTCCAAGCCCTTTAATTGCGCTGGCCACTGATGACATTTCAGAATGGAATTGGCTTGCAAGTTCTGAAAACGCAATCCAGGGTTGGGAAAACATAAATGTCAATACAATTATATATATATATATATGTTGACAGTAGGTTACAATATTAGCACTGTATGCAAATTGGATATTTATGTAAAGTGGAGAATTGTAAATATGAGAATGAATGATCTACCAACCAACCCATACCTTGGGATGTCTGATTATGAACAGAACAATTTGAACGGAATGTGTTGTAACACTGCATTTATTTAGCATATGCTGATCAAAGTTTGGGATAACTACTTCCAGCTATACAATATCCATGTAAACATTATCACAAAATATACGGCCTGCATACATAAATAACGATACAAAGTTCTAAAACGACAAGCATAAATCATGGAGACCACAGCCGAGCCAAAGAACAGAACACAATGGCTCCTGTGACCTTGACCTACATAGCTTACAGTTATCACTGCATAATGACACAACCCTAAGGTGCAGGGACTAACCACACCAAAGTTGATGATGATGTGACCATTTAGTGAAGCAAGAGTCCCAAAAAGATTACGTCTACAGATGGATGGACAGACAGGCAGACATGAAACCACAACATCACTGCTGGCAGTATAACTGGTCATTCACATTTACATTTACGCCAGTTCCTGTCCATCTAAAGCACAGAAATTGAATTTGCTACCAAACTGTAATCACACCAGTTGCTATAGACCACGCCTATTCAAGTTCCACTCCCTGGCACTTATGATGGAAGTAAAACTGAAATTATGCAGAAATTTTTTTACCATTTTTTGTAGAAAGTTGCGGAATGTTTCTTAACTATAAAGAACCATGAAACATGTTGAACATATGTTCTGTTTTAATTCAAATATAGACACATAAAACACAAAGGTTTTTTGTTAGTTATGTTTTAATATTACTTAGCTTTTCTTTTGTTCACTGATCCCATATGCTTTACGATAGTGGAACGTCTTTAGTACACCAAACAACACTGAATGATTTGCAACAAAAAATTAGGCCTGTCAGCTTACATTTCTAGGAAATGGGTGGCCGGATCTTGGGCTAAAATGTAATTGGGTAATACAGTGAAGCCAGCAGCTTTTCTTTTTGGCACATTAAGAGGTCAATCCTCTGTGCCATAGAGTCTGCCACCGTGTAAACCACAATACAATAACATCATGCGTGGTCAAAAAAACTGTATAATCATTACTTTGGCGCACAGGAACCACCGCTTCTGCTGATCATGCTAGAGCACGCTTGAGTGACAAAAACGCACCAGATTAGGCTATGCTTGTATAAGAAGGCCAGAGAGTGATCAAACAAGCTGCAACTTCAAATTCTGTGGGATTACCCATAAACTTTGAATTCATGTCATTTAGTTTGATTTCATTGCACCTGATATGTGTCGAATTTCTTACAAATGCTTCAAAATATACAATCATTTACAATTTCAATGTTACAAAGTGGAAATAACATGTTTTCTGATCAAATTGTCATAAAATGTAGAGGCGTGATCATGAAATCATGATAAATCTGACGAAGGAAAAATGTTCTACATGCCACACCACACAGTGCAATATTCAAGTGTGGCAAATTATTGTGCTATGGCTTCATTTTTTGCACTTAAACCTTTCCCCCTTAAACCGGCCAAAACCGGCTGGTGGTCAAATGTTGTCTGCTTCAGCGTTTTCAACTGATTTCAACAGCAATGATAAACAATTTGACTGAGGATTAAGACGAAACCTGTCAAGACAACATGACCCAGGTCAACAGCTTTTCCTTGGCATGGGTTGGGCACTAGGTGCCCAACCCATGCCGAGGAAAGCTGTTGACTCAGTCTTAATTCAAGGGGGAAAGGGTTAAAAACGTTTGAGTTTTGGCTTTATGGCAAAAGCCTGCCAGCAAAAAAAATACCAACTTTCATTTTTTATCCCATCTACATCCAACATGCATGTCCTGTCAAGACCAGGACTGGTAGGATCAAAGTACAGGCCTCCACTGTGGTTAGACCATTTTCTCTGAGTGCTCATCTGCTCTGTGTTCGGAACATTTTCTGCAAGAACCCTGCATGCTGTTGAAGTGATAACAATCCTCTGATATTTTCCATGTATGAACAGGAAAAAACCTTATGATGATTGACCGATGGTTTGCCCAATTATCACACAAAGTGTGTAATTTTGGAAATGATCCAATCTGTTAAGGTATTCTAAGACAACATGAATGGCTTCCCTTCCTTTGGTGGACAAAGCATGCAAAGGAATATAACTCCCTTGTGCTGAGGATAGCTTAATTCGCCACCTGCTCTATCAACTCAGTTTCGACTACCAGATTCTGTATCTCTTTGTTATCAGTTCATTGATACAGGATTATTGATCTTCACAAAAAGCAACCTGCCCTGCGTGATCGCAGCAGTTTGTGGTTCTTCAGAGACCATTCAACATTCTCGACACTTTCCACCGCATGTACTCAGAGTACACAAAGTACACAGCATGTGAGTGGGTGAAACATCCATTCAAGTCTCCCCCCCCCCCTACATCACACAAAACTGATCCCCACTTGGGTCAAAGTCTTTTTTAACTCCTTTCTTGCTTACCATGAAAAAAGTTGTGCACATTTGAATGATCACATGACATCATTCCAGATTCAAATTGCTTACGAAAAGGCCTTCTATTCACAAACCAACATGCCATGTCCATAGTTCTAGCTACAACGACAAAGACTAGGCTGGGTCAACACCTTGCCTCACCATGTTTTGGCTGTATTCCAAGAGAACTGTTGACTCAGTCAAAAATTTATGACTAATGGAGTTAATAGTTCCTTTTAGGACCCCAGAGGACAGCACTTAAGGGTAATCATTTGCATAATTTTACTTATTTGCATAACAACAAATTACTTTGATGCTTTTCAAGCAAATATCAAATTTATGCAAATGATCGGAATCAAGTGCTGCCATCTGGGGTCTTAAATTCAACGATTGTGCTCTTTTTGGGGGCAGCAAAAAGATTCATTTTAGAGTATTCTGTGTGTGTGTGAAAATTTTGACAAACTTGAACGGCCCTTTTGAGTTAGTACAGGAGAATCTCTCTATTCAGACCACCCATGGGACTGACAAAAATAGCCCTTAACTCTTTCAGTGCCAATCACGTCTAAAGTCGATCTACTAAAGTGAAACTAGTCTGCATTATCACTAGGATCTCAGATTTGTATGAATTTCTCCCAAAAAGACCTTTCATTCAAGTACTAGCATGCCTCAAGTTCCAGAGAAAAGCTGTTGACTGCATCCAAAATTTGGCACTTAAAGAGTTAATAGGGTGGTGGTCTTCATATATGAAATAAGAATGTCAGACATATACACTAACAGGAAGGACTATGATACAGCAGTTGTAAAAGTTAAAGTGGGTGGTCAGGCAGATTTCACTGTATTCAGGTCTTAACAGGGTGATTTCACTATTCAGGTACTTATTAAATAAGATTTCACTGTATTCAGGTGTTGATATTAGGACCATTTCACTGTAGCCATGTCTTAATAGGGAGGTTAACCATGTGACCTTGACAGTCACCTTATTCACCATTATTTGGAAATTTGACAGATCAATGTGCACGGATGCTGACATTCAAAGTGTCATTTGAGGGACAAGTAGTCAAGACCATCCGGGACACATACCATAAATTGGTCAAATTTTCAGCTAATTTCAGGGATTGTCCCTGATGATGATGTGCAATTGGCATCTCTGAATGCGCTCCTTAAACTGCTTTGGCTCAAAGTCATCCCTGATTTTTTTTCCCTAATTACAGAGGAGTAACCCTAAAAAAGTCACAAAATATTCTCAAGTTATCACCAGTAAGTCAAATTCACCTACCCACACACAAAATGTGAAATGACCTTGAAAAAAACAAAAATGGCATTAATATGCAGTCCAAATGTATATTTTACTGAAAAACAAAATTCAGTGGTCCCTGCAACTTTTGAAGTAGAGGGCAACTTATAGTGTACAGACACAAAACTCAGAACTCATTTATTTCAGCCAATCAATACTATTTTGTTATCAATATGAAGACACATGTACATAATAATACAAACTGCTGTGGCTAGGGGGACTCTTATTAGGAAAAATACATGTCACTCTCATAGGAGCCACTTTTAAGCCTTAAACAATTGAAACAATTAATGTAGATGGCAATTACTTAAACAATGAATGTTGAAAGAAACTTTAAGATTTGCCTGCATTGCAGACTTAGTTGATACAACTATCAATTAAGTCTGCAATGCAGGCAAATACTTATCATATGGGACATGCGTTGTCATCTTGTACTGATATTGCCGTTTACAGATCTGCATAGCTCCACTGATCATGCTTGTGTGAGGACAGCCCCAATATATACATGGGAAGCTTTCTTCCCCAGCACTGCAAATATCTGATGGCCTGCCAACTGAGTAATCTGAGATGGAAGATCCCCAGAATCCGTAAGTTTAAAAAAAAAAATTCAGGAAAGAGCACTCCATATTTGCAAGGATAAGGAGGTTGGTAGCACTGACGAAAACAGACCTGGTACATGAGGGTTTCATCTGAATCTTCGCACTGTTTAACCCTTCCCACATACACGTGGCCAAACATCAAAAGGCATCTACCTCCATGTTTTTTTATTTTAATGCCTCTTCACCAGAGGCCACTCCAAACTAAAACCGCAAGAGTAACCGACCGGGACAGTACATACCAGCCATGGCACCAGGCAGGCACTTATCACCTGCTTATGAGTACCCTGTGCTGAGCAAGCTGTGCACGGTCTCAGTGTTGTGCTCCCCTTATAACATGAACAAGGGTTAATCCTGGTAAATAAATGTGCAGTGGTTTTCATGGGAACCTTTTCATCTCAACCAAGTTTCCAGGCCTTTAAACTGGCATGATTTCACACAATGACCTGACTGTGCACAGAAGGTCATATTAACAATGCTACCCAAGATCAGATGAATTTGCATATGTTTTCTGCCGCATCATAGAATATTTTGATGCTGCATGCTGGCAGAAAACATACTCCAGACTGACTCAGTACATGTGGACAGAAGTCAGGTCATGTCTCTCCATATCCATGATGGAGGACTTGAAAAAGTGCTGGTATAATTCAACAATATAATTATTGGTGGAAGTGGTTAACCATCAGACTCATCCTCACTAAGTGGTGGGACAGTGGTTAACTGATCCCACTCATCCACACCAAGTAGTTGGGACAGTGGTTTACATATCAGATTCATCCACACCAAGTGGTGGGACAGTGGTTTACTCACAAGACTCACTCCACATTAAGTGGTGGGACATTGGTTTCCTCATCAGATTCATCCACACCAAGTGGTGGGAGAGTGGTTTACATATCAGATTCGTGCACACCAAGTGGTGGGACAGTGGTTTACTCATGACTCACTCCACACTAAGTGGTGGGACAGTGATTTACTCACAAGACTCACTCCACACTAAGTGGTGGGACAGTGGTTTGCTCATCAGACTCACTCTACACTTAGTGGTGGGACAGTGGTTTACTCATCACTCACTCCACTCTAAGTGGTAGTAAACTGATTACCTCATCATACTCATTCCACACAAAGTGGTGGGTCAGTGGCTATATCATCAGACTTTTACCATACAAAGTGGTAGAACAATGGTCAATCATTAGACTTGTTCCACTCTAAGTGGCAGGACAGCGGTCAACTCATTCTGTACATTCTGGGTTTTGAATTACCTGACAAGTCATGAATGTTCCTGGTGCCTTTGCAACAGATGAAGCATGGCAACAATACAAGACACAAAGTAGCATTGATCCTTGCCCACACACGCCACAACCTAGCACTGAAATGAAACCTCTTTAGACGAGGAACCGCAATACAGTTTTCATCTACTGGCAGAGTACTGAGCAGAAAAATACTATTTGTTGAGAAAGAGTTAACCCTTTCCCCCTTGAATTAAGACCGAGTCAACAGCTTTCCTTGGCATGGGTTGGGCACTAAGTGCCCAACCCATGCCAAGGAAAGCTGTTGACTTGGGGCATGTGATCGTGATAAGTATCATGTACATTTCTCATTCAATTTGTTTTTCATAACTGTTGAAATTAGTTGAAAACACTGGAGCAGACGACATTTGACCACCAGCCGGTTTTGGTCGGTTTGAGGCGGGAAGGGTTAAAAGCGGGCCTGATAGATGCCCATCCAGCCTGCAAGCTCATCATCTTGCAAAGTTCACCAGTAAGGTACTCACCTTGTTCCGTCTTCCATCCCACCTCCATAAAGATGCTGATAATATCCTTCTCTTTCTGCAGCTACCTACTTTAATCCACCTCACCAAAGACCATCTGATGAGCTTTCTCCACTCAAAGTAAGTGAAGATTCCACAAATGCCTCCAAAAAGCTTGGCCTGGGCTAAGAATACTACAGCGGAACTGCTCCTACAGCAGTGTGGAGCAGGACAGGGAGATGTCTGCAGGTAAACATTAATATAGACCCACATGCGGCCTGCTTTGCCACTAGGTGTGCACACATCCCCTACATTTTAACCCCTTGCACACCATTCCATGATTTCAGCATCTGCATCTGTCCACAACTCCAACCATGATGATGACCCACTCATATTGTTCATAATCTTGAACAGCTTTCATTTAACCCTTTCCCCCTTGAATTAAAACTGAGTCTAAGCTTTCCTTGGCATGGGTTGGGCACTTAGTGCCCAACCCATGCCAAGGAAAGCTGTTGACCTGGGGCATGTGATCCTCATAGGGCTCATCTCCAATTCTCAGTCAAAATTGTTTTTCATCACTGTCGAAATTAGTTGAAAACGCTGAAGCAGACGACATTTGACCACCAGCCAGTTTAAGGGGGAAAGGGTTAAGTAGGCCTACCAACAGCCATGGTGACCAGTCAGTGGTTTTTGCATTGCCCGACAAAGCAAAGCTGTCACTGCTATTTAAAGGCAATGCATAAAACCACAGCTTTTGTCAACATGAGTTTTAGAGTCACAAACTAAGGCAAATTTACACTTGCATGACTGAAAGTAACAGTCTTGATTCATGACCATACCTTTATATTCGATAAATATTAACGAAATCGCAATTCACACCAGGCTAAGATAGAACTTGTTATAGCCAATTTCCTCCTTAAAGCTGCATAAACATTAAAAAGTTCAAACCCCAAGTAATACCTAAGAATATAGAGTTAACCGCCCCCACCATCCTGTCAACATCCTACACAGCCAATCAAAGCCAGCTGCATGTTTATACATTCAACGTCCATCCTCAAGTGATGAACGGTTATGCCAGAACACATCCTTTTTACCTCACTACAAAATACTACTTTCCACACTTAGGTCAAGGTATCACATATCTAAGGTGGCAAGGGGGCCATCTGCTTAGCAACATGGTGTGTTCAGGCACCAACAGGGGGCACTGCAATATGGGGCCTTCTTTACAATGCAAAATAGTAGTCGCATATTGGTACCATTTAACCTGCTGCAAAACTAGCAGCAACAACTGACAATAAAACCCAGGACAGCAACTTCCTGTGAATCACTTGGGCCTCTTGCTACAAGCATACTGGCATCCCAACACTGAATCTTCAGAAAGTGTTGGGAGTTTTACAGTTGAATACTATGCAACAACAATAAAGATATGAACAATCAAAATTTTGAGTGAAAAAAATATTAAGCACACACATTTAAAACAAGCTGACTGTATGCACATAAGGCTTCATCATTGTAGCATCAAGAAACATTTAGTCAAGATTCAGTATTATGTGTCAATATTTCAACAGTAATAAATTGCAATATGACTGAGAATTGCAGATGAGACCTATCAACATGACCCAGGTCAACAGCTTTCCATGGCAACCCATGCCAAGGTAAACTGCTGAGTCAGTCTTAATCAAGTGAGAAATTTCTAAATTTTCCCACTGCTACCATAGTGGTCTTTCTCCTATGTACTTTTTCCTTATTCAAAAGTCCTCAATAATCATACAAGGTCACTATAAATTATGCAGACATTTAAGGCATAACATCTGGCAAATGTAGGTCCACTTTGCAAGCCTTTCCAGCTGGTATGTTTGCTTGAGGAATCCATAATTTACAAACTCATAATCATATGTGCATGTGTGCTCGTAATTGCAGGTCTCAATGCTCTTTTTATAGCATAAGACTGTGACTGTTTTACCCACTACAAATGACATCCCTTTCCCTTTTTTAGGCATAACATAGTTGTGGATTGGTACTGTCGAAACTAACGAATGCATGCTGATGTCCTTGTCTGCATAACCAATTGTAATTTGCATATCATATGATGTGATAGGAATGCAGCCATGTGGTTTGTCTTTCAAAAGAAACTTTGTTTGCATACATATGTGCATAAAGATATAAACAAAGCAATATAATGCAGGGCCCTACACTTCTTTTTATGTGCTGTAGTCCTCAGGTCTAGCAGTTTGGGCAATGGGGGGATGTGTTTTGCAGATGGCGCCACTGGTAGCTTAGGATTCGTATCTAGCTTCTTACAAGTAGAGTCACCTGGTGGATAAACAAATTCAGCCTCCCTGATCCCCCACTGGTTGTCCACCAGAAATAAGGTCACATAAGTTCAACAGGAAGTAGTGTCATTTATCTCCCCCAGCATCCTCTGTTAACTACTCCTCCACTCAAACTTGCCTGTCCATCTTTTCAAACCTCATTCAGAATACCAAAATTTGCTTTGAGATTTTTACAGTTTGCCTTGATTAAAATTTGACTGGTCTTGGGCTGGGGAACATGGGAATTGTACAGCCCTGCAGGGAGTGACTGTCATACCATCAGAGGCCAGTGTTAAATTATAAAATAGAAAATAGGGCACAGCCAAACATTAGCTAAAATGGGGTCAAAAGTCAGGGTCACAGTAACCTAAATTTTGGTAGATGACACACTCCTATCCCAAGAATTATCCACACATCAGGCATGGTATCTCTAGTTTTCTCAGAATAAGAAACATGGCCTATAGAAGCACTTTCTGTCATAGGAGTCAAAGGTGAAATGTCAAGGTCACAGTGATCTATTTTTGGTAGGCGTCACACCCCTATCCCAAGAAATGCCCACACACCAAGGTTAGTACAGGTCTGTAAGTATTATGATATAGAAAAAATGGCCTGGGCAAGCATTTTCAGACAATAGGATGGAAGGCCCGGGACTGACAGACCTGTGCAAACCTATTGTCCCCCTAGGCTAGGGTGTCCCTACAACACCAACTTATGAATAAAAGTTGGAATGGTACATCTACTTGTAATAAGTTTGAAGATATTCAACATTAAAAAACTTGAAATGACCTTAATTAGCATGTGTAGAATTCTGTTCCCATGTACAGTAGTATCTGAGTAGTCATCCATACGAGAGAGAGAGAGAGAGAGAGAGAGAGAGAGAGAGAGAGAGAGAGAGAGAGAGAGAGAGAGAGAGAGAGAGAGAGAGAGAGAGAGAGACAGACAGACAGACAGACAGGGAGCCCATTTGTAATTCTATCTTGAGGTCAGGACCTCAAAAAGCATATCCATTACATCAGCACAAAGCAAGCCTAAAGTTTTCTGGGAAAATGCAGAGCATTTCATGTCATGTTTATGCATCAAAACCATGCCAAGTGCCAATCACTTGTAGGCCTAGACACATGTATTATTTATCATTATGGTGTAGTTAATCTACAAAACATAGTCCCTTTTCATGATTTTATACAAAAAAAATATAATTTTCACAAAAAACCAAGGAAACTTGTTCAACACAGCACACCAATAACTGGAACATCCACACTTATCGACTGAGTACTCAAAAAAAAAAAAAAAATGACCATTATTTAAAATAGAGTCACTTCATTGGATAAAATTTGTGGACTTAAGTAATTTCATGAAGCAACACACCTGGGTATCTCCGATAGTCTGTTCTTGAAACCAAGTACTGATCATGACTACACTGACAACACAGACTTATATACTTCTTTTGTTAAAATGAAATTTGAAAGCAAGATGGAGAATCTGGCTGTGGGAATATCTATTGCCCACTTAAGCCTTTCAAAGTCTGTAAAATCATCTTGAATTTTTTAAATATTGCCGTCTTTACTTGTTTATCCAGTGAATTTTTACCCAAGTATTTGTCCACATATCCACACTTGTTAGCAGTAAAATATTCTGTCTTATGCATAGCCTGAGTCAATAATTACTGTTTTTAAAATTTGCACCATAAAGCATGTCACCACTTTTCTTGGCACAATGTTTTCAATACAGAGTCAATTACTCTGCTACATGTACATATCACAATCAGGAGCTTCTAATATGGATGGCACATGACAATTTTGTACTTATAGATCAATGGCTATGATACAGATTATGTACTTAAAAGATGAACGGTCATGATATGGTTATCAATGTCCTTAAAAGATCGATGGACATAATACAGTTTATGTACTCGAAGATCAACGGCCACAATGCAGTTTACGTACTTAAAGATCAACGACCATTACGTAGTTGTTTTGCATATTCCACCAAATGTGGTCATTAAGGTAGCGATCTAGTGAACAACATAAAAATCAACGATGTTTCACTTTTTACATTTTCTGGTCTCTTAACAAGTTTACCTTAAGTTCCGCATTGTTTTGTTGCTAAATACTTTTTACATTGATGTTAAAATCGTTGTTTTTCCTGACACGGTCGTACCAAACTGGAGTGTAAACAAAGATGCCACTGAACGTGCCGGTTTGTTGGGTCACGTGACCTGTGATGCGTCCACACTGATACATATCTAGCGAGGTCAGGGGGTCACGGTCGGACTCCAACACAACTTCAAAGCGGTTCCTCCGTACCCATCAAAAGAAAAAGGAAAAAGGGTCGCAAAAGAAAATAAAATATTGTACGAATGGACACGGATATCAGGACAAAACTTGCCGATAGTGACAAGGGCTAGTATTACCAAACGTGGCCTGAAGAGCCCAGGCCCCAGCTTTTAGTTTCAGCGGTTGTGCCATCCACATCCACCGCCACCGAATCTGAATCGGACAGTCTCGATGACGACGACGGGAAAACTTATTTATCAGCAACGCATAAAAAAATTAAAAGTTAACTGAAAAATGTGTACGTGCACTGGATACTTCCTTGGACAGTGAATCAAGTGTGACCAGAGCCTCTGCCCCTGCCCCTGCTCCGTCCCCTCGGCTGAAGTAGCCTGTTCTTCGCGGTGGCATCTTGGCGAGTTACGGCAGGGAGGTGTATCTCGTACACCTCCCTGGTTTCGGGAAGAAGCTGAGGATGTCCACATAAAATGCTATGAGATGGGGCTGTGATCCAATCTTTTTATTTTATGACTACAATTTATTTCACCATTTTCGGGTTTCATTAGGCTATACGCACCGTTCGTCAACATTGAAATTCGGTTTATTAGTTTCTTGGTTAGCGTTTCAAGTCTGTGAAGTGTGATATGAAACCCGTCCGCCAGCCTGAATGAAGCCTGTTTGGCTGGAACTTGTTGTAAACAGGCAAAACAACCTGTGAAAATTGCAGAACAATGACACATGTCGGGGTAATTTAAAACAGATTCTAATTCACCGCTTGGTGTTTTCATGAATTGTGCGATTCATTCGACCCTAGTTGTATTGTAGACTTCATCCCTCGCTATCGTCAACTTTCATGGCTGTTGCGGCAGCAGTTATCCTTGGCATATTTGCATAATTAGCTCTCAAGTTCTAGTACGCATGCTCGCTGGGTAACTCCGCCTACTTCCGCGAAAACGTCATATGGCGCTAAATTTCCACGAGGGTATTTAAAAGGACAGGAGACGTACCTCCTTATGAATATGTGATTTCTAGCTATAAATCACTTTATTTTACATGTTTTGAACATTGATAGACAACTAGGGAGGCCTTAATTATCGCGGAAGTTCAAAAATAGAACCTGCCTTGAATAGTTTTGGCGGCATTGACCGACAAAGGTCAAAGATCATTAGACCGAGAGAAATAGCCTGTTTTCTCGGGTTCACTTTTACGAAGGAACGGCCACTTCCAGCGAAATTGGGGAAAAATCCACTGGCTCGATTCTGTTCAGACTTGGCATGTATGATAAGTTATTTATTTTCTCTGAAAACGTGTTTTTGTTTGTTGATAACGGGAATAGTTTTGTAGTTTCACCGTCATTCGCAGAGCTTTCACCCAAAGTACATGTACATGGCACAACTATAAATATCTTTCGTGACCTAAAATAGGGCTCATTTGCGTTATCGACAATACAAAACACGTTTTGATGGCCAAGAATCTACGCTAGCGGTAAAACGGACGGAAGTGGTCGTCGGATAATCTGTTGACCTCCCAATTTCGCTGGAGTGGCTTTGGGTTGGCACAAACGATTGTCCGACTTTGTGGCTTCATAAAATAAATACTGTTGGATAGATTTTAATAAAGGTGGTATCTTCGTTTGCGCAAGACACTCAGCTTTTAGAAAAGGTATACTTTTCTATGGTTTACTGTTGCCTATTTTTCACAATCGCGAGAAATGGTGAGCAATTTCCGTTCATATGCGTTCACTAGATCGCCACGTTAAATTGATTCTAGATTCTCCACACGAAAAATTTATTACCTTACATTTTTGTTTTTATTAACCCTTAAAGCACTGATTTAAGACTGAGTCAATAGCTTTCCTTGGGACACTTTGCGTGCAAAGTGTCCCATGGAAAGCTGTTGACTAAGACTACTGTTTGCTTTAGACTAGGCTTGCTGGTATTTGAATGAAAGGTGTGTTCATGGGGAATTTGAATCTTTCAACCATTATATTTAACGGTAATGAGAAAACGACTACAGCTGTGATTAGCACTGTAAGGGTTAAATGTGTAACAAATTAAAAACTTCCTATGGTATAAATAAGCATGCTCAGGGTGTCTATTTTGCATTTCATGACATGAAACACAAAATGCAGTCATATGATATAACACAAAATGCAGTCGTGATATAACATGGCCCCAGCATAACCAAATGGTAAAAATCATAATACTTCATTCATAGATACTGTAAAATGACTTGGCAGTAGGTTGCGATATGTAAGTTCATATGAAAGTTTTTAGTGTTGGCGTTTGAAGATATCAAAAGACAATCCTGCTACTGGAAGTACAGTTAACATTATTGTTTATTTCTGTACTAAAATGCAGCAAAGAATGAAGGCATGTATCTATGACAGTTTCAATGCTAACCAGCAAACTTTTGGCTTCCACAAGTTTTCTTCTGCAGAGAGCTTATGGCTTCCCGGCTGTTGATCTGTCAGGATTAGTAATACAGCTTTTGTGTGGGTACCTCAGACTGCTACTCCTATAAGTCACACAATTTGAGTGTTTTACTATATAATACTTTGAAAATGTGTCCCTAAATGTCAACATATATGAAGTTTCTGGAGTTTTGAAAAAAAAAATTCAAACATTTTCTATATTGAGATTGGAAAACAAAACACTTACAATTCTTATAGTGTGCAAAATGGCATCAATTTTGCTTGAAATGTGTGCGAAAAGCGATCTTTTGTAGCCCATATCAGCAAATACTATGTTGTGTATTGTGGCGCCATGGTCGAGTTTGATCAATGGGGGAAGGTGAACATGACTTAGTACACATATTGGTTATTACGTTAGCAAACCCAGTTACCATGTATACTGACGTATCATTTTATAATCAAGACCAACTTTACATATATATATGTCTTTTTGTTTCATCACATCATCTTAGCTTTTATTCCTGTTCCATTTCTCTGTACTTTGCTACATGTATAATCGTAATTTGTAAGCCACTCTTATTCTTATTCTTTCTAGTTGTTATGTCATGTACTGCATGTATTTTTAGTTTCAGGTCTACGACCTTATATTTTATTCCATGTGTATTATATTCTAGGACAATAGCTTCGAGCTAATGTTTATTGCTTCAGAGAAACTGAGTTTAAATAAAGATTGTCCGCATCTACATGTATGTCAGTGTGTCTTAAAACACAAAGGGCGCACGTATAAGTGAGTCAGCAGTCTGCAGTAATACAATGTACATGTACATTGTACATGAAAACAAGGTTGGGGAAATGGACTCTTGGGAACAGTACGCTCAGTGGTGGCTTGGCAACTAAACTTACGAAATAAATGTGAATGAGTCATTGCAACTAGTATTGAGTGAACCAAGCAACTTCCAAACGTTACACACTGTCGTCCGTCCGTCGTGCACACAGCATGCAGGGTCTGCTTCACGCCCATGACCCCTCCACTCAGAGGGGTTGAGTCTTGCCACATTTATCACATTTTGAAAAATTTTGTTAAATTGTAGGCTTCAAAAGGATGTAACATTTAATCAGGTAGGCAAAATCGTCCTAAATATCAATCTTCGCAGGGCCAGAATTTTGATGAGAATCCATTCTCGTAAAGGTTCTCCTAAACTTGTCTTTCTTTATAAAGAAAACTTATTGACAAAAAGCCAAATAGATTGTCGCAAAATTTTGCTAAATTCCGGCCCTGCTTCCCCATTTTGCAAGGGTTGCAATTTCTTTCGTACATCTAGATTTTTTTGTACAGCAATGTTTTTACTTTCAGACTGGTTTAGCATTCTTATAGTGCATACCAATCACGCTGCCACACATACAGTCATAATCTATTACAAAAGTACAAACTTTAGTTTAGCACCTCTTAAACGGTACTAACAAATTTCTAATACTGATAAACGATATCATATAAGTAGATTAGGCAAATGCTGATGGCAAAGAGCCTCACTCGATACAAACATAATGTGCTTTTTGTTAATTTGTGTACAATTTTATTTTATTTCTAACTCGGACAGGTATTGCCCTTTTGGGATGGTCTCTTCAGTGAGTGAAAAAAAACGTTGTTTGTCATGACTTTATATACCGTAAGGTATCACTGCCCTAGCATTGGAAATTACGTTGCCAGCTCGACACTGAATGTTAGCTTTCAGCTTGGCTCACCAGCAGTCAATCTGACATAATGATGTCTGCTGAGTTGCGTGACTGACGTCACGTGCATTATCAAACAAAATGTTGATAGAGGGAGTGGCCAATGACTCCTTTAAGGTGTTAGGTGCCCTAAAATTATGATGATTACAGATTGGGTGGACCTTCAACAACTGACATCTTGTGATACTCGTATTAAAATTATTTCAGTGGTCAATAAATGATTATTTGGGACATACATGTGTATCATTTATTTAGAGAACAGATGTTTGTCTCCTAAAGAAATTAGCATACTGACATAAAACAGAAATAGTGTGTTTTTTGTGTTTGTGTTGTGTGATAACACTTTCAAGTCTGAGTCAACAGCTTTCCTCGGCGCACCCAGAGCGCGCCGAGGAAAGCTGCTGACTAACCGCTAATGGTAGATATGACATGTTTGTATTCGTTGGAAACGTCTTTTCATGAGGAATACAAATGTGAAATCGCTATATTGATATTATCTCATCTGTGTGAGTATGTATATATGCAGACTCAGACTGGAAAGTGTTAAATGGGAAACAGACTCGCGAACCATAATTTTTCAAATTTTATTTTTCATACAATTGCACTGTACATGATTACTATTATAATACTATTCTAGCTTATCTTATTTATTGTTGTTATTTATTGTTCATTATTTATTATTCATACAAAGTTCGACAAGAGCTGCACAACCGTAAAGTAGTGTAGTCTGGCCCCTGGATACAAGGCAGACAGGCTGGACAGACTGCAGACAGTCAGGTCAGAGCGAAGCCAGCTCCAGCATGTGTCATTACTGTGAAAACTGACCAACTGTAAGTCTTCCATCTTTTCATCATGACCATCATCTTGTAATCAAATAACAATGGCATCCAATATTCTACATCAATACCCATGATCCATAATTTATAGCAAATCTGACACAAATGAAGACACAGTGATGTCTGGGGAAACCCTTCAACTTTCCCTCAAGAAAATTGGGGGGGGGGGGAGGGGGAGAGAGAGAGAGAGGAGGGAATGTTTCCATGGCACCAGAGATTTTTTTTCCTCTGCAAACTAGACAGTGAAGAGCCTAATATCGAGGTCTCTCAGAATCACCCGATGCAGAACCCATTTTATATATAACATACTGGATACAAATAGCCATGATGGAATAATTCATGTATCATCAATCCACATTGCAGATCTGTTTGTAGATTAACTGTGAATATTTAAGGACAACCCACACACAATGAATTCAGCATATTAACTGCAAATTGATGGAAATGCTTAGACCTACATTTTCAAACCACATGAAAGCTATGTATGGATGCAAAATGTTGTGTGCAAATTTTCTGTTTTCAGTCTTTTTTTACCCTTGGAAGGTAACGTGCAGAAACAGTAACCTCCTGTGTGCAGGTACCATATTACCCCTTTTTAGCATGGGTCCTGCTGCGCAGAAAGTTATACTGTAAATTGCTTTAATTTCACTGTATTCTCATTTTCGCTTATTTCCGTGATGGCATAAAACTGCGAAAATAAATAAACACAATGACATAGTATTTTAACATTTTTAATGTTTTGAATAGGAATTGTGTCCAAAACAGTGAAATGTCAAAAATATCAAAACTCTGAAAATTTATACATGTGAAAATAAAGCAATTTACAGTACATGTACTTGAACTAGCCTTGTTTCTTCATCTCTATCTGGTCTATTTTTCACCCTATATCGATAAAATCATAGTTAAGTATTGCATAGTTATGGGTATTTTCCTGGTTATGAAGGGGAGGGGGCACTTAAAGGGGCAGGGGTGCTTAACAGGGTTAATATGGTAGTTAATGAGAGCTGTTCAAGGCCAGGTTAAGAATACTGTGCATGTGTGTAGTTTGATAAACATCTAATGTGTCGTGCTGCACTCAAAAACTTTTCCTATTTACACCATAAAGTATCTAAGAGGATTTGTCATAATTCAAGCTTTCTCAAGCTTTTAACTCTTTTAGACTTTATGTGCCAAATTTTGATCTGAGTCAACAGCTTTTCTTGGTGTGCATTGGGCGTAATGTGCCCAATGCCTGCCGAGAAAAGCTGTTGACCTGGGGTATTCTCTCTGGAACTATAGGCATGCTGGTACTTGAATGAAAGGTCTTTTTTATGAGGAATACGAATCTGGGATCCTAATGATAATTCAGACTAGTTTCACTTGAGTAGATTGACTTAAAGCGTGATTGGCATGGAAAAAGTGATTTTTTTTTTTCATTACCATTCACACTGCAAGGAGGTGAAATGTCTGCTTTAATACATTAACTTGAATGTCTGGTTAATGTAAAACATTTTGAAGGACTGTAATTGTAAAGAAGATCAATCAGGCCAGCATGGACCAGGTCAACAGGAGTTCTTTATTTGAATGGATACCCCACCCATGTCAAGGAAGGCTGTTGCTTCAGTCTTGTTTTAGTCAGTAAAGGGTTAATTGGTATATGGAGAATATAGATCTAGGGGACAGATCTAGATTTCAAAAATCTGTAGCCAAAACTGGAAATACAGGCATAATTTACACAAATTCAGTCTCGGACCTTAATGTTTCCTTTTTAAGTATTTTAGCCATTTTCACATTTCTTTAGCCAAATTCAAGAAACATTAGCATTTGGCTAGTTGGCTAGTGATCAGAGTGGTCCCTGGATCTTCTAACGGATTCTTAGTCCATCAAGTGTCATTTAAGAAAACAACCACTTTCTTTATGATGACATTGACCTGCAATAAGTGGACATTTTTTGGCTTGATTCACTTCCCAGCACTGGATAAAGCCGTGCTTAATTTCTTGCACATTACTAAAGGAACAAGACAGTACCCATGGAACTGTCACCCCAAAGTAAGCACCTGACACACAATTCTCTGGATGGTGGGTCAATCAAGGAGTGACCCTGAACTATGACCCCAAAATGAATGTCAAAAGTCTGCAACCAGAGAAGCATCCTCCAGAATCTTTCAAATATGTCTAGCCAATCAGATCAGAAAATAAGCTAGACCTCAGCATCACTGACCTTTCCACATTAATGTAGTAGGCATCTTCCTTCGTTCAGTGGCAATAAACAGAATTTAATTGAACGGATTGTTCAAATATGAACATAAATAGACAGCTGCACTTTTCTGTCATGTTGCATACAGCATTTACGTCTACAATCTGGGTTGGTATTAGCCAATTAGCCATTGGCTAATGATTGTGGAACTTGGCTAAAAGAATTAACAACCTTTAAGCCAAATTGACTCAAGAAATTTTTGTTCCTCTGTAGCTTAAAAATCAGTTTTACTGTTCCATCCTGGAACTGCCATTATTTACATGTTAAATGTTTGAAGACATGAGCTGACTTTGGCTACTGAAATTAATGTTTGGCTAAAAGATTTGAGAGATTTTAGCCTAGTTGGCTAACAAAATAAAATCACCAGCACAAGTCCAGCACAATGGTCCAGCCCTGTAACTAGCTACAAATATGATGATCCTATACTAACAAGTGCTGAATGCAGTATCAAAATTTAGATAAGTCATTTAGTTGGAGTGGATGAAAGATTTTGAGACAAACGTCTGTACATTGTGACAGGTGACCATGATAAAGCATTCATTCCACCGTGATAGAAGAAAGAGCCAACAACTTTCCTTGGCATGCTCTGCGTGCGCCAAGGAAAGCTGTTGACCATAAAATAAACGGCATAAAATTTGGAATGATCTTCCGTGCAAGTTTTATCCAAAATTTTGAAAAATAATCCCTAAATTAGTAAAATACAATTAGCAGACGACATTTAGATATTAGCGGAAAAAAGTGTCGTTAGGGTGGAATGAGTTACTGCCATCAGGCACTCCTCCCTCTGCACAGCAAACACTGGTATGTCCACTGGCTCCCCCTGGTGGGATGCGGATTATTCTTAGTACAGTGAAACCTGTCTTGAGAGACTACAGTGAGGAAAGACCACCTGCTTTCTCAGACCATGTTTACCATGTCCCTTTTGCCATATCTTTGCCATGTTATTGTACCTCTATTGAGAGATCACCTGCCTTATGTGACCACTTTTTGGCCTGCCCCAAGGGGTCGTATGTCAAAACAGGTTTTACTGTACTCCGTTTAAAAAACAAAAGCAAAAGGCACTGTTCAATGCAAATATCAACCTTTATAGGCACCTTCACTGTGCTGCTACTTTTTTCCAATAAGAGCATGTGTGAATCATTTTGAAATAAAAAAAGATTGGTTATACTTGTAAATGTACTCCATACAGGTGGCCTTTGTCAACTGGCTGAGAGGACCATCAGAGAGACAGTGTATGCATAAATTTGTTAATCTCTCCACCATAATACTTTTGTGTAGATCTAGCAGTGTAACATGCAGAGTGCCTATGACTGAAGATTGCAGCTTTATAAAAGTGCTGATCTGACAGAATGTGGCTGATCAAGCCCAGTTGTTGGGTAGTCTTAACAGCGGGATTTTACTGTGTATAAAAAGGATCAATTTCCCAATATCGACATTGGATTATGCCGTCCTGCATATGTAGTGATCACCAACCTGGCTCTACATTTGACACCTTGTACTTTATACAGGACTAAATTTTTTGACAAATGGACTTCACACATTTATACATCACTGTCTTTTAGCCTTGGGATTAGGCTCACCCAGCCGTTTGCCTAATAAATTACAGTAACTTCCAAATCAAACACAGTAATTTATTAATCCTTAAAGTGCTAATCGCAGTATAGCTGTTTTCTCATTAGTGTCAAACATATAATGGTTAAAAGATTCAAATTCCTCATGAAAATGCCTTTCATAGTGTCACAAGGAAAGCTGTTGACCCAGTCTTAAATCGGCCTTTTTAAAGGCTAATACACAGAATATCAATAACACATCACAAGTAAGTACATTGTTACGCCACATCTATTTAGGTCATTCTTTTCTCTTATTTTAACACATTCCTTGTCAGAGTATGATTCAGGCAATAACTTTCCTTGGTGCAGTGTACCCACCCCACCCCAAGAAAAGCTATTGACTGACAGGAAGCCATCATGCATGGTCTTACAAAACATACATATCTCTGCATTTTTTTCTTTTTTTGGGGGGGGGGGGGGGGAGGATAATGAGAAATTTAGGGAAAAACTAGCTATAAGGTAGATGACAATTTACATCTGGACACTTTTGGGTGATTTGAGTGTCAAAGGGTTAAAATACCGACATTGTTGCACCCTACAGTCTGTCATGCTTATGCATTGGTGCAGGTAGCCGCAGATATGTGGCTTTCGAGGGGGCAGCAGGGTATGGGCGCAGTGAGTTGGAGGGCGAAACGGGGGCCAACAGTCCGAGGCACCTTTTTCAGAATGTGTAACTGCTACCAGGTGAGTTTAAATGATGGCTGTGAAATTTGTAAACAGAAAATATCAAAACAAAAGGACCATGATGGTCCTATGCTCAGTTGGGAATGATGATGATGATCCGTGACCTTGGGAATGATCTCAAGGTCACATCTATATACTGTCCAAGTCTGTTCTCAGATTATTGGCTATAGAGATCTAGATTCACTGCACTGGCCCTGTGACCTTTAGAATCAGGCCAAGGTTACCCATAAACTGTGCAGGTCTTCCATTTGCCCAGAAGTGACCCTTTACCCCATGTGTTCAGATACACATTTGTGTAAAGTTTTGTGAATCTAAGTGCAAGGAAAATTAGAGCCCACACATGAAGTGTACAGCCAATGTGTTGGTTCTGACCTCCAGTTTGACCTTTTAAAGTCACCCAAGGTCAAGATTAACTACACCAAATGAAAGCCCATGGGCACTTTTCTATTAATGGTTAATAATAACTATGGGTCTAGGATCCTCCATCGACAACATGTAATCCAATATATCACTTCACCTCCAGTGTGAACTTTCAATATCAATCAAGGTCAAGATTATCGACACCACCTGAAAGCCCATAGGTGCGATTAATGTCTTATAGTCACCATGGGTCTAGCCCGGGATCCACCATAACCAAGACAAAAGCCAATACATGTGTCCAGCTTGACCTTTCAAGATCACTGAGGGTCAAAATTAACTGTACCAACTGAAAGCCCATAGGCACTTTCCTAACAATATTTAATAATAACCATGGGGCTAAGATGCACTATAATGAAGATATAATATGTGAAATGTGAGCCAGCAGAAAAATGAAAAGAATTTTCATTTAAAATTCATTTAAAAATAAAAAAATCAACAGAACATGAGCATTTGAATATATTTGGCACAGACCCACCCAAGGTACATGTACATCCCAGTGAATCTGGTAAGAGGTTTTGGATAAGATGTAGAAAATGCAAATAACCATATAGCAATCTCCATATACTCAATCGTAATCAATATGAATACATGCATTAACTGATAAGTACCAACACTGAAAAAAAAAAATGTCAAAAATCAGCATTCCTAGTATTGCCACCTAATGAAGAGCTCTGTTTGGCCATTCAAAAAAAAAAAAAAAAAACCCATAAAATAGTGCTACCTGTTGAACAAGTTAAGGTCTAGGGGTCCCAAGAAGTGTCCCTATGCTATTTCCAAGCAATTGGCTGAGCGGTTCTGGAGAAGTTTTTTTTAAGATTTTGCCAAAAATGAACAAAAATTTTTTAAAAATAATATATATATATATATATATATATATATATATATATATATGAGCATAACCATTTGAACAAAATGGGTAGAGACCAGCCCCAGGTAAAATCCCACCAAGTTTGAAGTGAATCTGGCCAGCGGTTTTGAAGAAGTCAAAAATGTGAATAGTGGATGGATGACAGATGACAGACCATAATATAAGTTCCACTGACTTCTAAGTCAGCTGAGCTTATAGATGAGCAACAAGGCGTAACCCTGGAGGGTGATTTCAAAATCTCCAGTAACAACCACAGGAAGAGATCAACAGGTTGGGAAATTCATGTTTCTGCCAGTCTAATCATGCTAATATAGACTTCACTTTTTTTCTCTTACAAATGTACAGTGCAGTGCAAACAGAAGTATTCATAATTGCAAATAGATCTTCATAATATATTTAAGGGCTGCAAATAGCCAACCAAGCTGTTAAAAGCAGTGCTCCATAACTTCATAATGACCTCTTACATTTCCTCACAAAACCAGCCAGGGCAGACCACCTGGTGCACAGGTCAGTGAGCCCACCTGTTTTGTGACACTTTAGAGTTTTGGCCCTTTTGAGTCCTTCTGATTTTACGTAAAAATACATTAATGAACACTAATTTGTTTTAATTCATTCGTCAGTCCCATAAATAAATCAATAATGATCATTCAGGTCACCAGAAGGCGAATATTACCGTTTATTATGCAAGTGGTACTCGATTCAACAGAATGTGTTGTCCTGTATTTGCAGGTAATCTGACAAGGTTACGACTTTTGAATTACAAGCAACCTATTATTAGATTACCAAGTACAGTAACTATTTCCAGTGCTGATTGCTGGATGGCCATCAGTGACAACTATTTGGCCATTTTTAGCATTTGAATTGCATGTTTTCAGAGTCAATTTTGTAAGCAAATGCAAGCATGATCTGATGTCAATTACATGGATAAATATACAGGGAAACATGAAACATTATCTTGTGGCCACCTCCCTAACTAATGAAATCTCAATGTAGAACCTGTTTATAAATGACATGGGCCTTACAAGGTCACATTAAAGTGATATATGTATGCATGTACATATATGGTATATATGTGTGTGTGAAATGGATCTTCTAAATTGGTTTTAATCTCAATTTAGAACCTGTTTATAAATGACATGGGCCTTACAAGGTCACATTTAAGCAATATGTGTGTGTGTGTGTGTGTATGCGTGCATGTGCGTGTGAAATGGAAATATTCTACATTGGTTTTAACGCCTTCACCACAGATCTTCATAAAATTTAGTGGGATTGTGAAGGGGGTAAAAATTTCATTTTTATATGTATGATACCAGCAAATTTGCACTCTGATGGAAATTGAGTTAAATTATCTGGAAAGATACAAAAATTCCATCTGTTGAAAAATAATGGAATTACACATGCCAAATTTATAGAAAATATAGATCATGTCCAATTATAATATGTAATGTTATGATCTAGGCACATTTTTGTAAAGTCACCAGAAAATATATAATGCATCATGTGTTGAGTTCAGAATTTCGATGCAGTCAGTTTCAAGTTCTGTGGTGAAGGCGTTAAAACCAATGTAGAATATATCCATTTCACACACACACACTTCATTTTATGAAGATCTGTAAAGAAATTAAGGATACTAAACTGTCCAGAAGATTTTTATATTTTGACCCACATATTCCATAATATTATAGGGGGCACTGCCAAACTCCATTATCGACAAAAATACATCACCTGATCATGGCCACTGATATTATAGAACATATATATATATATATATATATATATATATATATATATATATATATATATATATATATATATAATAGCATTGCACATGATTTATTTTTGGTATGTATTTAGTTCTTTAAAAATAGTGGTCAAAAGATTTTTACATTTTGACCCATATATTGCATGTACTGTATGTAGCACCACCAATGTAGAATTTGACTTAGATTTTCATACCCTTTTTAAATCCTAAAAGTTATATGAGTCTACATGGAACTCAAAAGTTGTGGTCTGTATCACATAATTTGAAAGCAAGGAGTTTATGGTCAGATGGATGAACAGACTGACACATGGACATACACCAGTGACTGCACGAGCTATGTGACCCTTGATCAGCAGAGCTTAAAATGACTCCCATAAATCCGCAATAGTGCTGTCATGTCAACGTCTTGTACAGGTTGACAACTTCACTGCCTCAGTGCCTGGCATGGGACTTTTTCCAGATGCAAACATGGGGCACTAGAGGTACTTGAACATTGCTTTGGTGCTTAATAATTTCAAGGAGCAGTGTGGCATGGTTTCTCAGCACAATTGACGCAAGTCAATGGGAAGCCAGGAGGACCGTGTGATTCATCTGCACAACAGCTTACAAGCTTCGTGGCCATTGTACACCAATTGTCAATCACCGTGTAAACTACAATAACATCCTCTGGAAGCTCAGCTGTCATTTTACTGCAATTCTTCCTCTGTTTCAAAATGAAAAAAAAAAGTGCTCACTTTGCCTTGCGAAAAGGCCATAAAAGGAAGCCAGGTTATGGAAAAGGAGACATCAATGTACAGCCTGGGGCTATACCACAGTGATGAAGCTAGAAGTTGCTGAATGTCAGCCCATTTTGATCCAGCTGTACCACCGTCACTGACCTAAAATCCCCCCCCCCAAAAAAAAAAACCATTCCATAGCAAAACTGCCTCATGAAGAAAACGTTTCTTACACAGAAGCAGTGGGAGAAGCACTGCAGAAGCAAGGGACCATAGTGTTATACAGTAAAAACTCTTTATAATAACACCATCTGTTCCTTGGGATTGTGTCAGATAAATGAATCTGATAACAGAAAAGGCACTTTTTGTTAACTGAAAGATGTGTCGTTAAGTAAAATATATGTCAGATCTGAGTATCATTATGATGACGTTTTGTCCAAATAATTCCAATAACACAGTAATGCACTTTTTGTTCCTTGACAGGTGTGTCGTTTTAAAAGTGAATATGTCGGATATCTCAGTGTCTTTATAAGGAGATTTAATTGTACCAGCATCTGCCTTAAAATGAGAGGTGTTTTAAAAAGGGAGCACTGTTTCAAGTTAGATTTTGAAAATCTTCAATAAATCACACCCTGTTTTTTCCCAAGTGAATTTGAGTACATATTGGCCCGTCATCTGCAGCACCACTTTCTGTGTTCCTAAAGCCCCTTATTTACTTCCATATTTCATGATATTCAGGTGACCCATGTGATGTCTGCAGGGCCCTGAACACCATAAGCGTCTCAGGGGTCAGATTACCTTCACATGGCATGCATACAGGTAATCAGATACCCTACTCCACAGCCACACCAGGATCTCCACATGAGGCAAGTTCACAGTGGCCTTTGTGACACAAGACCACTCAATCAAGAGATTACCAGCCTTGAAAGATCTCTTTCTGGACATTCTGCTAATTAAATGCTAAGGTTACAGCCTACAGCTACTGTAATTATAATTATGTCTGCTATGTCCGCATACTCTCTCTCTCTCTCTCTCTCTCTCTCTCTCTCTCTCTCTCTCTCTCTCTCTCTCTCTCTCTCTCTCTCTCTCTCTCTCTCTCTCTCTCTCTCTCTCTCTCTCTCTCTCTCTCTCTCTCTCTCTCTCTCTCTCTCTCTCTCTCTCTCTCTCTCTCTCTCTCTCTCTCTCTCTCTCTCTCACATTGCAGCACGTAACTGAAGCAATTTTTTTATTTTGTACTTGGTTCCTACTGATCCAATGTTAAAATATTATATTTTACTGTCTTAATTTTCAAGGTTTTGTGCTGATGGTAAAATAAGTGAAAATATAATGACAGGGAAACTTTAAAAACCAATTCACAGTACCTGATAATTAAGTAGGCAGTTAATAATACCAGTGGCTGGCTTTGGAGCAAAGGATCACATCAAGGTCTGTCTGGGCACACACCCTATAAAACTACACAAGAGGCCCATAGGCCTAATGCTCTGCTGGCACCATGGCTATACCGCACCTCTTCATTTCAAAGTTGCGAGTACTCCAGTGGCTTCTGAACATAAAAAGCTTATGTACATTTAGTGTATAAAATGTCCACCATATGGCACTTCACTACACATGTAATCATAGCTTATTTGTGCAATTCCTGTGATGGATATTGTTGCATGTACCATGACAACAATCAGCGAATCCTTAACTTTATGTCCTCAGTGACCTTGGAACAGAAGATCAAGGTCACCCAGATTATGTAATACTAGTACAAGAAGCTCAGTAGCCTGGTGCTGTCCTGACATTGCCACTGATGTCCAAGCTACACCCTGCCATTACAAAATCACCTCCTTCAACTTTACAGGCATGGTGACCTCACAAAAATAGGTCAAGGTAACCGATACACCAAATTCTAGCTTTGAACATTGTCTGTATATCATATAAATCTGGCAAGTCTAATCCAATTACTTTTCAAAATATGGAATTTTATATCTTTAAACACATTTTGGCTCATAATTTCCATTGAATTATAGGTGGTGACACTTGTATCATTGGCAACTTAGACTTTGACCTCCTCCACAATCCACCGAATTTGGTGAAGATCTACTAAAAATCAACTAGAACATGATGATTTTCCAACAGAAAATCAAATGTCTCCTCGTGCGCCCTTACTATTGTCATCCTTATTTTTATAAATAGGCATACCGATTCCAATGATCCACAGATATGGTGAAGGTACACTCTTTATTGACATTTGAAAATCTAAGCAAAGATTACCCATGTAGAAGCACAAGCACACTCTTATTGAGGCTCATTGTCCCAGCAAATTTTCACTTTAATATATTTCTACCCAGTATTATTGGCAGGGCTATATCAGGGACTGAAGATTCTGCTTGGTTTACATGTCTGACAAGGAGGAGGAGGACAAATATTTTAGTGTTATTTAGCATAAATTTCAACTTCCCAAGTCAAATCTTTCTTGAGTTATTGATTTTACATGACATGCTCATGTGACCTTGCAAAATGTGTCAAGGTCACCCATCTGCAATCCCAAGCAAGATCATATATAGGGACATCTTCACAAAAAAATTCAACTTCCATAGTCGAATCTTTCTTGAGTTATCACATCCGCAACGCACGCAACAATGTGTTGAAGAAGAAGAAGAAGAAGAAGAAGAAGAAGAAGAAGAAGAAGAAGAAAAGGAGGCAAAAACAATATCTCCCCCCCCCTTGCACGGGGAGACATAAATATGCTAGAGTGTTCAAAAGATTTTCATATTTTGACCCCAATATTGCATAATATTGTAGGTGGTGCCACCATTGTCGAAAGGAACTTAGATTTTCATACACCCTATAAGTCCTCAAAGTTATATTGAGGCTAACTTGGAAACTATGGATGGTATCATGCTCACAACTCGGAAGCTTACAGAGGGACATGAGCAATCCCATAAGCTCTGAAAGTTTAGGTCAGCAGAGCTAAAAAAGTAACGTAGCTAGAAAAGGATATGCATACATGTGTATTTCATGATTTATCATCCTACCCTTGTGTGTAAACACCACAATCAGGCAAATATCCTGCATGCATATTAATTTTGCGCCAAAAGCTCTGACCCTGTCACCAGGAAATGATGCCAATCAGCTGCCATGATATGCGTGCAGGCACTGATGGGAAAACAAGGATGGTACTTAACAGTTGTGAAAATAAAGACCAGTCATTCCAAACACCAATGACCCCTCTTTAGACCAAGTTTGCAGAGTTTGGAAAACAGGGATATGGCTTTTGAAACAGTTAATAGTATGTAAGTTGCTAGTTTGGCAACAGCAACATATTTTGCCTTGTTTGAAACCCTGAAACATGGATCTGCCTATTCATATGATTCCTGAAATCTTTTAGTGCCACATTTTTTAACATCAGCAGGTTTCCTATGGTGCACTTTGGGTGCATTGTGCCCAAAGTGTGCCAAGGAAAGATGTTGGCCTGGACTATTATATTGTATATAACTATAGGCATATTGCTACTTGAATGAAAGGTCTTTCTACAAGGAACGTGAATCTAGAATCCTTATTGTAAGTCAGAGCAGTTTGTTGTAAGTAGTGGGACTTTAACCGTTAAACGGTCAGACCGGTCGTTAACGACGGGTAATCACGTGATTTTATTTTGGGCTCACACTAGGTTAGCCTTACTTCTGTAAACAACTCAAAAATCATCACCAAACTGTACACAGACAGCTGTTGTGTTTCCACCAAGAAGCACATCGATCTATTTATGTATACCACTCCCTCTAGCGTCTCCTGCTTGTCATTCAGGGGATTCCCCGGTGATTCCCTTGAGGTGCGTGACGTCACGAAATGGGCAGCTTCCAGAACCAGTTCAGCTGCAGTGTCCGTCAATCATATAAAAGTGCCGAGGCTATTAACCTTAATCAGGAGTGGGAGGGGAAGGATTATGTACAGGAGGGGGACAGTGAAGTTGATGTTGGGTGTGAGGATGTAAGTACACGTATTTTGTTTATAATGAGGCTCGAGCCCACAGAATTCAAGCGTATCAACGGACCATGAGGTTCCGCGGTGGGTCCCATCGCCATTCATTCAGCTCGTTGCAGCCGATCACTCACTCAAAGTTTCAACCACTGAGTCATTCAATGCCTGCTCTTCCCAAGTATCCCTTAATATGTTTCCCTGTCAAACCTGTGTTTATCAATAAACTTTATGTGCAAGACCTTCTGCCTTGGCCCAGTTATGGAACCGTGCATTCAAACCTAAACTGTTTCTCTGCATGCAGTCAATTTAGACGGGGGGGGGGGGAGTAAGCATGGTTGCAGATACATGATGAATATTGGTGTCAGTCTCAAAGACCGTGATAGGCAGCCAATAGGGAAGGCCTACTTTGCCTTTTGCACTGGAATTGATGACTCGATAATTGCATGTACACTGTATACATGTATGGTGTCATCCACATTTGCAAATTACATATCAGTATAAGGCCTGGCACATATGATTGTGGATCCAATCATGCTTTGTTTCCATGGCAACATATTAAAATGGGGGAAAACCACAATTTTTCCATAAAAATACTGCAGTGTTGTTTTATTTCAGTCATTTTCTTACATAATATTTAACCTGGAACATAATCTATGAACAGTTATGGTGACTAATTTTGTTATGCAAAGTAACTCCCTGTTACCGATTCTGCAAACTTATGTAAAAATGCAGTTTTTCTGGTTTTTAGCCAAGTACAAGCGATATTTTAACAGTTATTATGGAAACAGGTCATGTGATCTATGCTTTTTTTTCAAAGTTTACTGAAAGTTTATTTCTATAGTTATCCAAATAGCATGCATATGTGGAGAAAAGGGTGCTTCACATAAAATGAGGAGATACTTTGTTCTCTTATTTAGCAGATTTTAAATGTTTTTTGCCATTTATTAGTGATTAAAGTGGTTGCCATGGCAACCAGTCACATGACTATTAGCAATTTATTGCACATAATGAAACTTGGCATTCCAGGTATCACAATGATATATACTTTTGGTATACTACAATGAAAATTGTTCTACTGCACTGTGTTCAATGAAAATTGTTACTTTTACTTTCACTGATACCAAAAATAGCCTGACCCTTTAAGGGTTAAAGGTCCGAAACGCCAAGAGATTAATTTTTTTGTTCAAAGTGAAGGAGTGTTATGGCACTGTTAAGAAGAAAATCTGCTACCTTTGCACTGGAAAATAACTTTATTTGCCAAAGAATTCGTTGTCCACGATGAGCCCGAAGTTGGCAATTTCGCCCCTTTATGGCCATCAAGCGGGCTCTGGGTCGCAACGTCATGGATGGGAGTCGATGAGATACATATGATGGTGATAGAGAAAGCTTCTAAAACATTCTTCAAGCAGGAAAAATTTTTTAATCATGCACGCAAGAAAGTGACCAGGAAAAGTCTCAATACTGCAACTTTGTAAGGATGGATGGAAGAAAGAAAGAAAGAAAGAAAGAAAGAAAGAAAGAAAGAAAGAAAGAAAGAAAGAAAGAAAGAAAGAAAGAAAGAAAGAAAGAAAGAAAGAAAGAAAAGCCAACCAAGACATAACAAGTAAAAGATTGGGGCATATTTGTCCTCATACAAGTACACCCATGAAGGAATTTTCTAGCCCTGAGCTGGGTCTAATGCTGTCACTGAGTTGATACAAGCCTCAAAAAAAGCACTCTTCATGGCTTAGAAAAAAAAAAAGAACCTATGTTCATGTAATTTATAGAAGGTACATACAGATTGATAGATGCCAGTCCCCTAAATAACCTAAAAACATGGCACATACATACATGTATAAGCATCTGACAACTCAGCTCTGACCTCCATTATCTCTTATGCATATCTGTGGATGTTTCTTCCCAGCACATGCAAGTTAGTCCTTTAAGACCTAGTCAACAGCTTTTCTTCATGTGGCTTGGGTGCTAAAGTGGTCAACCTATGTCAAGGAAAGCTGTTGACCTGAGACATATCATTCAAACTGTTACTTTATTTATTATTTTTTTTTCCATTTCTATTGAAGTTTGTCCAAAACACTGAAGCAGATGACATTTGATCACCTGTTGGTTTTGGCCAGTTTAGGGGGAAAGGGTTGAAGTGAAACAGAAAACATCTAAAAACCATAGATTGTCACCCCTGGCAATGTGCTCTTGGGTGTGTGGCAAACAACCACACCAAATCATTGATTTTCAAAGATCCTAGAACACATTCCAGCACTTGTGGGTTATACAACAGACTAATGAGCCCAGTTCTGCCCCTGTAAATATTCTCTGCGTATGCTGGTATTATGAACAGTCCATGTCACTTAACTCACCCATATTCTGAAGGCAAGGCCGTACAGCTTAAGTGGTTTTATTACCCCTGACAAGTCATGGTACAGCTGTTATTGTGGCAGCTGTACCATGACTTTCAAAACAATGTTAAAAACACTGACTTTTTTGCATGAGAAAGCACTTCTTGTGAATTTAGGTGAGCAATCCTTGCTAAATCTAGGTGAATTTACAGGAGAACCTGGGACTGGAGTGAGTTAGACAGCCATATGTTCCCCAACAGCTGCTTGCCTGTTGTCGTTTCATTAGGTCTACACTACACACACAGATGTGCAGTTTGCATGCTCAATATATAAGTATATGGACACACTATGGCTGACTGTCTTGTCTCTGGACCCAAGTCTACAACACTATATGGCCAGTGACAGTCCTCTGTGTTGGTTAAGCCTCAAGACCATGAGGCTCATTTTGCATGTGTCAAAAGAAAAAGCAAAAAAAAAAAAAAAAACAAACTTGTCTTTAACATGTGGGTCCGTTATTAATGTTTAACCCTTGCCTCCTTAAACCTGCCAAAACCGGATGGTGGTCAAATGTTGTCTACTTCAGTGTTTCCAATTAATTTCAACACAAATGAAAAACAATTTGGCTGGGAATTGTAGGGGAGACCTATCAAAATCACAAGCCCCAGGTCAACAACTTTCCTTTGCATGGGTTAGGCACTTAAGTGCTGAACCCATGCCATGGAAAGCTACTGACTTAGTCTAAATTGAAGGGTGAAAGGGTCAATAAACTGCTGCTTAGTGTGCAACTGTCATGAGTGAGCTTTTTTTTTTTTACAAGGTCTATACACTGCCAACTTTAATTCAAATACAATTCACTGTACCCCAAAAACCATCACAGAAGTAAGCTTGATATTATTCTTACTTCCAGATATAGATTTAAGGGGCTGGAACACTTTATACCTACAGCAATAAAATTACAAAATGCTAGTTTTTGTTGAATATTATACTGTGTATTTCTATATATTTTATGAAAAAAGACATCTTGATTTATGTAAAACCAGCAGCAGATCTTTTGTAACGGCTTAGTCATTAAATCTTAATTAGTTTTTAAATTGCAATTCAGTATTTCAAATTTTGAGTATAAAAAATAGCTCTCCAAAACACATTTCCAGATAAACATTTGGCTTTGATCAAAATAGACAGAGCATATTGTTGGCAACAAGATAGTATCTCAAATTTTTCATAAAGGATTTAGTTCAAATTTTAAACTTTTTTAAGATTTTATTGTTTTGTTTTTTTTTTAAATTTCAATGATCTATAAACATTACTACGCTCTTTAAAAAATCAGAGAAACCGTATTTTAGACACAGGTGCTAGCTTTAATTTGATATCACAAGCTGACATGTATGTTAATTTTTGAACCTGACATTTTTCATTTTATGTAAATTTTGCAAATTTTAATTAAAATTAAATTGAAATAATTGAAATTGCTAAATTTGAAGTTAGACAAATGTTTTCTTTCAGAAAATATATGCTTCTGATAGTCTTGCATGAAAAACAAATGAAATACAATGTAGTTACATGTTTCTACATGTATGAAAGTCACCAAGTATACTAACCCCTTAACCATTCAAATGCTCTAAGCCCTTACAGTGGCTCCCTTGTAGAATGCGTAGCATGCACTTTTACCCAATCCCAAGAGTGCCTCTTGCCACATATTTTACTGTGCCTGAGTTAGTCACCCTGTTGTTGCCTTGACAGCACAAAATAGAGGGCTCAGCAAGTTGTATCGTCTAGCCTTGGATATCTAAAATTCCAATCTGGCCAATTTGTCAAGGGCTTGCACAAGGACCAAAATTTTGCTTTCAAATTGGGGATATGGAGCTAATGAATGGCCTACTGTTCATAGCATATAGGCAACATGCATGTACAAAGGTACAATTAAAAACAAGACAATATATTAGCTCTCCAGAACATACCAAGCTTTCAACAGGCAGGATTTCAGACGCATGCGGATTTTTCAGGTCAGCTGACTACCCTTTTGTTTACACTTTGTCCCAAACAAAATTATGAACCTTTTATACTTAAACTGTGTCGATATATCCCGGATCAATTTGCCTCCAAGAGAAAATTGTTTAACCCTTTCCCCCTTGAATTAAGACTGAGTCAACAGCTTTCCTTGGCATGGGTTGGGCACTAGGTGTCCAACCCATGCCAAGGAAAGCTGTTGACCTGGAGCATGTGATCTTGATAGTCTCATGTACATTTCTCAGTCAAATTGTTTTTCATAACTGTTGAAATTAGTTGAAAACACTGAAGCAGACGACATTTGACCACCAGCCGGTTTTGGCCGGTTTAAGGGGGAAAGGGTTGACACTGTCCTGAAGTATATAGCATGCCCGGCAAAGCAGAACCCCTGAACATGTACACAAAGTGAACCAGACAACAGGACTGAATCAATCGCCTAAGCACCTGACTAGCAATTTATTCATGATCGTCACTATATATGCCGGAAACAAACTGCCATTCCCACTGATACAAGCCATCCCCAATCCATCGTATTCACATCACCATGCAACATGTATGTACACAACCCTGCTTCCATTCTGGACTTCTCCTGTAGCCTGGCAATGGACAGTGCAATTGAGCATCAATTTGAAATATCTATTTTCAATTCAATTGACCCAGCTACTTTAAAATATATTCCAGGAATCTAACCATATCCCCAGATCCTGTATTTAATAATCTAGTTCATGCATTTGATTAGCCCTTCCCCACTCAAATTGGCCTCCCAAAATGCCCAGATGTTATTTAGTCATCTGCTTAAGAATGTTTTTACCTTAATTTCAGGTTAATAGGTCTACAGCATTTTTACTGATAATAGGGTTGGGTATCGTGACTAATCTCTGTATCATACTACTTTTTGGTACAGAGACACATATGAAACTATTAGTTACTCCCTGAAGGAACCCAGGCTACAGAAATATCCACGTGTATATTCCTGTAAACTGGGCTCATTCACGAAGTTACAATTTTATCTCGTATAACACATTAAGGAACTGACAAAATTATTTCCCCCAATGATAATATGGGAAACCTGCGGCTTGCAGCCCCCATTGTCACTGTCATCTGCAAAGGGTAGAGAGGAGTGTCACAGTTCCACAATGATGTTATCCAAAGATACAGGATCAAGCCAGGGATACAGACAGGTACACACGGTGTGTGCAACATGTTTTAACCAATGACGTCGATCGTTAGTTACCAAAACGAGATAAATGTATATATACATATATCATGATATACTGTGAGAGTGTATAATGTGATGACACTAATCAAATTTACATGCAATATAGTAAGTGTCACAGACTCTCGACTGGTGTTTCACCCTCCACTTAACCATGTCTATACACATCAGTCATAAAATGACTATTGCAAGCTGGAAAAATAATTGTATTGTTGGCTTTATATATCTGGGCAGTGGGATGTTTTTCTCAAATTTGTTCAGACATATATACACTCAGGCCCAATATTTTGGCGATCATGGAAATTGGATGGAATTCACGGAAAATGAGTACCTTGTGCCTCAAACAGAAAAACTGATTTTAAACAGAATTAAAACAGAAACCAATCATTATATTGAAATTGTTGGTTAAAGATCCAGATATGTGATTGATAGTTTACTGTTACACAATTTATGTAATGTCCTAGTCCTTCATTTTCTGATTTTTCAAACCGACTCTTGTAGATCTGTACATTGTTGCACATCCTCATTCAAACTAAATGATAGTATGACATTTATTTTTATACATGAAGACACAGTTCCTCATGTGTAAATAAGTAAAACACCCATTTTGGCTCAAGTCCAGGATGTAACAAAGGCCCAAGTGGTTCTGCATTTACTGATTTTCATGCAAATTTATGCTCATTTCACAGTGTGTTTTTAGTTTTATCTAAAATGCAATCAGAGATTGCTGGATCCATGCCCCCCTTATCTCATTTATTACCTTGCTAATCACATGTCTCATTTTGGAATGACTGCAGTCAATAAAAATAAACTATCACCATGACCAAGATACATGATGTAGTGACCTACTTTTATGCATGACACACGCTTGTGTCCAGGTACACTGAACCTATGTGCATATTTCATGATTTAAAGGGAAAGGACAACAGAATTACAGCATGGACATGGAAGTATAATGTAGTTTTACATGATTGTATCACTGTGAACCAGATACTTGACCTAGTGACATAACTTTTGTTTCATGACATACCTTTAGGTCAAGATGTATGTGTGCATGAAGTTTCATGACACTACGTTCAACAGTAAAGGAAGTACAGCCCGGACATGATTATATATACGGATATATCACTGTGACCCAAATATCTGACCTGTTGACCTACTTTTGGTACATAACAAACCTTTATGTGCAGATGCATCTATGTGTTAAGTTTCATTAAACTAAGTTGAAGGACAACAGAATTACAGCCCGGACATGGAAGTAGAATGTAGTTTTACATGATTGCATCACCATAAACCAGATACTTGACCTAGTGACTTAGTTTTGTTTCATTGCACACATAAACCAGATACTTGACTTACTGACTTAGTTTTGTTTCATTGTATACATAAACCAGATACTTGACTTAGTGACTTAGTTTTGTTTCATTGCACACATAAACCAGATACTTGACTTACTGACTTAGTTTTGTTTCATTGTATACATAAACCAGATACTTGATTTACTGACTTAGTTTTGATTCATTGCACACCCTTAGGTCAACATATATGTTCGGTGTGAAGTTGCATGAAGCTATGTTACATAGCAAAGGAATAAGTCACTGTGACCCAGATACTTGACTTAGTGACCTAGTTTTGGTACAGTACTGTCAAGTTTTTGTATATGATAGCAACATTTTTTTTTCTGTCTTTGTGTGTCCTTGGCCCAAACAAAAATTAACAGCGTTAGGCCTACTAAACTATTACATGCACGAAAAAATCCCATTCAATTACATTGTATATAACCTGTTTAGCAATGACATATATATCCAGAATAGCAATTCCTAATGTCACAAACACAGAAGGTAAGAAACGTTTTTTTCTTGGTTTCAGGGAAGGACACACAAAGACTTGTTACATCTATGAATACACACAGAAATGCAGTTTGTTCAATTAGAAGGTCTGAGTTAATTCTATACCTTACATGAAACTGATATGTCAAAACATTCACATTTTTATACTTTTTTTTTGTCAAGACAGTCAATCATGTCAGCCTGGCATTTTTTTCAATCTCAAGATCATCTTCTTAACACAGAAGGTAATCCTGTCCAGAAATCTTGTCTCACTATTCTGCATCATGTGGTTTTTTACATTATGTCAAGTTTGTCAAAAAACGTTCAAAATTTAGTATGTACATAAATTCATAATTACCTACCCTGCTTCTGTCACACTTCTGAAATTCAAAACTTCATAACCTTTTTGACATACATGTATAGTACCAATAAATATATTTGGTTTCCTGTGTATTGAATTTTTTTCAGCTGAACATTTAACTTTGCGCAAAATAATTTAGGGAACAACACAACTGCAGTTTCATGCTCTAAACATTAACAGGTAATACAGAATAAAGCAACGATGGCCTTGTGATGGAGGCAATACGCATTTTATGCAGCCTTCAGCACTGATATTACCTTTGGCCTTACATCATCAGGCAATATTGGTACTTCAGCCTACATAATATCCATCTTGCCTCCATCACAAGGTCAATATGGTATTTATTTGGCTGTATTATCTGATGGTTAAAAACTCTGAAAGTAAAAACACAATGAAAAAGAATTTAAAAGCGGTTTACTAGGAACCAAGTTCAAAATATTGAATCTACATATAAAACTTCAGTTTTGAAAATGGCTCAAATGTGTGCATCATAAAAAGTAATACAAAAAAGCAGAAGACACCAGGCCAGGCCATGGAAATAAGTATATTTACAATCATGCAAGGTAACCATATATGTTGCTTAGCACAACTCGTCTGTAGCTATTGACAATATGGCAGCTTCCATTAAAAACTGTACTTGATTGATTTGGCCGGGTGTGGTGCTATGCAAAATCGGCATCTCCGCAGAGCATACCAACAAGTGAAGTCTGTGTTCTCTTAAGGTGATAGTGCACTGAAAATGCTGAGCACAACTTCCTCACATTTAACATAAAAAATGTACAGTGATCAAAATAAAAACAGATTTTTTTGTAATCAACTATAAATATAATACCATGTAAAGACAGTTAAACAGTGCTTATTCTTTCTTTTTTTTTTCAGATTCTTTTTGCTTATCCCAAGAGAGTGGAGTGTGTATCAGAGAGCACTTGCTCATTGGAAGGAATGCATTACATGTACTACATGTGTGTGGATGCATGTAGCAGTCATTCAATTCCCCTTGATGTTACAAAACAAAATCAAAATACCCTGTGCATGGTAACATAAATGTTATAAAATACTGCTGCTTTTTGCTTATGCTGTAATCAATCACATCCAAAATTATTTACAAAAGATATGTCATGCTACTGGATCTGTATGTTCAACTGTATTGAGTATTCTTATACTGCGCCACACATGGTCAGATCCAAACTTTGACAATCTTTAGTCACAACTGGAAATAAAAGCAAAATTCATGAAATGTTCTACCCTGATCCTTTAAATTCATTATAAAACATTTTAGCCGTTTGCAAAATTCTTTAGCCAAACTGGCAACACTTTAGCATTTGACTAATGGTACATGTACCAGCTGTTCCTCAGGATGCAGTGCACGCAACATGTTAACTGCAAATATCCTGTCATTCTCCATGCAATCAAATACTGCAGTGTGACAACAGAAAGCTGATGAAACAAATTTCCAAGCCCCCCCCCCCCCCCCAAGTTAGCATGATGTGAGGAACATGTGCATGAAGTCCTGATCATGTTACCCCACTACACCTGTTGCTTGGCAGGTCACAGTTGTGTAGGGCCTGTATCTTTCCGTTTTTAACGGAAACGGAACAGAACAATGAATTTTTGTCCCCTCTGAAACAGAATTTGCTGTTTTGCCTTAATGTGTTTTACATACAAAGAGAACTACCGAAACGGAATTTGGAAATTTTTGGCTGGTGAAACAGAATTTCTAGTTTTTGGAAACAGAAAAATACAGGCCCTACAAGTTGTGTTCTTGGGGGACCTAGGAAAACTAACCTTTTGCATCCATGGGTATTTTGTTGCTAGTTTTCCTGGTGTCTATTTAGTAACCTAGAATCCTGCTTTTTCAAGCATGCTTTTTGATAGCATGGAACTTCAAACAATTAATAAATATCAAATCCTTTTTGTCTGCTGGTATTCTTGCATTCTTTTCATATACTACAAGAATGGTCTGTCCGAAATGTGCCCTTCTTTCAAAGTATTGAAAAATCACACTGAGCAATCCTATTGATAGATTTATAGGTATAATATTAGACATTTTGTTATCTACAAGATTATGCTTTTCAGCTCCAGAAATTAATACAATAGCATACAGGTGCCATCACAAAGAGAAAACAGTGACATGACATGGGCAGGAATTTCAACAAAAATATTAAATTTAAACTTTTGAACAGTGAAAGGTCCAAAGTGCAACAACCACCAACATTAGAACCTGTGAAAAAATGTATTTACAGGATATGATAGAGTATCTCCCCCTAAAAAATATACAACTTGGTCCCTGCTGTATGTGATCACCTGCTGTTTGTGGCCACATTTCCAGGGCTGCAGGAGTCAAATTTTCAACAGAAGTCACTTTTTCTTGGCAGAAAGGGTGGTCATATATAGCAGGTACTACTATCTATCTTTATACATTAGTACCTGCTGTACATGACCATCCTTTCTGCCAAGAAAAACCTACATACAACAGGTGGTCTTTCATCACAGGTATCACAATAGTAAAAAAAAAAAAAAGAAATATATATATATATATATATATATATATATATTTGATATATGTGTGTGTGTGTGTTATTCAACAAGCTTTGCATATTATTGTAGCTAATCAATATTACACATGGAGTACATAATGTACATGGCATATGTAGGTCTACAGGGTCGTTTCCTCTTTACAGATGATTCTGCCACAAACGAACATAATTAAATGCAGTATTTACCATGGCAAAGTGCTTAAACAACTAAGTATGCTTAGTGCCAATGTTTAATGTGCTCTGAAGTTGTCAAATACACATACATGTAAGCGAATGGATACAAAGGAGACAAGAAATAAAAATCCTTTGAAAATGCATGACTGTAAAATGTATATGCATCCAGCATGTTATGAGTTGTTACTGATTATAATATAGTAGACGGTGTGAAAATGAGGCTGCCATGATGTAATATATAATAAAACTAACCCAATGTACAGTACTGCAAGCCAGGACAGTCGAGCTCATGGCAGGCAGATCATTCCAATTGCACAAAGCCCATGAGGAGTGATCAGGCAACCAGGCTGTCCTGGCGCACAGTGTTCTTCCCACAGTTAGTTTTATTTTTATCCAGTAATTACAGCTGTATTGTAAAATTGATTAAAACTGAAAATGTTTAAATACAACAGCTTTTTATTTCCGAAAACAATTGCAATTCAAAAGGATACTACTTAAAAGTACTTCCAAGCTCTACTAGGATGATGGATTTCCAGTTAGTTAGGGTGATATGGATCAGGTTATCATCCAGTCCAATTTTCCTGTTTTATGACTAGACAGCTATAACTAGAACATGCTGATTTTCTGACAGAAAATCAAATGTCTCCCCGTGAACCCTTATTTTTATAAATAGGCATACTTTGAAAAAGGTCAAGGTCACCCATCTACAATCCCAAGCAAGGTCTTATATAGGAACATCTTCACATAAACTTTCAACTTCCCAAGTTAAATCTTTCTTGAGTTATCACATCCACGTTGATTTTTGACAAAATGCCCATGTGACCTTGAAAATAGATCAAGGTCATACATCTGCAGTTATAAGCAAGGTCTTACAGAAGTCTTACACAGAAACAATCACACAAAGTGTCAACCACTTTAAAACAAATCTTTCTCGAGTGCATCTGCAAAGACTTCTAAAAAGTGGCCATGTGACCTTGAAAATAGGTCATGCTCACCCATCTACAATCCCAACCTAGTTGGTATTATGGTACATTATCATGCAAAATTTCAACCTGCTAAGTCAAATCCTTGCAAAGTTGTTGCGTCTGCTTCAATTTTAGATGACATGCCCATGTGACCTTGAAAAATATGTCAAGGTCATCCATCTGTAATCCCAAGCAAGGCTTTTTTTTATATAGGAACATCTTCACAAAAAAATTCAACTTCCCAAGTCAAATCTTTCTTGAGTTATCGCGTCCGCAAACATGCAACAATGTGTTGAAGAAGAAGAAGCGGAAGAAACGGACGCAAAAACGTCCCCCCCCTTGCATGGGAGTCATAATAATAAAACTAACCAAGTGTACAATACTGCAAGCCATAAACAAGACTGTCCTGGCCTGCAGTATTCTGTGCACGTTTGGTTTTATTTTTATCGAGTAATAAAAGCTATATTGTCAAAGTGATTAAAATAGATAATGTGTAAATATAACAGTTTTTATTTCTGAAAACAACTGATATTCCCAAGCACACTTCTTAAAAGTAGTACCCATACTCTACTAGGATGATATGGATCAAGTTATCATCCTGTCCATATTTTCCTGTTTTTATGACTGATACAGCTATAACTACTTGATAAAACATCTGTATATCACAGTTACTTTTCTTTTTGTTTTTCTTTTCCAATTACCACCACACATGAGCTCTGCATTCCTATTTCACCATCATTATTTTTCTGTAATAATGCCTTTTAAACAAATCTAAATTAAAACTGTATCCGGGATGTGATTTATCTTGGCCTGGGCCTACTGTTCAGTTAGGTATACTCAAGAGGTGGTTAGACTCCATCAGATCACTTGCCTATCAGCTTGCGATATGACTTTGATCTCGCCGCCTCTTCGTGATATTGGCAACAATCAGTGCCACGTCATACATAATTCCTTAATTTCATGATTTTCAGAAACAGGAAACAAATCCAACAACAAAATTGGACAAAATATTGCAAGACATGTAAGACACAAAAGACCACCTCCAAATACTCTAATTACTTGCCTGTGATACTTAAGGAATTAAGTATGATATGGCATTGATTGTTGCCAATATATAACAAAGTAAGCAGTGAGATCGAAGTCAGATCGCAATCGGATAGGTGAACAATCAGAAGGGGTCTCATTGCCTCCTTTTGGAGATATGTTTGCAAGAATCGATACCACGCCACACTTCAACCCTATCATAATATGGTTTCAAGCTGAAAATCTCCAATTTTGATGACAAAAAAGGGCTTAACTGGCCTATTTTCACCCGCTATCATCGTTTTTTGTTCTTCCTGTTTGCTTGTGTATTGCAGAGAATTTACCACTTTGAAGATGTCGAGCAGGGCCCTATTTGGGGGCCTGTAGGTGTGAAGATTTTGTACTGCTCTGAGTTAAGCCTACCAAATAGGCCCAGACTTTTGAAAATATTGATCATGAAGAAAAACGAAAAAACAAACCGCGAAGGACATGTATATCATAATTTATGTCTCACATGGGTTGATAATTCAGTGGGGGGCAAGTAAACAAGAAGAAGACTCATTGTCATATATCCGATGTTATATCCAGGCAGCCTTGTTTACACACTGTCTACTATACTATAATTTTCAATACATCACAACAAAAATGGGAATAATAAATCAGGGCTCTACAATTTGTATGCCGTCTAGCCTGGGACCAGTAAAATTTGAATCAGGGCAAGTTGAAATCTCAAAGTGCTAGCCCTGGAGACAACCAGAAATTTGGATTTTCTAAATAGGATTTGTTTAGATGGCCCAGCAGGTTGGAACAAGGAGCTACTAAAATCCCAGCAGTACTAGCCCTGACATAGATATCTCAAATGAATGACATGGACCATCGCAGTTACACTAACAAGTACTATGGAGTTCAATACTTTTGACATAGGTGTTGTTTCCTTGGTAATGGGGTATGTACACTTCAAATTAAAAAACTGATTGACAAGACAGAGGGTCTAGCATATGTATCGCAAGGAGGTGGATTTTTCTGAGGAAAAAAATATTTTGGCCCTTGTCTTGAGTCTTGAATGGTTGGCCCTTAACTAGTCCAGTACATCTCAAATGGCAAAATATGCAGGTACACATTGGCCTGCTCATACTATGTAGAACAGAGTGATTGCAATTCGCCCCAACAACAATGACCACATAGTAGTAGAGTATTTGTATGCCTTCAAGTTCAAAGTGTTGTCCGCCGATGTGCTTATTGAAACTATCCATGACATCTTTCTCCATTTTGCTTCGCACGTTTAATCACAACCACAACTATGTCTACATGTATTCGCTGAACTTGTCCAGTGGAATGAGGTCGTTGAAAGTGGACCCGAAATATGTCACAGCGACCCATTTACATCTGATTGGCTGAAACCCACCGTGAAAACAGAATTATCGCTAAAATCACGTACCGTGAAAATAGCCAGCTGGTCTGAGTTAACAGTACCATGAAAATAGTCAGTCTGATTCAATAAATATCCTATTTTGTAAACAAATCTACATATGCTGTTAGTAACACAGGGACATGACACTTAATGAAATTCCAACAAGGCAACAAAAAGACAAAACTCATTTGGAAAGTGTATCTGCTCAATGCTAACATTAACAATAATGAAGCTATCTTCAAATATTGTGAAAGCAAACTGTAGAAAATACGACCTGAGTTTCGACTTTTTAGGCATTTGTAAAAAGTGCTGTTATGTCCTATATTGCTTTTATACTCTTAGTGATGGTTCAACATTTTCATCATTTTATAATAATATTAGGACTTACAGGACGCATGGGGGGGGGGGAGGGGGGTAAATGAGTCTGTACACTTTCACGGAATATGCAAAATGATGGTCAATTTTTGGCCAGTTTTGCTTTGATTTTGTGGGAAAATCATCATTTTTAAGTACAAATTTTGGGGGGAGGGAGGGGGGTTATGAAATTTAGTACCCTAAGTACTAATTCAAAAATGATAATGTTGAACCATCCCTTATGCAGTACTGCAACATAATTGTTGACCACATGCGTCCTGGGCACTGGGAATGCAGCGAGGTTGACAGCTGACAAAAGCAACCGTCCATATGATAGAGTGCTAGCCTAATTCTGACTTCCTGCACTTTCGCTAAGCCCTGTGACAGTACGCTAGTCGCTAATGGTCGCAGCCGCTGCATTAACATTTCGACTGGAAATCATAACTGTTTCATACAGTCTAATATTGTGAATTATTTCTGCATATATTGCAGTAAAATGCTTGCTTTCACGGACTGAATTCAGCATAGACAGCTAGGATCAGCAGTGCGATGAACATGCCATGTCCATCATGTCGTGTTCAGGTTTTCCAAACCGTAGCCAGGTCGGTGCCCGGTTATGATAATAATGTGGGGTATCATGAAATTAATCCAAAATAGAGTGAATTGTGCATGACTACTGATGTACCACACCTACCTTGTGCCTTGCTTTTTCTGTGAATCTTCTGCAGCCTCCATCGGCCCATTTTCCCCTTGTTTTCCGCTCGCCATGAATGAAGAATAGCTGTAGATCTGGGGTGATACTGCTTCTGTGGGGTAAGGCCACTGGGCTGCGGCCGACACCTTCGGATCTCCGACCCGAACACTGCCGCTCCCGGCTGAATACGAACTCGATTCTGCGATACTAACAATCCTTCCAACAGCACAGAAACCTTCTTGTCAAACAGAGAAGGTAATTATGAATGAAGCCCAGCTGAATGTGGCAAAAAATCGACCAAGAAAAAGGCGCTGTCTGTCAGAGAACGGAGCTGTAGGTATCTGGGATTTGACCAACAACCATGGCGCCCACTCACACAAATCTGCCTGGGAAATTCAACCAGTTTCAGTGTCTTCCACCTCAGAGTGAGTCTCAACTCGAGACAGCTATCCTCGCTGTAGGCCCTGTTTGTTTGGGGGTGAAAACATCAAGGTCCAGAGTAATCTGAATGTAAAACGTACAAATTTTTTGGCAACCGATTTCAGCACCAGATGCACCGAAACGCGGATTGTTGATACCTGCCTTTGTATCACGTGACTCCTATTTTAGTTAATAAATGCATGACGTCAGGGAATCACCCCGATAGGGGTATTCCCGTTTTGTCTGGCAACAGCAGGTGCCCGTTCAGATTGACAATAGGTCAGATATGTGCTCAGGTCATGGTGTACTGCATTCTATAAACCATATAAGGACAATAAATATTACGTGCTGTAGTGACACTTGACCTTAACATCACTGGCCATAAGGTGTCCTCCCGCAAGGAAAAAATCGTGTCCATTTTAAAGTGACATGTCACTCAGGGAGTCAGGAACGACATACAGTTCATTCTCTCAAGCTCAGTGAATGATTTCTTTATTCAATGTTATGATTATTTAAAAGAAACATTTTCTTGCCTATCGAAACGTAAAACTAAAAGTAAGCAAACCTCGTGAGTTCTTAAATGACCTTGGTTCTTTTCTTATGATGATGATGATGATGATGATGATGATGATGATGATGATGATGATGATCAACAACAGGTAACTGGATCGCAATCATTTCCTCCTGCATAGTCCTTGAGCCTTGAGGGGTTCACTTAATTGTTCAACACCTGCCGAATTTGCCTGCGCAACAGCACTTCCCTGCATAAGCTCCACCTGGACCCATGACACCTGTGCGCAACAATGTTAGACAAACACCAGTAACAGTGGTTACTTTTCTAGCATAACCAACGACAAATAAACCACCACCAGGGTTTTCTGTGGCACAACCTGCACAAATTACAGACCAATGGGGGGGGGGGGGGGGGACACCTAATGTTAGGGAGCTTTCAATATCCAAGTTCGTAGCAGCCACATATCTTTACATTTGAAAGGCAAGTAAATTGCAAAAAAATGGGTCTGGAGGAGAAGCAGGACAGACTGAATGCTAGATTGTGTTATAGATAGCACATTGGCTTTGTATAGATTCTTATCATGGCTATGCCAAGTTAGCAGACTTTTCAACCTGACCAAAAAAAAAAAAAAAGTGTCAAATTCTGTAAATTCAGGGAAGGTATAATACAACTGTATTGTGAAGCAGACTGCTTAATGTGTGTGACACATGAAAAGTACATCTGAGTTGGCAGGTCTGGGTAAGAGAAGACTATGAGAAACTGGTGAATAGAATGAACCATATTCCCTGGTGAAAAAAAGCAGGATTCGATTTGGATTCCTTACGGATTCCTATAAAAGGATTCCTTTTAGATTCCATGGCCCTGTGTTATCTCCATGACCAATTATGATTTCTTTTGGCTGCAAAATGCATTGAATACAGTGAAATATTTGTGAGTATGGAATCCTTTGAAAAGGATCTCCATAACATTTTTGAAAACCCTCAAAAAGTAATGTTTCGGAATGCCAGTGCATTCATAGGATTTCTATATCATTGTCAATAATCCAGAAGTAGTGTTAAGGAATCCTAGTGACTAGGTGAAAGGATTCCCATATCATTAAAAGGAATCCAAAAGTACCTTAATGTTAAGGAAGCTAGTAGGTTCCCTTGAAAGGATTCCCATATCATTAAAAGGAACCCAAAAGTAATGTTAATGAATCCTAGGTTCCCTTGAGAGGATTCCCATATCATCAAAAAGAATCCAAAATTAATGTAAGCTCACACTGGTGAACAAGATGGCCACACCAAGACGATGCACATGATTATGTGCATGTGTGTAAAAATATAATATACATGCAATATCAAGATCTTGTCTTCTTAAAACCAAGCAGTGTAGCCTCCTTGTTCAAAACCAAATCTTGTATCTGCAATATCAAATATACACCTATGGAGACCTATTCTACATTTATATTCTCACCATATGCATACATGTAGATGCATAATACAATGTAGCGTGAATAGGTTGAATAGGATATATTCATATCTAAATGCGGTCCTACTCTAACACCTATTGAGTAAAAGAGGGAGCCACCTGCATCAGGGCAGATCCATGTATTTAGCATGGTCAAAAGTACTTTGTCAACAAAATGAACAACACAAACACACAATAATCTTTATAAAATGTATTAACATATATTTAAAACATAAAGGATGCCTAAAGTAATTAGAAATGGGCTCTCTTTTGGTTGAAAAGGTGTTATTTCTGGATGCTTATGTAGTATATAATACAAATCTGCCCTGATCATGGAGGGGGGCATCAGTCTGTTGCCCCGGCAACACAGGAAGTGAGCAGGATCGCAGTTAAATATGAATGTCTCCTATTGAAGTAGCAAGAACATTGCACGAGTCCAAGTCTTTTAGACATATAAAATGTATGCATTGTGCATTCAGCCTTCCAATCACAAGTTCCCACATATGTTTTATCTCTGAATGTTTTTTTGCAGAGTCCTTTTTGTTCACATATAAGTTCAACTGATATAATTTACCTTAAGACCTCACATCTGGGCAAACTCGAAGCGCCAGATCAGCAGGCATGTGTCTCCAAAATTCAGCATCGCAGTTATAGCCATGCAAATGCCAAAATTCAAACAATCACACATCATGTGACAGCTATATATAACAGGAATCCAAAAGGAATCCAAATAATAATATAAAAGAATCCAAGTTTGCCTTACAACTGCAGAAGGAATCCAAATGTAATCCAAAATGAATCTAGAAAGTTTCTTGAGTCCTTGAATGTTCCATGTAATAAATCCAGTGTTTTCGGGTTTGGGATCAGTACTACATGTACTTCCCCTGAAACTATTGACATTGTTATTGTTGTTATTACAGTTCCTTTCATGAGGCTGGCCCTGGCCGCACCTCTATGCTGACTGACCAAGTGCAACACTTGCCCAGTCTCTTTGCTCATAAAGTGCAACAAGTTCATTTTAGTCATTGACTGTATATTCCTTTCCCTCACAAACCAGCTTGTTGTATCTCAAATGAACTTTTTTGGTTGGGTTAGCATTTCTCATTTCATTTCTGTGTGGAATTAGTCTCCTTCTGATGTCCCTCACTTCTGCACTGAAGTCCTCATATATTGAAACATTTGAGTTTCGAAGTTTCTTTGGTGCATCTGCAATAATTGCAATTTTCTGTTTCCAGTTATTCAGTTTTGCAATGATAGGTCTTGGTTTTACTGGCTCTGTTTCTGCACCCTGCCTTCTAACTTTATGGCGACCAAGTCTGTGCGCTCTCTCTATTTCCACAACATCCGAATCAATGTTAAATTTTTCACTTATCACATTTTTCCCTTTTTCTTCACATTCGTCCCAGCTTTCCTGACCATCATCATTTTCTTCTATCCCGTGTATTATGATGTTTTTTCTTCTTGATTGGTCTTCAGCTTTGCTTACTCTCTGTTTCAGGGCTCGGTTTTCCTTTTTCAGTTCGTTAATTTCACCCTTCATGTGACTAATATCATCCTGGATACTGGCATTTTCCTTCATGGCGTTTTTAACTTCTTCTCTTAGTTCTTTCATGTCTTCTTTCAGTTGTTTGATTAATGCATCAGGCTTCTCCAGTTCACCTGTTGAAGACAGCCTTGTTTGTCTTTCTTTTGGAGGTCCAGGGTTCTGTTCCACATCACCAGCTACTATCAATAGGACTGCCAGGAATAATACTGTGCTCATTGACCTGCTCATTCTCTGCCTGGTTATTCTGATGACTTGTGGGCTGAACCTGTCCTTTGGGCCATGGCAGATGAAGGAGCCAACTTTAGCCCTCCAAGTTTCCAGGCTTACACCCATTGTTGGACTTTTCCTCCTGTTTTCTGTTCCTTCAAACACCACTCCACCAAAATTCAAACTTTACCCAGCCTTACTTCATAGAGAAAAGGCCTTACAAAGTCAGAGGCCACACATCCACTACTGCTGCTTTCCACCACCAGGTGTCACCGTTTGTTTGTGTTGTTTTGTTTGTTTGTTTGTTTGTTTGTTTGCTTTTTTTTTTGTTTTTTTTTTTGTTTTTTTGTTTTTGTTTTTTTTTTTTGCTTTGTTTTTTTGTTTTTTGTTTTTTTTGTTTTTTTTCTTTTTTTTTTGTTTGGTTTGTGTGTGTGTGGTTCGTCTTACCAGAAAGAAGCAGTGCAAGTTCTCAGCAAAGAGGCAATAGATCTGCCTGATGCTATACACCAGACAAAAACTCGCTTGAAAAATGATGATACTGTTCTTGGAACATCAAATAGTACAGAAAAACATGATCCATATTCATTAATTCCAAACCCAACAATGACAGCAAAGAGATTTCAGACTTGCCAAAGCATCAACATTTCTCTTCCAATACCAATGTGAAGAAACAAATTTCACTCCTGACTTGAGACAGGCAGTCACCCAGAAAAAGCAACTGTTGGTTTTAAACCGGTCCTCTCAACCTTAGAAATATTCATCATTAACTGCAGACACTAGTTCTTTTCCAAAATGTATAGGCCTAACCACCCAAAACACAAATTTCATTACTTCTGCCAAAAATAAAAAGAGACCTGTTAGGCCTATCAACTTTCAGTTCTCCCGACTTGCCAGTCAGCTAAGTTTACAGCAAAAGAGTAAAGTAGGCCTTCATGGAAAGTGACTTTTGATTATTCTTCGGATGATGAATACAGCATTAGAGCCACAGAGTACAAAGGGAAAAAGAACAGAAGTCACTGGAAGAACGTTTCACCAAAATGATAAACCTTTATAAACAGTATGTAAGACTGGTCTGGAGGAGGGAATGAAGAGCTTAGCAGCTGTTTTGAAGGGTATTTTTGACAATGTAAAGTTGGATACAGCTTCGAGCAAGGAACCATCCCAGTCCCTCATGGTCAACGCCACTTAGGAGTGAAAGGCTAGTGTGTTTCAAATGTAGAAACTAGTGCTGAGACAATAATACAAATAATCGATTAGACAATTGATCAGGAGCTCAAACTCGATAATCTATTGCCTAATTCTGGTATCGATTTTATCATGTCACTGTTTCACTGAATGGTTTGCATTATAAAACATGGAATAAAGGCTAACATGCCCCAATTCTGTGTGTTTGAAGGTCTTAACACTTCCATCCAATGCTATCCATCAATGCTGATCTTAAGTGCTGTCTCCTTTTTTTTTTTACAAAGCATCATGGCATTGCAAGCCAACCTTCCATCAGTTTTCCGCTGGCTGACAATGTTTATTTACCTGCAAGCGTGTGCATTTTGTTGTAGACAAACTTCAATACTTACAGATGACTATTTCAATTTTGTGGCAAAAACGTATATTCTTATCAAATGGATAAAAATCAAATGACTGCCCATTTTTCGTGATATTTTGAATGATTAAGCTGCAAAATTTACCCCCAAAACAGCGCATCGAAGACAACATTCAACAACACTTCATGTGTACCGTACGCAAATCTTCTGTAGCTCATGATTTATCTGCCGTGGACACCATGACTAATCTGCATATTTTCCTTGCCTTCCTTGAGGAATTTTTACTCCTGCCTTTGTCTGTGTCTATATTTGTGCAACCGAAGTCCTTTTGTGAAAACATGATGTGACAATGTAGCAGCTTGGTCCAATAATTTTTGCAAGAATACAACTTGTTTTCCAACATTGCGGACATGAGACCAGTAGGTAACATCGGAACAATGAGTTTGATTGGACAGTGAGCGGCACATGATCACAGCGCATTTATAATGAGGTAAAATGACGTTTCCATGCCCATTTTTAGCTACGTTTTGGAGGGATACCCCAGGAATAGATTTTTTCTTAGGCAGCAAGAAAGCTTCTCACATATACAGGCAAAAGTCTGAAGATTCCAGCAGTATAAAACATAATGGCGGACGGTGCAAAGTCACTGAGTTTTGGGGTAAATCTTGTAGTTGTATCATTCAAAATGTCATAAAAAATGGACAGTTGTTTATTTTTTATCCACTTAACAAGAAAAAACTTTTATTTTAATGCAAAATTGGAATACCCATCCGTGAGTATTGAAGTTGGTCAACAATGAAATCCACATGCTTGCAGGTATGCTCTAGCTGTGAACAATTCCAACATGTAAATTTCAAGCTGGTCACCTGTCAAAATAATCCATTGCTATTTTATCATAAAACACATAAACTGTCACAACTAGGTATGCTTTACAGTTTTTCAAAAACGTTTACACAAATAAAAGCATATCTTTGCTTTTTTTTCTGTATAGACCTGCTGACCGAAAACTGCCTCCACTCGCCAAAAATCGTTGTTTTGCACTCTGTAGAGTGCCATGATTCGTACAGAGCAGGAATGGTGCATGTGACATCTATCACTACACTAACAAATAAGTAGTAGCACTGTTAAGTCACATCCATAAAATATTTATCAATGCTTCAGAAACTCCGAAGATATAGCTTGATTTATGCTGAAGTGACCAAAACCTGGCTCCACTACCCTAAATAAACATTGCAGGCCAGCGGAAAACTGATGTGATGAAAGTTGGATTGCGTTATGCGTGGCTCCAATCCACAATGGTGACAATGCTCAAATACATGTCGGGTCTGCAAAAACAATGGCATGCCAGGGGTTAAGTAGAATTAAATATTAAATTTTCCATGTCTTTCCTTAATATCTGCTACAAAATTTTGAACTGTGATGCAGCATCTTGAAATAATCAATACAACTATCAATGAGAACTTAAACCAACATCTGATAATCGATAACAAAAAATGGAAACGATCCCAGTACTAGTAGAGACTCATTGCATTATGCAAAGGATTCCCAATATCTCCAAAGCCTGTAACTCCAGTAAAGAATTTAAACAATAGGTTAGATCAGGGTCCCCACGTCCCATGTAGATGAAATGCATGAACCATCCATCTGTTGTTGATAATTTGTGCATAGCTCTGTAAATAGTACCGGTACCGGTAGTGTGACTGATGTGCCTGTTGAAGTACAGGCACAATTTGAACCAAAGCTCACGGAGGTAGAGTACTGTCCTGAAATGGGTATATATTTCAGCTCCTGTTATAGTGATATCTTCAAATACCTCAGCAGTAGTGGATACAACAGCACAGGTCACAGTTCTTAGTAGTATTTTTGTAAGGAAGACTTGAAAGCTATTGAAGGAGGTTTTTTAAAGGCTGCTGACAAAGATAGCAGGGTGACTGCATTTTAGGCTCCACTACTAAATATTTGCATTGGTGGGAAATGTGGCACCTATCTGATGAAATCATTCTTGGTCTTGATCTTTTTATTTGTTGGCTAACAAGTGCCAAGTGGATATCCATAGTTATGTACTTTTAGTGGAATATACAGTTATTCCAGCAACAATGTATTGCCATGAAGATACAGCACATTCAGTGTATAAGGTTACTATTCATTAAAGATTAGTCATTCCTCCTAGAAGTAGGGCACAGTGGATGGCTACAATTAGAGGTGAACGTGATGTACAGCAGAACTGTACAGTCACACATTTTGTTTTTAGGGAACAGCTATTAGCCTGTACTCTTGTGGTACAAGGAAGCAGTCACTTTCTCGTTATGATTAATCAACATATCTGAGAAATTTGTCGCTATAAAGCCCAGAGTCTGTTCAGGGGTGCATCAGAGGTGGAAGATACCATAGTTGGGAAAACATACTTATACTCTTTCATGATCTGCTGTTAGTGACCAGGAGTGAAGTCAGAAGAGTTCATCATATGAGATGGGCACTTATGACTTTGGTTCGGATGAGCCCTGACAAATCAAAAGTGCTTGTTAATAGTCTATATTTGGATTAGTTCTAAATTCGCCTAAAGATGGTGCTGCCGATCATGTTCATGGTTGACTGCCCACATCTTGGGGGTCACTTTCCATGACTCTCACTTTTTCTCCAAAGATTAACATGGGGAACTAGCAGATATAAATTTAGCCTCTCAATATGTTGCCAAATAAGGACTAAACTTTCATTTTATCCCAGCTGGGTTTATTTGAAAGGTAATAATGTGCACTTCAGGTAGATTAGAAGATGATAATTCAAACATTGTTCTCATATGCAGGGTGAAACTTTCAGGTTTACTGTAATGTAATGAGCTTTGCCGACCCACCTGACCTCAAATGGCATGGGTTGCTAGGTGTCACAAACATGCATCATGGGAACAAGAGGCTGTGTGTCAAGAAATTAAACCAACTCAAATTACCCCTATTGTGATGAGTCTGATGCCCTTGATTCCAAAATGCCAAGAAATGTGGGACCTGGAGATCCATGAATTATGAATGATACGAGTGTCTTCAAAGCTGATGGTACATCTATTCTGACTGAAAATTCAGAGCTTAGCAGAGGGATTCTAGTGTTTTTGATTAATCTGTTAAAGCAGGCAGTCTAAACAGCAATGGTAGTGAGAACTCTGTATCAGACTTTACCAAAGTAACTCCTGCTGAATATCATTAAGTGTCAGAACATTTACAATCTCTATTGGAGAGATTAAGCATCAATCTGAGAGAAAACACAAATGATTTGGCAGATTTGCTTTGTCAATTAATTCTCTGATATTTTTGCTATGTATGACTTAAACATGAGCTGTGTGTTGAAGGAACCTATAAGATTGACACTCAAGATGCCAAACCTGTCAAACAACACATGAGGATGTACCATCAGGCTTTGGAAATGAAGAGGAACAGCATTTGAAAGCAATGTTGGACGCCAAAGTTATTCAGCCATCCTTTTCAGAGTGGGCATCAGCACTGGTTTTGGTAAGAAAACAGGATGGCCAGATACATGCTGGGTGTGTGGATTATTGCAGTCGGAACAAAGTAAGTACAAAGGGTGCATATTGTTTGCTGCTAATTGAGGAGTGTTTAGATACACTTGGCAGCCATTCTTTTCAAGTTTGGATATTATGTTATACAATTAGACTATACCAATTGACCTAAATGATCATCTCAGAACCTCATTTATCACCAAGTAGAGGTTGTATGAGAATGTCCGGAGGAGCTTTGGTTTGTGTAATGTGCCTGAGAACTTCATGCATACCATGAATTGGGTGCTATGTGGCTTAACTTGGTCTGCAGTACCCACATTTTTGGATGACATGTTAATCATTGGAAAGCAGTTTACAGATCACTTGGAGAATGTATGGGAAGTTTTTCAGTGTTTCAAACAATTAATACAACTTATGGATGAAACTGAAGATCTGGAAATTTTTAGTTTCAAATTGAAGACAACTTTCAGGAAAAACAGCGCCTAAGAAATTAAGGAACGACTGTGGGTCTCAGTTAGGTGGTGGTGAAGTAATGGCCAGAACTAAAGAACACAAAGGATGTGAAGTCGCATCTAGGCTTTGCAAACTCTACAACTCGGAACACATAAAGGACTTTGCAGAAACAGCATGTTGTTTGTAAGAACGGCATGTTGTTTGTACCAATTAACATGTTCAAAAAGAAATTTGTATGGAAGCCAGAACATAGGGAGTCATTCAGTCTGCTTTGATTAGTGCACCTGGTATAGGTTTCCATGAAAGGGATGACACTTTTTTCACTAACATTGATCTAGATTCAGATGATGCAGATCTGGCAAATCTCGATGAGTTATTCCAGGCGTATTTCTATAAAGTTCTATGTGAATGCCAATTAAAAGATCCTGGTGTAATAGCTCAAGTTCTGTTGTGGTTAGGAACTAACAGGTCCCCAACAGATACTGTACTTCAGCTAGAGAGTCTTTCTGTAGAACATCTGTGGATGTGGAGGGCTCAATTGTCTTTGAAGAATAGTGTTCGGTCCTACAGGTGGGAGGATGTTACCCCTAATAAGTGTCTTGTGATGCCAGAACCCTTGTGGGAAGAGGTGATGAAATATTTTATTTATGCTCAGTTTGATGGGAAGCTGGGCCAACATACAACCCTTCAAATTCCCCAAAAATTTTTATGGCATGTGGATTTTCTATCCAATATACCAGTCCTTGTGTGCCACATACCGCGTTCATACAACTAGCACCCACACTGCATGGAAAGTCACATGCATGAAGCACATTATAAAACAAGTTAGGGGACCAAACGAAACCTTTGTACCTGCGTTGGTATGCCTTAAGGTATAACAAAAATGCATGATGGACTTTCCAGAAGTCCAGCTGGAGCCCGTTATTGCAATTTTAAAATTTTATACCCAGACGGCCCAAAAATGCTGTATATGGTGAATCCTGTTTTGTTACAGTTGGCCACTACATTATGATTATACTTGAAATATACATATTATGTTTGTATCCAGTTAACAGCTGGCACAATGAACTTCATGCGACCTATAAATACTGAATGAATCCACACAGGTAAGAAAAAAGCCACTATTATATCCACATTGATTGGATATTTTTTTTGGGGGGGGGGGTTGCTGCGCTCAGCTTGTAGAACAAGTATTACATTTCTGCAATCTCAATACCTCATGAATATATGGTCCAAATCTCTTGAAAAATGGTGCAAACATGCCTCTTGGTCATCCTTTGATCCCTGGATTTTTTTGCCTTTGACCCTATTTTCAAGGTCACATCCTTGTGGAGGATTTAACCGCTAGGCCTGCGGAGATTGTTCCTCCATTGTAAGGCACACATACATCCTGGTGAAATTTCACATGCTTTGCATGTATAATCACACTCTGCTTTATTTTACTATTTGGAGGTGATTATATACTGCATCCTGATGACTAAATTTTTTGTGACCTTGACATTACTCTGAAGGTCACACACTTGTGGGTAGGTACATTTAGGATTTTTGTTACATAAAATTATATGAAAGGAGACAAAACCCGTTTTAAGCACAGTTATCCACGGCATTTATTTCTATTCTTACCAGTCCTCTATCATGTATGGTGACCTATATACACACACACACACACACACACACACACACACACACACACACACACACACACACATATATATATATATATATATATATATATATATATATATATATATATATATATAGTATAAAAGCATTTTTTGCGTTTCAGACGCGACCGGTTTCAGCATTTTAATGCATTGTCAAGCTCCATAACGCATAGATGTTGAAATAATATTCTGTCCAGTATAATCTGGACGTTATATGTTGTTATTAATTTGCTATTATGATTTAGAACTATGCAGTTTTTCAGTGAATGGTACGGGATAATACTTTGCTCTTAGAATATCGGACTTGATAGTATTCAAGCGGTACATCGGCTTACAGAATTAGGTTTGTTAAGTTTCTCTTTGTATTAGATAGTGAAATCTATTAGCACAGAAGCATTTTATGACGTTCATTTATTACGTTACTGATTTAGGCCTATTACATGACGTCATTGCCATATCAATTAATAATAAACGGTTCGTAATGAAAATAGGCCTATTTTGTCCCAGATTACTATAAATAATTAGTAAATTACACTGTTCAGTCTAGGCTTGTATTTACGTTGGAATATTAATTCTTTTTGCTCTCTTTCTATGTCAGAATCGTTTGACATCTGATATATGGGACATACAAATAATTTAGGCACAAGATTAGAACAACTATCAACATGTTCACTGAGCTGGATTTGCCGTGTCTCAGGAACCCGCATTTGCTGTCTGTGTACAGTCATGCGCCTGCGTAATTCGTTGCCTGTAGATCCTATGTTCCTGTCCTCATTGCATCCTCAACAGACCATCGCATAAATCAAATGTTTACTCTAACAGTCCATTTCTGTTCTAATTTGAAAGTTTGGTAGCTTTCCTGTTGTGTCAAGCGAAATTGTGTCAGTAACTATCATGCTTATACAATTCTTAAAACGAGGAAGACCACATTTTTTGCTCCCGCCTTGACTGTCCCTTGATTCAAAGTTTGCTCTCGTAAGAATTTGTTTTAAATTACGAGGCTGTCTTTGGCTTGAAATAAAATTCAGATTTTAAATATTTCTCCAAGTGAAGGATCCATTTCCAAGATTTTCAGGATTTCATGTATTTGTGTTATTATCACTGGATGGTTAAGATTGTATCTTGTGATCATCACCAGATTTTTGTCGTCCCCCTTGTGATTTTTGCGGTCCTTTCTTAATGATTCTTGTGTAACACATAAAGCTCGCTGAAAACCATTGAAATGAGTGAATCTGGGTGGTCCCTGGCTTTTAGAAAATTTCCCAGTTCATCCAGACGCGTTGCTTTTCTATTTGTATTTTTTAAAATTGTACAGATCCTTCTTGCTTGATTATGTGGGATATTTGCCTTAGTGTGCCGTGGGTGACATGAATTGAATGGCACATACTGATGAGTATCTGTATTCTTGTAGTATATATCCAATGAAATCTTTCCATCATTTTGGAGAACTTTCAAGTCTAAAAATTCTAATTCACATTGACTATATTTCATTTCATATTGAATACTTGGTTCAAGCTGATTTAAAAGTTGGTGAAAATCGTGTAAATCTGACAGCGACTTTGTCCACATTATAAAGCAATCATCTAGATAACGTTTCCAGTTCTTTTTAAAAACATGGAAGGGATTCGGATGTATTTCTAAGTTTTTCGTACGATAAAACTTCTAGATATCCAAGACTAAGCGTTGCATAAATTGGTGCACATTTAGTTCCCATCGCACACCCTTTTTTCTGTATGTAGTATTCTCTATCAAATATGAACACATTATTTTCTAATATTAGTGAAAGACCTTCCACAATAAATTCTCTTGTGAAACGTTGATTTTTTGTGTCAGGATATTTGTTCAGCCAGTATTCAATCGTACGCTTTCCTACCTCATGAGGTATGTTACTATATAAATTAATCACATCAAAACTGACTTAATACAGATCCTTGACTTGCTCTCATGATATTTTATTGATGAAGCTGATATTGCCACGCATGTAGCTGTCGACATGTAATAAGTACTGTTTTAAAATTTCGTTTATGAGTTCACTAAGCCTACTCGTATTGCATACAGGTCCTGCGACGATTGGTCGGAATTTTAAATCTGTAGGTCGAATAATATGTACATATATACCATGTTGTTCATTTATAGCTTTTTTGATAATATTAGACTTATGAACTTTCGGTAAGCCGTATAAATTACTTGTTCTTGGCTGCAAACCATCCAGATAATTTCTTTCTTTCGTTGTGAAGGTGTTACGATATTTGTCAATAAATTTTCTTAATTTATCACTCACTTTATTTTCTCTGTCTAGTTCGCATCGCTCATAAAATCGTTCACCATCAAGTAATGTCTTTATCTTTTCAGCATAATAATCGGTGTTCATATGATGACAACTGCTCCACCCTTGTCTACTTCCTTAATTATGATAGAATTGTCAGTTTGCAATTCATCCTCTTTAGTTAAATTGTTTTTGTTGGTGGGTGAAGGTACTTTGTGGAGAGAGTGCGCAATTTCTTTCAGTCCGTCAATACATTTTTCTAATGTCTCATTTTGACTTTTAGGAGGGGTGAAAGAACTTTTTCCTTTGACCAGTGATTCACCACATTCCTTATCTGTATTGTGGAAAAAATCTTTCAGACGTAATGTACGACAAAATTTAAAAGAGCACACACTTGTTCTTCTGTGTCTTTTCTTGGTGCCGGTGTGAATTTCAATCCCCTTTTAAGCAACTTCACTTGTCCTTGTGTCAATTGTTTGCTTGGTAAGTTTATAATTTTAACAATAGATGTATTTGAAGTTAATATCTTCTGGGCTCCTGCTGTTGGGGGTATTGTTGCGCTCTTTCTCCATCTGTTGCATCTGTGCTCTTTTTGGTAGGTGTCTCTTGCTTCTTTTGATTGTCTCTGGTTTGTTTGTGGTCTTTGTCCTCTTTGATTTGTGTCGCCTTTTTTGCTCTTGTAGAGGGCGCCATCGTGTATTTGGGCGTGGTCCTCTTTCTAAAAAAGGAAACTCTTCTTCGTTTTCTACATTTAGGCCTAGTTCATATCTCTGACCTTGGTTTTGTCTGTCCAATAGGTCTGTGTCATGTCTAGGTTGAAATACTTGAGATCTATTGTATATAGGGAAGTCTACGTTTCTTGTTTTCATTCCTAGCTACCATTGCAAAAGTTCATTGTCTGTTGTTTCTAAAGGGTTCCATACATTGGTTAAACATTGGCAAATGTTATTTGTCCTTAGATTCTGATGTCATGTCCATACAATGAACCTACAGCTATTGTACAAAATATTTTGGTTTTGTAATATTTACAATCAAGAGTAATCTACATTCATTTCAACAACCTGCATCTAATTGATTTTATATGTTCAAATTTACAATTCAATTTGGTCAAAAGTTGGTATCTATTGTGATATGCCAATATGTGTTATGTAAATTCGATATATAGTGACAGTAAAAAACAATATACGTACGTCGCGGTATACATCTTCTGGCATATGGGTAGCCCTAGCATGTCTATGGGTTCCAACTTCTCCAAACAGGAAGACTGTCTTATTGATTGGCACTTTCCTTACCATGAAAAAATATTAATTAGCATTGTTTAGCAGTGTATGAAAGTTCCTCAAAGTTCATTAGCAGTTGATTGGATGAGGAATATATTGACCTGTTCAAGTTACCTTATTCCACAATATTTAGCACTTTCACTATTATAAATCTATATTGATTAGCAATGATTAGCAGTCTTGTACACCTTTATTTCCTCAAGTTTCCGTTTCAGTTGACAAACTGTGATTCAAATCTTGCTACCTTTTGCCTTGTGACATGTATAGTCATGAAACGAATCACTATGCAGAATTTTTTTCACCTTTTAAGTTGAACTACGTCTTATTATAAATGAAAAAATTTAAAACTGTTACAGGAAAACAGTTATACTTACAGTTACCTTTAGGAACATTTCAATCTTGAACATTTAAATGTCCTTCCAAAAATACTTCTGGAAACCAACTTGAAATTTGACTGCTATCCTTACAAATTTTGACTATTGTAATGCATTTTTGACTACGTTTTAATGATTTGAGGCCTTATGTCACTTGCTTCTGGATGATGTTTAACATTTGAACCAATGTACTTACTATATTTGGAAATTCAAACACTTTTCTTTTTGAAATACTCTTAGTTTATCTCCTTTAAAACAACATCATATCTTTAACTACATGCCTAAAACACATCGAATTATATAATCATGTTGTTTAGATTCTTATTGATGGTCATTTTAGGCCTAGAGGGCTTTTCTGATGGATTGATGTTGGTGTTGGTGTCACTTTGTGGACTTATATGGATGATGATCATTGTTGAGATGGTGGTTGCAAGTAGTACCTTTTTAAATACTGAATTTTATAGACATTTTTAACAAGTTAAGAACCTCCGCTTACAAATTCTCTGATGTGATGCAAATTTTGGTCCCTTTTCATAAATTGTATGGTCCTGTATGTGCATGAATGATACAACTGTTCAAGCCAATTTACTGAAATAGGCCTATAATTTCAAACAAAACTTTTTGCATTCTGTCATGTGAAAACTAGATAAGGTTCCCCCTCCCACCTATGGACCTTTGCACTTACGTTTTGGTCTCTTTTGGGTAAATACGAACTATAAATTTATATGTTTCAGCTATACATACCAAGGAACATTGCCTTTGGTCGGAATTGACTTGGATTTGTTTCGTTAGGACTACGGTTTGGATATGGTAATCACACTGTCTAATACATCTATTAAATTGCGTATACTGACTAAAAGCTGTGCCGCAGAAAAGTCCATCATGCTGTTTTGAGTTCCTGAGACATGCACCAATCAAAAAAGCATTGTTAAGTTTGGTGCCCTCAGATGGAATCAATTGGTCAAAATTGGGCCCTCAGCTCATGGACTAATAAGGGATTTTTCACCTGGAACAATATCCCTAACTATTTACAGGACAAACAGTCACTATAACTATTCAAAGTACATTACAAGAAATATTTATGCACAGCTTAAATGAAATTGTCATACTACAGTGGTCCATCTCTATTAAGGCCACCGCTTTGCAAGATCAAAGTTGCCTTATTAGGGCTGTGACTTCTGTTGAGGGGGATACAAAATCACATGACCATTACCTGCACCAACCAGTAAATAAAAGAACAACATATGCATGTACCATACCACTGCTTTAATAAAGAGAACATCATATTTACACATACACATTGTGTTGTTATTCACTGTAAAATGTGAAGTGTTTGTATATTTCTGTACTAAACTAATTAGAGACGTCCTTTGGCTTTTGGCTTTAAAGTACAACACTGTGAAATGACCATAGTGTCCACCCATTGTACGTAGCACCAATATATATATATATATATATATATATATATATATATATATATATATATATATATATATATATATATATATATATATATACATACATACATGTACATGTATACATATCACTGTCCATCATGTCAATTGCACAAACATGAGAAATGTAAATTACAAAAAGAAAAAGAAAAAATATATATGAAATAAATATATGTATATCACAAAGGGTCAGCGTGTTCATACCATTATTCTTTAGCACAAGAGCATTTCACACAAGTTTAAAGCATTTTTCACTGCCAATATCACATCACTCGAGTACAGGACTCCACTGCACTTTTCACTGATAAAATCACAAATCACTTAAGTACAAGAGCATTTCACACAAGTTTACAGCATGTCACATGACTGGAGCACAAGAACACTGCTCATTAGTTCACTACACTTTTTATTGATTAATCAATAAAGTCTGTGCTGGTGGTGGCCTTGCATACAGGGCTAAGGAAAGAGTCCACCTTTGCCTGTTTCAAATTCTCTGCTGCCTCTCACCTGGCCACCTTGATCACATCCTGAGCCTACACCATGATATTCAGGATTTCTTCATTGTTGGTCGAGAGGGGAAAATCTCAAAGTTGATCTGCATATTCCCGTGCAGGTTTCAAGGAGATTGCTTTGGCCACAGGCTCATCATTCATTTCCTGTAGTGCAGCTTCACGGCTTGGATAATGCCCATATCCATGGGCTGGAGCCTTGCCGTCATATTGGATGGGAAGTAAGCCATTTCTATGTTGGAGGGGTCCAGCTGGGAATGAGCACTGCAGTTGTTCAGGAACAGCAAAATATGGTTGTCTTGCATTCTTATCTGATGATTAAGTTTCTTTCAGCCACTTCTCAAACACTTCACTGTTCATCCATGCTTTCGTGTTGGCCTGGTACATGACCA